>OY757143.1:29615906-29732943 GCA_963583835.1 Drosophila immigrans
ACACCGTTATGGTCACACTGTCAACTAAACAAACAAAGCGCGGGCAGCTGCAAGTGAATTTTGCATATAAAATTGATTCTTTAATAACTTCCTTGTTTTTTATTGGATTTCAACCAAATTCTCAGGAATCATTGAGAATATAATTATTATTATGCATACCAAAATTCAATGCTCTAGGTCTATTATTACGGCTTTTACAGTCTTTTGGGGGCGGAAAGGGGCGTGGCATCCAACTTTTGAAATAAACTTGATCTGCGTAGGACATATAAGAGTACTGTCCCCAAATTTGGTAGCTCTAGCTCTTATAGTCTCTGAGATCTAGGTGTTCATACAGACGGACAGACGGACAGACGGACAGACGGACAGACGGACATGGCTATATCGTCTCGGCTGTTGACACTGATCAAGAATATATATAGTTTATGTGGTCGGAGATGCCTCCTTCTGCCTGTTACATACATTTTCTGTTGGCACTAAGTCATAATACCCTTCTACCCTATGGGTAGCGGGTATAAAAATAAAATGCGAATAACAAAAGGCACAAGCGAACGAAAGAGAAGGAAATTCAACACACAATTCGCATTTGTGAAAAGCCAAAGTGAAAGAGAAACCAACAAATTGTTGGCCCCAACATGTGCATGGGGCAGGTCAGTGAAATGTTGTCAGAAACAGAGGCGCAGAGAGCAAACAGGGGGGAGGGGGGCGGAAACACAAACAGAAATCAAACAGAAATTGTAGAGCATTGTTCATATTGTAGTACAGTTTCGTGGCATGCAACAAAATCCGAATACAAGCCTCCCAATTTGGAATCATTGCGAAGGGCAGAACGAGGCGTGCCAGAGGCCGGGGAAATGCTGAAGTGTGGGCGTGTCATGCGAGCTGAGGGGGAGGGGGAGGGATGTGAGGCCTCTGGGGTCAGTTTGGCAGTTGAGGCCTTTTATGTTAATTTCTGCCTGGTTTGCATAGATCAACGTTGGCATTATGAAAAATTGTTCAAGTGCAACAGCAACAGCAACAACAAAAAAACGTGCTGTGATTTAATTTTTGTGACGTTGGGTAGCGGCAACTGCCAAAGGGGAAAATTCAATTAAAATGCACAAAGCCATCGTCTCGCCGAGTGCACAACTTCCCCTCCCCTCCCCTTTGTCTGCCCCTTGCACAACAAGCAAATCATTGTGTGCTCACGTATGTGTATCAAAAATGCTTAAACTTAAATTGAATTTGTTATTAAACCAATTTCGTTTGGCCATAAAGCAATTTGCATGCAAAGCTGCAGCCACAACTTGACATATCCATATCTAAAAATTCAACATTAACTCGCAAGCCAACAGTGACTTTGAGCTGAGAGAGAGAGCGAGAGAAATGCGCTGAGTTGGCATCACAAATCGCGCTGCTTGCCACCACAAAAGTCCTCTGACAAGCTGAAACTCGAGCGTTTCCAAAACTACAAATTTGGCCACGTTGCGCATACGACATGTTGTTCGTCGCGTATACGCAAACAGACCGAATTTTCATAACAAAAACGCAATGTTATTTCGCATAAACATGCAAATTTCGCACCATTGTTACCGCCCCCTCCCCCTCTCCCTCCCCCTTCTGCCCCTCCTTTGATCGCCCCAACTACGCACTACGTTGCACTTGTCCCAATGAGCAATTTGCATGTAAATACTTTTTGCTCTTTGTTTGTCTTCGGGGAGGTCTATTGACTGTGTCGCAACCATAAGAATACATTTTCATATACTTCAAAAATATGAACTGAATATACTGCCTCTAATTCTGTTGCTTTTTCTTATGTTCAAGGTAAGTCTATTGTGTGACTTGACTTTAGGTTAATGTGTTTTTGTTCTTGAAGTTACAAGATTTCAGCTAGAGATTATGGTTCTATTCTTACAACAAATATCTTAAGATTTTCCTAAGTTAATATATGCAAGTAAATTAAGTATATTTACAGACATTTTTAGTTGAATTTTGGGTTGAAAAAGTGTATGATATGTATAGAGAAATTAATAGAATTAATATTTTTAACTACTTTTTAGTTCAATTTGATGTTGAAAAAATGCTTTTTTAGGAAATTTAATTCTGATCTTGAATCTTATATTTTATAATTTAACATTTTGTATTCGTTACTTAGACAATTTGTGTTATTTCTTGTTAAATAAAAGTTTTAAACTTTAATTATTATTAATTTTTTTAGTTTTTTTTTTGTAATTTTTAGAATTTGTAGTTTCAGCTGGCACTTTAATATAATTTTATTTGGTTCTCTTTTCAACAAGTTTAATGTTGCATTGGCTTGCAAGATAATAAAACAATTGAAAAAAAAGATTCAGCTTAATTCCTGTTTGGGATGAATTCTACTTCAAACTATTGTATTCTTATTTATTATCTGTATATTTCTGAGAGCTGTTTATTCTTTAGAGCATTTGCTGCTCTGCTTGCGGGTCAACGAAATTTCGCTTATTCATGTTTTGTTTTCATTTTTTCCTCTCCCCCTTTGGCGTTTAGTTTGTGCTCGTGAACTTGACGACGTTCTGTTGTTCACAAAGCGGCGCATTGAGGAAGATGATGATGTTGATGTGATTGCGAGTGGGTGGAAAGCGCTGGAGGCGGTGGCGGTGAAGAGAGTGTGTGAGTGAGTGGCAGTTGAAGCCCAAGCCGAGGCTGGAGACGAGACTGTCAAGTAGCTGACTAATATTTTTGTTAACTTGCAAATTGCTGGCAGCGACTGAGAAAGCAAACCGAGTGGAACTCATACCCGTACAGTAGTCATTCATTCATTCATTCACATTTGACGCTCAAATTGCATTCGGCCTGTGCCACGTTCATGTTTCTGATTAATGGCAAAATTAAGTTTAGCTAAAATTGAGCAACACACAAATTTCAAGTTTACGTAATGTAATTCTAAGAAAACATGCACATGCTGGCACTTGGAGCCAGAGAGGAAAATTTCCATTCGGTTGTGCACTCGCACAATTATAATTATTATTGTTATTAATTTTGCATTACTGTGAGAAATCGAACAGAACGTGGCAGGCAATTTGAATGTAAATGACACGTGCTCTGAATAATTCAGTATGACTCTGATTGTTTTGCTTTTGCATGATGTGCGCTGTGGGCGTCTCTGAATCACACTTCAGTTCATAATTAATTCTGTTTGAGTTTTAAAACTGAAATATATGCACTTCAATTAGATATTACTATATACTCTCAAGCTGCGATTATTTCCAAAATTATTGTACAAAATATAAGCTATTTATAGAGGCAAGCGTTTATCATAATTATTTCTAACAATTATTATGCGCAGTTTAAATTCTGACGAATTTTAAATTATTGCAACGTAATTGCAGAACAATGGAACTCAACTAGCGAAAAGCCAAGCGATAATTTAATGCTGTATTTAAATTCTTGAAAATTATCGTCAAAAATATCCGTTTCAAGTTCTATTTTAAAGTTGATAAATTTGAAAAAGGGGAATTCAAATAAATTGAGATTAAACGCAATTGTGAAGCATTCAATTCAATTATTTTTAAATTTGTCTATTTCTTATGGTATCTATTTGCGTTTGAAGACATATTTTTGTAATATCTTTTTCTTAAATTATTAGGAAAAAAGTAATTATATTTTGGGTGTTCTTCATGATATTACTATTCGGAAATCCATATGTAAATATTTCGTTGGTTAACGAAATTTCAAAATAAATAGATATATTTAAATATCTTTAAAGTAAACTTTTGTTAGATTAGTAATAACATTTTACGTCTATTTAATGATATTTTCTTTGTTTATTTCATACGAAGTTTTTTAACGACACCTTAAAGCGCTGTCCACTCAACAATAAGTTTATATTTTGCAGACAAAAACATTGTGGTTTTCATTTCTGTTTTTTTGAGGCAAAGGCTTTGGAGTTTCGTGTAATTGCTTGACACATCTGGCGAGTCATGGCGATTACATGACTGACTGCTGGCAGAGGGGAAAGCTGCCAGTAGGACTAAGGAGCAGGATTGCATCGGATTGTGGACTCTGTCTGTGCAATGAGCCGTGGCCGTAGAGCATTGCAACCAGCTGTTGCAGCTGCCGTGAGGCCATGAATCGACAAAAGCTGGATGTGGCTGCCAAATGGTGCGCAATAAAGATGGTCAAGTGAATTGAATTGGTGGCCAAATTGTTTTGGCACTCACTCAATAACTCTTCGCTCTAAGCATGGCCAATTCAAGCCGAGCTCAACCCACTGGGATGGTGCCTCTGTCTGCCCCAGATTGCGTTGCAGCTGCAAGTGCTTGCAATTAATTGTGGGAAATTGTATCGCATAACTTTTAATGTTGGCCATGTAACCTGCTCTATATTTAAATCAAATTCCCACTGCCAGCTGCAATTATGTGGCAGCAACAAGTGGCACTCAAAAGGTTACCTGTGCCAGGGCTTCCCTCAACACAGTCTCTCCTTCCCCCCGCCCTTGCCTACCAGGCTACTAAATTATTCAGTGCTGTGGAAAATTGCCTCCGGTTGCCGTTTGCGTGTTGGCATCATCAACAACTTAAAATATAAATTTCAATGCATTTTTAGCATGCTTTTTTCTGCTTTATTTATTTTTTGTAATGCTCACACTCACACACTCGCAATTTGCATTTTTGAAGTTCACATGCAAAGGGCGTGATTAATAACTTCCTCCCTTTTGGCAACAGGAATTCCTCGTGCAGCTCGTCAGGCGTTCGAATTGAAGTTGACACTTGATAGTCATTATTTGTGTTGCCATAGTTGCTGTTTAATTGGCTGTTAATACTGCTGTAATGCAGATTACATACACGAATGCGGGGTAAGGATTGTGGAGGAGATAATTAATTCACATGAAAGGATATCAATTCTTTTGTTATGGCTTAATGGCATGGAAGTTGCAAACATTAAATCATGAGCAAGCAAACTGCTCTTTGATTTAGTATTCATGAAACGTTCAACTCAAATCAAATTGTTAAATAAATACCCCTTCAATGTTAAATAGCCGAATCGAGAGCTCTACTTAACACATTACTCTGCAGCATTTGGATTTAATAAATGATCCAAGAGCTGCAATTTAGTAGCAGACTCAAGTGATTGTTCAATATCAATTTTAAACGCAACACTGCAGCTGAAAGTCTATTAACTGTTTTCACGCCTTCGGCTGTCATTCAAGAGCAACTCAAGCTCAACAAATCCAGTTGAACAAACAAACGGAATACGAGAACTAGAGTCTCTCGCAAAGTCGCTGGAGGCTCTATTAAAGATATCTTCGCAGCAGTTGAAATGGAATAACATATTACTGCTCTTAATACATCAGTTGGGGGTTAATTTCAAGTTCAGCCTAGAAAATGAAATGGAAATCGGATGCATTGAAGCTGAACTCTTGGGTTAAAAGCTTTCTGCTTACTCTTCGCATAAAGTGGGGTATATTAATGCAAGCAACAATGAGTTGAAATATTACATTGATAATGCTGTAACAATCAGCTGATATATTTATTTATTTGTCTCAGTATTTTGCCGAGTCACCGCATTGAATGCGACCTTTTGTTTTGTACTTCTTGTAATCTATAGTACTAAATATAGGGTATCTTTAAGACACTACACTGCAGTCCAAAGTGCAGTCTTCTTGAACTGCTGTGTCACATTGTGAAGCTGCAAACATATTTAGTTTACACTGAAGTCGCTGTTTGTGTGGTAAGCTGAGTGATATAATATATATAGTATGTTAATAGCTGAAACGTTGTACCTCGGGAATTTACCTGGCTAAAAGCGAACATATTGGGTTTTATTAGGTATTTGGCAGGAAATTTTGCAGATAAGACAGCAGACCTTTTGGTAGCCTGCAACTCTCTGGCTCAGGTAGATAGTTTATTTATTTAATACTATACGCAGTGCGCTATCTAAGAGTGCTTTATAGAGTCTGTCCGACTGCACTTGAATTTACATCATAATTTTCAAGTTAATATTAATCGTCGCACTCGAGACGCGACACTCAATGCCAGATTGTCTAGATATTTATTTATTACAGCAAGTACAACACTGTTAAATGTAGTACAATTTAATATGCTCAGACAGACAGTTAGTTGTTGCTATTGATCGCTGCGATCGATCGATTTTAGCCGTTGCAAGGTCAGTTGCAAGTTAGCCCTGGTCAAAAAAAAAATCGAAAACGAGACAACTTTGGGGCAAAACAGGATTTGCTGCGAGTTAGAAGAGGCAGCTTTGCTACAGTTGTTATCAGCTAACAATAATGACGTGGCAAGATGCAGAAAAGAGAGAGAGCGAGAGAGAGAGACAGACGATTTGTAAACAAATCGAATCGTATAGCAACTGAGTGCTGTGTGCTGATAATGATAATAAGCTGCGTCTGGTACAGCTGCTGCGGTATAAATTATTATCAGGACGCTGCAGAGGCGACGCAGGGCATGAGACAAGTCCGGGCTCATTATCAGCAGCAAAAAACCGAAGGGAGAGCGCCAGACAGAGAGCGAGCGAGAGAGAGAGAGAGAGAGAGAGAGTGAGAAGCGAGGAGATAACTGAAGGGCGATAGCAGTGCAGTTTGCCGGGTTTTGGTTTGGGTTTTTTGTGAGTTGGTCAGTCAGACAGCGTTGACTGGCTGCGAGAGAGCGACGCCGAGACGTGACTTTCGATTTCATTGGATTGTGAATTTGCTGTGCCACAGGCAACAAAAGCAGACGCAGACGTGGAAGAAGCAGACGCAGACCTGCCATAATTATCGAAATCTGGATCTTCTGCAGTCAGTTCATCAACGTCCGTCTCAGCCGCAACATCAAGCTCAACATCAAGCTCAACCTCAACATGTGGCTGCTGTTGCCCATCCTGCTCTACTCGATCGTCTATCTGTATGTGCGACACATCTACAGCTACTGGCGTCGCAAGGGCATTCCCAGCGAACCCGCCACCCTCTCCTGGGACTTCCTCTGCCAGGCCTATCGTCGCGAGTTCCGGCACGTGGAGGCCATCTGTGAGGCCTACCACGAGGGTCGGGATCGCCTCCATGGCATCTATTGCTTCTTTCGGCCCGTGCTGCTCGTGCGCAACGTGGAGCTGGCTCGCAATGTGCTGCTGCAGGCCAACGGACACTTTATGGAGTCCAGATGGGATTACGTCAAGGGCTACAGACGCTTCAATTTGCTGGAGAAATTGGCGCCAATGTTTGGCACCAAACGCCTGCAGCCCATGCTGCTCAACACACAAGATGTGGCCAATCAAATGATCCAGCACTTGCAGCAACTGCAGCTGCAAGGCGAAGTCGAGCTGGACTTGCAACAGCTGCTCAGAATGTAAGTAAGCAGAAGCTGTTGAATATAATATAAATATTTATATTTTTATTTCAGCTGTGAAATCTTTAAATCTCTTGAATTTAATTGTCAACTATTCACAAATTGAGAATTATTTATTTATTTATATTTAATAGTTATTGAAGTTCATTTATTTTCATTGTCGCCTATTCATAGTTGACCTTAAAAACGATTAACTATTTATTTATTTATTTTTGTGTTTCCTATATTCATTTTGGTCTCTTCTTTGCCAGCTATGCTGTTAATATCATGGGCAACTTGGTCTACGGACTGGATGTGAACAACTTTGAGCAGCAGGATCACATACTCAACAGCTTTGCGAACAATCCAGCGCAACATGGTCATCTGCAAAGCTTGTAAGTAGAGAGCTAGACACCGCTTAACGGCAAGTCTGCTTAACGTAATTAACAATTAACAACCGCACTGTATTTACTACCAAAATTCAATTAGCTATATATTTTTAACGGTCATATAATAATTCATCAAGAAGAAATGAAAATGTAGAAAACATAGATAAATGCGGTATCAGTTAGCGACCTATTGATGTGGACGTTAAGCAAGATATACTATTGAATCTAAATTATTTAAATAGATATTAATATATGCAACAATATTTATTTTGAATTTTTATATATTCTTGAAGCTACCTTTTTCTATTGCCCATATAAATGGTGTTAACTCTTTATCAATTAAATATATTTTAATTAATTCTACTATTTATTTATTAATTAATTTATGTACATTCTGTTGCCCCTCTGCTAAGTGAGATTTTTAAATAGATATTAATTTAAACCAATATGTTTTCTAATTTTACACACACGCTGTTTCATTGAGTGACATATATATATATATATATATAATACATCTATTAAATAGATATTAATTTATATTGTCTGCTTCAGCACTCTCCGTGGCGTGCCGCAGAAGTCGACGCTCACGTATCGCCTGCTGGACATCATTCAACGCAACGTGGAGCAGCGCGAGGAGCGCGGCATCATCCGCAAGGACATGCTGCAGCTGCTGGTCAAGTTCCGCAATGGCAACGACTTGAGCAGCGACAGGTGGCAAGTGGAGCATGCCATAGGTGAGTGAAATGAGACATTTAGCTGCTCTTTAACTGAGTTCATTAATTTCCCTTGCAGAGGAGGACAAACTGATGTCGGTGAAGCGGCTGGCGCAAGTGGCCGAGGATTTGCTGCAGTCCGCCTTGGACAGTTTGGCGGCAACAATTACGCTAACGCTCTATGAGATCGCTCAGCAGCCTCTGGTTGTGGAGAAGCTGCAGGCGGAGATTAAGGAGTTGGCGAGCGGAGATGGGCAACTGGAGTTTGAGCAACTGGAGGGCATGAAGTACATGGAGATGTGTGTGAAAGGTGAGGCTATAAATTAGCCCAGACAGCGCTGCTCCTCCGAGACTATATCAAATTTCAATTCACCTCCCCGTGCAGAGACCTTACGCAAATATCCGCCAGTGCCGCTGATTGAACGGACTTGCCGCAAGAGCTACACGCTGCCTGCCACAAGATTCACCGTTGGCGAGGGCAAGACGCTGATGATACCGCTCCTGGCCATCCAGCGCGATGAGAGGTATTTCAATGAACCGCTGAAATATAAACCTTTGCGCTTCCTGCACGACAAACTCAAGCCGTCCTCCCAATGTTCCAGCGCTTTTGTCGGCTTCGGCATTGGAGGCGCCCAATGCGTGGGTAAGTTGTGTGAATACGGACCGCAAATAAATTGTATACTATATATATATACATTTCTACGGTTTGTTGCAGCACAAAACTTTGCCAAAATGGTGATTAAAGTGGCGTTGATTAAACTGCTGCAACACTACGATTTGGAGTGGGATGAGAATGCCGTCGTGGAAGTCTCGCATCTGCCCGCACCATTAATAACCTCTCCCGATGGACTCAGGATTAAGCTGAAAGCTCGAGAGATTTTAGCACATAGCAACTATCGCAAGAATTCGATTTAAGCGCTTTTTGGTCGTTGAAATGAATGAGAATTTAATTTATGCAAGCACGACTTTTTTTTAACAACACTTTATTTGAGTGTTTTGTGTGTGTGTGTTTTTAACGTCGCGCTCCTAAAAATATGCCATAAATAAAAGCCATCTACTCTGGCTGGCTGGCTGGTTGTTGTTGTCTGTTCATTTTGGTTCGTTAGCTACGTTTGCAAAATGCCAAAGGTCCTTAGTCCTTGAATCGCGCACGCCAACACACACAGACATACATTGCGTATACGCAACGCCGTTAAATTAGAGAGTCTATGAGGAGCCTGTTGTTGTCGTGCTGCGGCAAACTCATCAGGGCGGAAAAGACATGTTCGAGCACATGAGCTTATCATTAAATTTGATTTGCTTTGTTACCAACACACACACACACATGGCCAGGACATTGGCTGATTGGCATAGAAATCTTATTGCCAAATATGCAAAAGTGACAAGCAGCCATGGCAATGCTAAGCACACAGATAAGAGATCACAAATTATTTAGAGGCATGCTCTCGACTTCGACTTCCACTCAGCTTAGTAGCCACTAACGATGCCACAATTAGGCCGCATTATGAACGCATTTATCAACCAGAACAACATCAAGACAACGGGGCAGAGGATTGCCAAGTATTTTGCACAAATTTACAACTAACATTACAATCCAAAACTCGTCGGTCGGCCTATCAAATTAATTGAGAGTCCCTTCCTCAAGTCTTTCGCCCCCGCCTCTCGACATGACTCCGCCTTTTGCCAGACACTCTAATGAGCCGGAAATTGTGCTTTCAGCCGCAGCCACAGCAACAGCCACAACCGCAGCTCCAAGCCATTTGCTTTGTGGCCACGAAATTATTAATTACGCAATACGTATACGCCCCCGTTGACACTGGCCACAAAGACAATTCTTAAAGTCGCAGTAGAAATTGTGAATTTAAAGCGCACTCACGTGACCCAGCCGAAGAAGCAATTGCAACTGACCCAGAATATAAATCGCATTGGAAATTTCCCTGCCCAAAATACCGAGCTTGAGCTTGCAACAATAGCGTTATGTTTGCGCCGTTTACTGGCAATGTCCTGGTTACATTTAAACATTACTCATTGCATATTAAGTGGTCAAAATCCCCCCAACTTGGCTTAAGCTGGAGAGCTACAAAGTTGCCGACGCTGCGTGAAATATGCGAAAGCATAAAATTTTCATTTACATGAGAGCCCAAGCAGCATAAATTAAGAAATATTTCTCTCTTGGGGACATTTGACATGGAGAAATGACTTAAGTGTTTGCTAATTTTTTATGTTAATTTTCCCAGCTTTTTCTTGTTGCTTTGTACTTCTTTTTTTAGCATGTAATTGCCATGTGAAATGTTGCAAAAGAGACCCCAATTAGCACTGCTCTTAAAGCTTTGTATTTACTTACCATAATTTAAGATTTCCTCTTCACCGAAAATGTATTTAGCTGTAACGAAAAGGAGAGTGTAGAATTTGCATGAAAAAGTGAATTAAATTTGTATTTTCAAGAACAGGCTAATTACACACTCGCTTGTCATTGATAAACAATCAATGTTTTAGCCAGAACAAGTCGAGCACTCATTAAAAATATATACGTATATATCAACTGCAAATAATAAAAACAATTTGTGTCGAGCGACGAAAGAGAAAGATACAAAAATAAAGCATGAGAAAAATGCATGAAACTGACATTAAAGGTTATCGACGTCGACTCTTTTAATTAACCAATTGACATATGACTTTTGTCTGGCTGACAGGCCAGTTTGTAGTCGCTGCTTTTGTTGTTGTCGCCTTTATTGTTTTTATTGGTATTGTTTGATCAATCTGTGAAAAAACACTAACAAATAGCAGCTCAATAAAGTCGTTGGATGCCAACAATAAGCAGCATAAGCGAATATTACATAAAAGGAGATTATTTACTTAATTATGCATGAAAATATTTATTTAAATTTACTTTATGCAACCAGTTAGCTATTTAGCGTTATGTCATTTGCTGGTAAAAGTTATTTGCCAATTAATAATAAGGAAAATGACTCACGGCCAAGAGTCGTCGTAAAAAACAAGTTGAATTTTTACTTGGATAATGACGTGACAAATTAATAAATTTATTATTCATGAAATGTGCTTCTAATGATTGACTCATTAACAGACAATATCAATATATATAATTACCATTATGGCCAATATATATTCATTAGCAACGATTAGTCAAAGAAATTTTAATTTTTCTTTTGAATGGAACCGTTAAGTACAACAAAATAACAACTTCAAGTTCTACAGAAATTAATTGCACTGCAGAATCGAGAATGTTTAATGAGAATACTAATTTACAGTATTTTTGCTGATTATTGAATTTAAAACTTTATTTATACTTTGATTTTTTGTTCGCAATGCAATATGTTATTTATTCTAATGCTATTATTAAATCTTGCAGATTAACAATGTCTATTTTTGACAGATTATTATGGAGAGATTAATTATTTAATAGTTATAGTTTGTAAATAAACAACGTGAATGATAAAGATTAAATTATAGTGTGAGCTCACCTATTTTATTTTAAACATTATTTATACTTTGTTTTTTTTTTTCAACTGCAACTTGTTAATTATTCTAATGCTATTGTTAAAATTTGCAGATTAACAATGTCTATTTTTAGATTAATTATTTAATAGTTAAAAAAGTGATAGAAAGATTAAATTATTGTGTGAGCTCACCTACTAAATTTGAAAGATGATTTATTCTTCTATTTTTTTCTTGTATTAATTATTCTAATTATGCTGTTAAAGTTGCAGATTAACAATGATTGCTTTTGGCTATTAAGCTTTAATGATTGTTTATCAAAAAGTTAAAGTCATTTAGTTAAAGTTTGTAGATAAACAACGTGTTGTTTTTCTGTGAGTGTAAGAATGCATGTGTGAAATATAATTGAATAGCACTGCAGCGATGCCGACGGGCTGAATTTAACGCACTGTTTAAGCGCCTGGGGGAATGCAAGGCGCATAAATTAATTAAAAGTCGGAAACAGATATAAATATAAATAAAGTAAGTAAACACACTCGCACACACAGTCATACACAAATATAACACATGCAGGCGACCGTTGCAGCGACAGTTTGGCTGACAATAATTAAAGCAACCAGCGACAGCGGCAGCAACAATGAGAACAGCAACTGCAACAGCAACTGCAACTGCAACTGCAACAGAGACAGCAACAAAAAGAAGGGCAACAAACAAACACGTAAACAAACAGCGAAAGATTGAAAGAAATCAACAAACAGCTGCACGCACAACTCCAAGCGGCGACGGCATCAAAAGAAGCAGCCGAGCCGAGTCATCTTGCAGCAGCGGCAGTTGCAAGTAGTTTGTTGCATGTTGCTGCACGTGTGGAGGCACACACACACACATACGTAGTACCTCATTCATATCTGTGTGTGGCTGTGTGGCAATTATGGCAATGCAAGCGTCGCACACAAATTGAAAAAGTAAGCACAAGCAATTCAACTAACCAGAGACAAGTTAACCAAGCAAAGCTGAAGCTGAGTGTGTGAGTACCCGTTGGCAGGCATGAGTACACTCATATGCAGCGCAAAGCGCAAAACAGTAACAACAATTGTCCCTTACAAATTTGTCATTCCGTTTGTCAGCTCAGCAGTTGCTCATCATGCTCATCACGATAATAATGTTTAAAAGCAAGATGCAAACACACACACACACACACTCAGACACACACTCAGACACACATTCACACACTCATTCACACACTCACTTGCATGCAGATGTCGCTTAATTGTTGTACAAATAATAAAGGAGCTACAAAATACACATATTTTGTGTTCAAGTCAAGAATGGGAGACGCTTATTTATTTTTATTACTCTGACCCTTTGAGGTCGCCAGAGTTATCTCGCTTTGTTTGGTCGAGTGTGGCATCAACCGAATGGCAAATTCAAGTTGCATGACACTATCACACAGCTAAGGCAACAGTTCAAGATAAACCCAAATTTGCTGACTTGCTAAAATAACAAGCTTTATGACTTTAATGGCAATAACGTTTTGGCCGCAAGCTATTGTTGTGCATTAAAATGTTGTTTGAAAATAAGTGTAATTTGCATATGTTGTATAAATATTCCCTAAACATCAATAATAAAATAAACTTTTGGCAAATGCGCGACAAAAGAAATAAACAAAATTAAATAAATGATTTTTTTTAGAAAATTTTAAAAACTTTAAACATTTATTGATAAATGTATGTGTTAAAATAATTGAGCCATAACAAATAATTTAATATCAATGACAATAATTAACTGATTGTAAATGGTTAATACATATTGTTTATTTTAATAGAGTTTTAAGAATTTAATGATAATATATTTATTAATTGAATAGATATAGTTTATTCCCGCTTACAACATGAATTCACTTAGTTTAAGTGAACAACAAAATCGAATTATGAATTAAATATTTATTAAATGAATTGAGTTTAAAGAAATAACAAAAAAATATTATAAATTTATTTTTCAGCATACTCCAGGTAATTGTAATAAATATACAACTATAAGTAGGTAAAGAAATAAATGATTATGCTGCGTGCATAACTCAACACAAATTCTTTATCATACTGTATTTATGCTTTACATTTGTGTACAATTATAGACTCCAAATATTAGCATAACAGTTATAAATGGTGATTTATTCTGGGCCATAAATTAAGAAACTGTTGCCAAATTGTGCATCGAAGCCACTAAATTTGAAACTTTGATTTGAATTATGTGATGCGAGTTGTATGCAGAGCATGCAATTGGAATTGTATCCAGCTGTGGTTATTAATAATGCATTTAAATTAATGAAATTACAAGAGAACAAATTACATGGGAATTCCCAAATTTACATAATTCAAGCTAATTTACAGCGAATTCAATTAAAATGCCGAAATGCGAATGCCGAATAATGTTTTCGTATTATTGTTGTTGCTCTTGCTGTTATTATGATTATTTTGTTGAATCAAAACGCATAAATTAATAAACATAATTTACACCTGCCAGCCAGCCAGCCAGGGCGTATGTTTCGATGTGTGTGTGTGTGAGGGCGTGGCACTGTGAATGAGACGTGCAAAATATGATGCTCAGTTTTAAGCAGATTTTCACGTTTATAGCCTGTGGGCAAAAAGCGGGGGATGAACACAAAACTTTTTGCGCCAAAAATATAAAGCCCCTAAATGGCATTCGCTATTGTTGTTGTTCCTGTTGTTGTTCGCGTTGCTGTTGTGGTTATGGTTTTATTCGTATATGGCCTTTCATGTGACAAACTTGGGCAATTTCCGTCACACGGAAATGTGCACAATTTAATTTCTTTCTTCATTCATTCTATTTTCAACACCCTGCAGTCGCCAAACAGTCAAAGCGGGTATAACAAAAATGCTAAATGATCCAAACAGAGGTGTGTACATAAATTTAAAAATTATTTTAAACAATTTTATTTAATTAAATAAACTTGGATTTATTTTCTTTCAGCTTGCTTAAAGTCTTTACAATGAAAGCGCAATTTTTATCTCGTCATTTTATTTAATGAATCCCCATTTTTTTCGTGAAAATTAAGGCGTTTGGCAGCTTCTTTTAGTCGCAGACGAAGCAGAAGTTCTTTTGGCGTTTGAATTCTCAGATGTTTTTATTTGAGATCTGTGCTGTGAGAGCAGAGCTGGCCACAGTTCTGTGTTGATAATTTTCCGCCTGAGTTGGGCACTCGCTTGGCTGTTTTTGCTAAAGTCATACAACTTCACTTGCTGTTGCTTTTAATTAGAATTAGCAACTTGCCACAACACAAGATACATTCAACGCAGACCCTGTGAGAGTGAGAAGCGTTGAGAATGCGTCGTCGTCGTCGTCGTCGTTTTGGCCTCGTCTCTTGCTTAAGATAATTTTTGCCGTGAAAACATAAATTCAACTTGTTTTTATGTGCACACACACACACACAGACATACACACTTACACAATTACACACTCTCACGCACTCGTTTTTGGTTAGAACTTCCATTTGTGGGCCCCTGAGCTTCGTGTCCCCTTCTGGCATTGAGATTTTTCTTGGAAAATTAACAGCACTCGTGGCTTTGATTTATCGCGATAAGCGGATGTGAGTGTGTACGTTGTACATTTGTTCATCTTGTTGTTGTCTTTGTCGTTGTCGTTGTTGTATATTTGGGGTACACAGAGATTTCTGGCATCACGTTGTTAGCCTCGCATAAACAGATGCAGATTGATTTTGACTTTAATTAAGTTATCTAGGTTGCTCGGCTTTTGTTCGTCGCTTGCTTGGCCTAAACGATGGCAATCGAAGTGCCACAATTGGCAACAACTTTGTAGGGCTTTAAGTCTTTAGAGTGAAAATAAAGTGCTTTAGTTGCTCTCATTGGTGACCCACATTCTTTCTCAACTGTTGCCAGTACTTTCGAAGTGCAAAAGTTTTGGCTTAATTGCTTGGTGTAAAAGCCAATTTGTTCTCGGAAAATATGGCTTGAAAGCCTTTTCTTTTTTTAGAGCAGTTAATTCAATAACTAATTGCACTTAAATAAATATAGCTTTAAGCAGCTTATATAGATTTTGTTGCTCCACTAATTCTCAACTTTACGGTAAACTTTAAGCAACTACGAGTATTGTGTATGTAACAGTTTACGAAACAAACTCAAGTTTTCACCTCTGACCAACCGCAAATAACACAAAACAACTAACAATAACAATAACAACATTTTGAAGATTTTCGCAGCTCCAGCTCCAGCTCCAGCTTTAGTTGCAAGTTGAGCGCCACACATCGTTGCACTTGAGGCGCAGTCAAACTTGAAGTTTTTGGCCCACTCTCCAGCATTGTTGTTGCTTTAGTAGTTGTTGTTACTGCAGCAGCAAAACATTGTCGTACATTAACTGAACTAACGATACACAACGTCGACAGAGCGGGCAGAGTGCGTCTGTTTGGTTATGCAAGTACGACTCCAAGTAATCTCAGAGCCAAGTTAACTTCAACCTCTAATTGCCAGCCGCCCCCGAAGTGCACTCAGTGGCAATATGCTGCATGCGAGAATATCCATTTCACTATTTTCCCATTGTTACCACAGTTTGGCAGCAGTTTGGCAGGAGAACAACTCCATCCACCGTCCATACGTCCATCCGTCCATCACGCCCCCCTTTCACAAAGCTAATCAAATGTTGCATACGACCAACAATTTTTTATTGTAGTTGCCGCAGGGTAAAGCAACGACTATATTTATTCCTCAAGTAGACAATACTTGTACATACATACTAACTATATTTAACTATACACTGCAATAAGTCTGGAGTAAGTGCGAAGATAGAATCGCTCCACATATTTTTTTTTTCATTTTTGGTAGATAGCTTTGATGAAGGGCAAGATGAACAAATAGTTTTGTGATTTAAAAATCAAGTTAAGAATTGTTTGCATAAATTTGATCTTTATTTAAAAGCTAACGATTAATCTAGAGGTGGTACAAGATAAGATATAGCAATGGTAAATTCTAGATAATAATTTTGTTTTAATTTGCATAAATTGCCTTTTCATTTAGAACGTTAAAGCTAGGATATAGCTTTGGTAAAGTTGCTCTAAAATATTTTTTAAAAATATTATTTTGGATTGAAGGACATAGCTAAGGCTTAGTGCGTTAGTAAGTCCCAGCAAACAATATATTTTATTTAATTGTCTTTCTTTCTAAACTAGAACATTATGTTGCAATTGGTTTGACTTTTGCATTGCAATGGTAAAAATTGTTTACCTTTATGAAATTCGACTATCTATTCATTCAATACTCTGTTATAATGCATGAACAAAAGAATTTAAGTATTATTGGAAAATCGAAAAATTGGATTTTGCTTTTAGCCAATTATTGTAGCTGACGTTTCTCTGAGTGTATGTCGAAAGGACGCATATGTTGTCGCTGTTGATGTTGTCATTTGGTCGCTTTTGTTGAAGCGCCGCCAGCCAGCAGCATGGAGCATGGAGCATGGAGCATGGAGCATCGAGGAGTACTCGGAACGTATCGTAGGTGAGTTTGGCCATTGATTTGATGTCAGTTGCCCCGGAGGCAATTGAGCTGTGGGCTTCTAGCGCTGCGAATATTTGTGGAGGACCGAGCCTGTCTATGTAGTTGTGGGCTAGATGTATCAACTTTAACTTTATTTACGTGCTTGATTAGAAGCAGAGGCAGGCAGAACTGGTTTTAGTTTGCTCTTGTGGGTGTGTGCTCGATGGGCTGCCATCAATCCAGCTGGCACCACGCCCAGTTCGCACCTCGGGGCTCCCTAGGTGGGTGGGCAGCATGATTGAGTGGAGAGGAGTGGAGTGAAGTGGAGGAGACCCTGGTGCTGCTGTCTATTGTTATGAGCGATCCCAGGCTCGCTTATCATTGTGCAAGCGCGACTTAATTGAACGGCATTTGACACAATTTAAGAGTTGACTTTGTTTGGCAGGTTTCTGGGCCGAGCTAAATTAGTTTCACTTGTCTTTGGCTCGCATTCACAAATCCCACGCCAAATTGCGCATCATTTGCCAGACTGAGAGACGGACGAACGGTAGGCAGAGGAAAAACAGATTGGGCGAGATGCAGTCTGGGGAAATTGCGATAGACAGATGGAGTTGTCGTCTTGTCGTGTGACATGGAAACCCAAAAAATAAAACCCTATTTTCTGTGTCTCTCACTCTCTATCTCGCTCTGACTACTTTATTCGCATGTGCTGAGAGATGCGCGTCATGGATGGCAAATGTCATGAGCCGGGCATACAATATTCCAGCGATTGCATGAGCTGCTGCTTTTCACTGATTGCAAAACCCCATGCTCGACAGTTGGCACTCCAAGAAGACAACTCTGGCTGCAGCTCTCTTCAGCTCAGACCCAGCTGCAGTTTTGCCTGTTGCAGCTGCAGCTGCAACTTCAGCACTCGGCAGCTCTTAAGCTTGCCATTTGCAACATGCAACAGCACTGCAACTTCACTCAGAAAGTTCATGGCAAAAAGGGTTGCTTCCTGGACTAGTCAGGAATTGAGTTATGAGACCAGCAGATAAATGTGTTCATAGCGAGCACAGCAAAGAGCAAACAGATGAGACGACAAATACTCATTCAGCATTCAGACTGTATGAACTTGTGTACTCCATAAATGAAAATGCAATATCATATTATTATTTTGACACCCGCTCAGACGAAGACTTAGAATCATGTGTGCAAACCATAAAATAGCTTGGCTTAGCAGCAATAGTAAACAAGCTGCAGAAGGTGAATGAATCCAACTCAATTTTCTGTAAATTTTCACAATGGAGTGAATGAAATTGATATATATGTATTTCTCAGTTACCTAAGAAGTTTAGTTAGAAATACACGTAAGAAACGTATTAGCGAAGAATGTAATGAAAAAATTAAAAAAGATAAGAGAAATGTGGAATAAGAATGAAATTGATATACTTAAGAAATTTAATTAGAAATATAAGTAAAAAACGTTTTAGCGAAGAATGTAATGAAAAATTGTGACCATAAGAGAAATATGGAAATATAATAATAATTACATTTTTAAGCTTAACAAGAATTAATGAATATCTCAATATTTTTGAATTTGAAATCATTCTGGTTTGGCAATCAGTATGAGTTTGTTTATTGTATTTGTTGGTATAGAAAGGACAAATATAAAATAATGATACAATATTTTCATTCATTCTGATTTAAGTAATTGTGTTGTTAGAGAATGTCTAAATAAAATTGGCAACAAAAAACTACCTAATATGGTTGATAAACAAATATTTCTGATTTATATATTTTGTCAAAACTTGTAAGTTAAATTATTTTTTAGTATAGTACCATTCTGATTTATTTATTTGTATTGTGTTTATATTTCAGCAGTTTGTAATCTTGTATTTATTTTGTAGAAAATAACCTAGCCAGACATCCAAGCTGTGTCTTTAATATATGCCAAAATCAATGCTTTTACCAATCCCACACATTTCTCTACACAGACTCTTCCTTTCTCTCTCATTCTTTGTCGCGTTGGCTTCCATTGGTGATTTTTCATAGTGAAGGCGGTTTAACTTTTCACGTGAATAATGTCATCATAGGAAAAGTTATTGTCTTCGTCGCTGTCGCTGAACTGCATCTGCAGCTGGCCCCTTGATTTCTACCTCGCACCAACAAATCCCATTTGCCACATGCTGCATGCCTCTGGCCACCCAGTGAACTGCATTTGCTGTTGACTGCTATTTTGAGCGCATCATGCCGTCGTCGTTGTCGTTGTCGTCGTCGACGTGGTTGTCGTCGAGTTTATTATGCAACGCCAAAAATTTAATGCCATTTGTTGTCAACACACTGAATGCAACAACAACAATAGAAGCTGCAACAAAATAAGCAGCAAAGTTGAGCGTTAACAATGGAATGGGTTGGGCAGAAGGGCTGCCAAGAAGGGACGAGAATTGCGCTGCATTTGCGCAGTCATTGTAATGAGCTGGAGCTGGAGCTGAAGTTGGAGCTGGAGGCAGCAACAGACGGCAGCCACATCGAATGTGGCAATATGTAAAATTAACTTGGCAGATGCTGCAGCATTTCCAGAAGTTCCCAAATAAAACTTGAACAGAATTTCGCCAACAAAAACTAACGATGGCAGCGGCAGCGGAAGAGTTGCCGTTGTTGCAGTCATGCAAATCATGGCCTCTGTGCATGTTGCATGCCACAGGCAAGAGATCGATTTGTGAACCAGTTGCAAATTTTCCACTAATTGCAGCATCTCAGCGTCAAAAAACTCATAAAAACAACAACAACGCCAACAACAGGAGTGACGTGCAAACGTTCATTGCATGTGGATACAAGTGACAATGGCATCATGACAAAGATTGATTGATTGATTGGCTGATTGATGAACTCACTAAAATTGTTCGGCACAGCTTCGAGCAATTAATGCCATAATTGCCGTCAAAATTATGCTAATCAGAGGCCCGAAATCAAAATCATTTTCAAAAGTGAAATTGGAATTGGACTTTGAATTCGACATGGACTTGGACTTGAACCTGGAATTGGAATCTATAGTCGACTAGCTGTGTTTGTGGTTGCGGCTTGCGGTTTGTGATTGCCTCTTGAGCTGGCTTCTGAGTGTTGTGGCAGCATCCATCAAACCGCCGCTGGACACGCCAAATGCTCTACGAGATCAATGCTCGATCGTTGTGTGTGTGTATGTGTGTGAAGCGAAAAAAAAATGTGTATAAATAAAATAAAAATTAAGAGTGAAAGTCCATTATGTTGAGTTTTTTTTTTATGGTCTGGCGAGAGCTATAAAAATACCAGCGACATCTGCAGTAGATCGAAAACCTCGCACAGCCCAAACACCTCAAACTCAGCCGCAGAGTGTGAGTGTGTGTGTGTGTGTATCTCACTATTTGCTATGCATGTCTAATTACTGACAAGACTCACTGTGTGTGTGGCTTTTCTACTTATAAGGTGGCTTGCCACCAATTGACCACACCTATCACTGAACTGACTTTGATCCACGTCCATTTAAAGTGCTCGAGTCCATCTATAAAAGCCAGAGTTTTCTTATGATTTAACAAATACCCTGGACGAGTTTTAATAATTTCAATTAAATGGTATTGTTGTCAGTAAATATCCAGAGTATAATAAAATTATAAAATTGTAATTTTTTAATAATTTTTTTGGCATTTGAAAAACTGTCTTAAAATTTACAATAAATTCGTTACCAGCCGCATCACCATTTCAAACAAAATTCCTTTTCGCTCTAACAATAAACCAATTTTTGTTAAAAGGCATAACATATTCAGTTTTTCAGACTTTAGAACGTCCCCCTAACTGTAGGCTTATAGGGTATTTTCGACTTTCTTTCTTAGCAAACGCACATTGTGCGGCCTTAATTGTCAATGCAAAGGCCAGCAACAACACAAAAAAAAAGTGTTTGGTAAATCAAAAAAATATTGTTTAAAAACATATAAAAACACAAAGCACGACATAGTATATATATAGTATCGAAAAAGGCCAGTTTTTACTTTTTTCAACTTTTTTCTTCTTGGACAAGACCTTCAAATGCTGAAAGCGAAAACTTTGCAATTACCGAAGCCCGCATGAGTTTTTATTTTTTTGGCAAGTTGGCAACCACAACAAGTGAGTGTTTGTGCTGTGGGTGTGAATTCAAATGTAACGGCAACAATTGTAAGACCTTTAAGCTGTCCGGCAGATCAATCATATATCAATCAGTCAATCAGTCAATTGCTAATTAGCATGCAATTCAATGAACAATTGACAATTGTCGACCAAACAGTGACTTTGATGTCATGTCCGCACTTTTATATGCACACGAATGTATATCCAAGGGGATTATAAAGCGGCTTATAGTTCGTATAGAGTATATGTTGATATATATCTGTATTCGTGTTTGTTCAAGGGCCTTGCAAACGTGAGCGATTTTCAAATTGCAAAGCGCTTGTTTTTATTTTTTTGATGACTTGCAGAGGTCGCAAATTGACGCTTTGGCGGAATTAACGCGCTTTTGTTAACCATCATATAAAATAATGAATACATTTTTGTTATTTCGCATTCCCACAGTTTGGTTTCCATTTAGCAAATATGCGTTAATTTTCACACAAAGAGAGAAGAGAGTGCGTGTGAAAGGCAAAGAGAGAGGCAGAACAAGTTCTGATGCCAAAAAAAATAAAAAAAAAGTCACCTGCCTGCAAAAGTCCAAAAAAACCGGATTCAAATCGCATGTTTCCTGTTCATATGCAACCAGTTTTTCGTCGTCGTCGTCGTCGTATCGCATAACTCAAAGGCATTTCATCGTCAAATTTTACAGCTTCCCGACGACGATCACGGCACACACATCTCCCATCCAAAAACTAATTAAAAACTCTTGTTTCATATACTATCGCTTGAAAAACTCAACTAACTGCATTCCAAAGTGATGACTTCCCAATCGAAATACCCTTTTCATGTTGGCAAAGGAGGCCATTTTTTTAGTACATAATAAAAGTCTAACAACCTAACAGAATCATAATTTCAAAGTCTGTCTTCTATTCTTAGAAAAACATAAATTCCACAAAAGTCATTATTTGCTGCAATTTCAGTAGTTCTTGGCAGAATTCGTCTAAAGAATTTCAATTTTATTTAAAGCATATCTGCTAGTCGAGCATTGCCAGCAGCTCGCTTTTCACATATTTGTTTGATAAGAAAAAGCGAGCGCACGCAAATTTAGCTGGCAGAACCAAGCCTGAATTTTATTGATGTGTTGCCATGATATTGATGACAAGCGCACAAGCCATACAAAACAAATCCACAAAACATCAATAGTATATATGTATGTATGTATTCCAATATATAGGCCCGAATATCGTGTCAACTGCACATGAAACCAAATTGGGCCAAAAATATTGACTTGACTCTCGGCGTCACGTGACATATTGAATGGGGAAAGAGCCAAACGCATGGCTACAAATTTATTTTGGCACATAAAAAATGCCAATCTATGCAAATAAGTGGCCCACATCTATATTCGGCAGGCAACTCGTCCATAAGTTCAATTTCCACCCCCTCCCATCGGCATATTTAAGATTTATGCGTATTTCATATTGACAGCGCTTAAACAATGAACTCACAGCTGGCTTTCGTTTTATTTGAATTTTGCCTTTTGCCATGGTTACTTTTGTTTAATGAATTTGTAATAAATTGTACAAAAAAATTGTGGAAAACATATGCAGAAAAAATATAGAGAAACATGTAAAGAATAATTAGGAAAGCCAATTACAACTCGTGAAGTGCATTTTAATTAAAATTATGCATTAAATTTCTCATTTTAAATTGAATCAGAGTGGTTACATTTTTGAATGAATTTAATGCATTAAGTCGTTTAAATTTGGTAATATTTTGTTCAATTACATTCATATTTTATAATTTGATATTAGCATTAATTTATTTAATTCGATTCAATAATTTTTAGGGTTATTAACCAATCGCTACAAGTATAAGATTATTGATATAAATAATTAGTAGTTACTTGATAAATTGATATTAAAATAAAATTAATCTTTAATTTAATACCTGTAATCTACAGTTTTTATATAATCTTTCTTTTGTGCGTTTCCAAAATGTAATTTTATTTCTTTAGAAAATTGCATCACATAATAGTTCGACAAACAATTTCCCTCATCATATTATCATCTGAATGGCATACTTTTTCCAAAGTGTAATTCTCTAATGAAAATCTGGCATTTGTCTGCCTTATTTGATCACAATTCACCCAAATTCCGGCTGTTGTGATATGATTGCTACAAGTACTTGTACAACGAAAAATAGTCTAATGATAGGCACGCTCAGAAATGTGGTTCGAGTGCGGCTTTTAGCTGGAAATCGAAATCGAAATCGTGCCAGGTTGCAATCGCTTTAATTAAAGTTTTGCTCTTAAAGTTACATTGCTCGAATTAGAGTTGGGACAACGCCTTAAAAACAACAACAGCATAAACAAAAATAACAACAACAAAGGCACCCAAATGAAGCCAACGACTTTCGCCTGAGAAACCAAACCGCAGAAATTGTTCAAGCAATTTGTATAAAAAATATAAAGACAAAATGTTTGTAAAAAATGAATATTGGCAATAAATCTGTAAAGAAATAAACTGGTTTGGGTAGAAAGCAGCGAGACTCGGAAGCTGCCCAGATCAGTTGAGCTGTGCTGTGCTGTGCTGTGATGTGATGTGATGGCCGAAACCCAAACAGGTTGACTGTTAATGTGCAGTAAAGTCAATAAACAAACATAGATCTCGTATCTGCGATCATGCCATATTTTGGGGCACGTTGCGTGAATCGATGACTTCCGACAGCTTGTCATGCAAATGAGCCAACCGCCTAATCCTTAGCGTGTTGTGGCCAAGCATTGGCACAAATGTCCAAATGTCTTCGGTGTCTTTTTGTAACACCTGCTTGAACTGATCCCAACAAAACTTTCTCGGTCTAGACAAATTGGACTCTCACTCCCACGTCCATTCGAGCCTCGAACGCACAGAGATCTTCTGTGATTGTGACCATTAGATACAGTAGATAATGAAAGCAAAGCAAAATAAACAAATTTGGTGTAATGAGGCAAGTGTACGCAGGCGTTTTGTTTATGTCCAGCAGAGTGCAGGTTTTTCACTTCGTTTTTCATCTCGCTTTTTTCTCAGTTTTCACTTTCACAAGCAGGCGAAAATCTGGGGCCCACATGGAGTAACTGCGACTTGTATTCTGATTGGCGAGACCTGCTTTCATTTTCATTCAGCAAAACAAAAAACACTGAGACACCAACTGCGGCGACCAAACAACTTCAACAACAAGTTGCTTAACCCAATTTTGATATCATTTGGCTTGTGGGCTACGCAACTCTTGGCGAAAAAAAACAAAACACAACTGTTGCCAATGGATCGACGCGGCTTAAACGCATTTTTTTTGTGCGCCTAACTAAAGCAATGCTAATATCATGAAATTGCAATTGCGATTTGCAATTTGCAGTTGCACCTGTCCGTGGGTAGCAGCGACGAGAGAAAAAAAACTGTGAAAGGAATGTAAACTTGGGCAAGCCTTCGAATTGAGATCAAAGCTGGATAAATATTTGCATGTGGGAAATGAGATAAATATTTGAATTACTTAACTGCAATTCACTTAACATTTTTCCATAATTTTCCCAGCTTACGTGTAATAAAGCAAAGCCTAATGCTAAAAGCACACGTATTTAATTAAATTAAATGAAATTATTTTATAACAAAAGCCATTAAAATCCATTTGCAACACTTGTAATTACAAATTTAAATAATTGTGGTATTCTCACCCTCTTGCAATTATTGCAATTAGTTGAACGACAAAAACTAGCATAAATGCTGCAGCTTAAACAAATGTATTTTTTATTCATGCTGTCCATGCAAACAATGCCTTTTATTTGCTTATAAATTAATAGCTTTAGATTATAATTTGCATATAGAACCAAACATTGTTTGCTTTAAATTTTATTATTATTATTATTTTGCATAATCTCGGCTGATTTGAATAAAAATAAAAACAGAACAAACACAACGTCAGGAAATTCCCTCGGGGCATTTGCTGACCACCCAAAAATGTTGCTTAATAAATCAAAATTGTAAAATCTTTGATTAATCGTGTAGGAAAGATAAAATCAACAATGCTCGACCGACAAATGCTATGTTGATTAATTAATAATAATACTTGAGCTTCTTAAAATATATGTATATGTATATTGTATCTAAAAATAATTGCTTAGCTATTTTAATCTCGAATTAGTCATGTTTAGCCTTTGTTTCTCGGTCTACAGGGTATTAAACATTATAAATGGAATGACGATTAAATTAAAGGCCCGAGCAGAAAGCGTGAAAATATTATAAATGATCAACGTGGCAATGCACTTTGCACGATGCCGATGATGTCAGTGAAAAGTGTGCGAATATAGTTAAAAATACGTAAATCCAAAACAATAATAAAACTTGCATACAGACATACAATACGAACCAGCTATGATTATAGTCATTATAATTATTTTGAATGCTGATATCAATACGACTCTCAGTTCCCACAATACTATAAAAACTCGGCGACTGCAGAACTTCTGGAGGTCACATGTGCGCTGTCTGTGCGATCGTCGAGTTCCAAAGAATCCCACAGACACTTCGCAGTCGCCCCTTCGCCCCTCCCTAATGTCGACGACAGCGACTTCCAACAATTCAATTTCATATGCAACGTGTAACGTGACGCGAAAAGCTGTATTTACGGTTATTTGCAAATGATTATAGAGTGTCTATATAACATTTTATATGTGTTAAGTGCATATTCCAGGCAATATTTACAGATGTTTGTCGCATGTTGTGTAACCAGCCGTATCTTCAATCTCTTACATAAGGTAGGTATAAACCCTAGAATGACAAGCTAACTCATTGGCAATGTTTGTTTTTTCACTTCATATTTGTAATGTGTGTTGTGAGAGCTCAGAGGCAGATGAACTCTGCTGCTGATCTTTGCATAATAAATGTAGGTCGAAAAACGCAGAGATTAATTATGCAATTAAACTCAATTCTAATGTACAAAACCTGTTGATTAAACAGGTTGTATTATTTATTCTACTGACTCTCAGCAGCATCTCAATTGATTATGAAACTTATAACTTTGTTGGTTTTATAAAATGTTTCTACGGAATGCTTCCCATGGGCAGGCATCCTATCAAGTTCGTTGAGATCTCGAAATATTTCTTAATTGAAGGACACATAAACAACATCTCAACAAAATTTCTAAGCTATTCAATAATAATAAATCAACAAGCTAAGCGCTTGTTCCTTCTCCTTTTGAGCAAATTTGCTATTCAGAATGCAATTTAAAGATTCTCCGAATTTTGAAGAACTTTTTGCAGGTAGACACAAAAAAGGAGAAATAGAGGGGCAAGCAGCAAAAAAGTTAGACGAGCAGAAAAGCACAATAAATTATGTCAGAAAGTTAAACTACAATTAGAAGACACACAGAGCGTAACACGAACGAGGAAGCAACAACAACAGCAACAAAAACAATAACAAGTGCACACATTTCAAGATGTTAACGACTTTTCACGACGTTTACTATGACGACTAATTATTATTACGAGCTTAAGACGACGAAGGCGACGACGGCAAAATGAAGTTTAAGCTTCGGATCATGTGATATGATGGGGGGATAAATTAATGGTAAACGGGTCGACATATAAAATAACGAAATTACGCGTCACGTAAAACGGAAAAGTTCACAAAACTCCATTTGAGTGGTGCGAATGGAATTGGGTTAAAGTAAAGAACTGTTAGTTATCAGATGGAATGGGAATGGGGGGAATAACTTACATTTCCGCAAAATCCCAGACACAATCGAAAAGTCGTCGCAAAGTCGTTAGAACTGCAAAGAGAGAGAGAGGAAAGAACATTTTGCATACATTAAATAAATAATCTACAACAATTTGCTAAAAATATATTTGAAAGCGGAGATTTATCTGAGAGAAATTGCGCATTGTGAGCGGAAACGCCACAACAGATATGGAACCAGACAAAATTAATATATATACACAAATCTACAGTATATGTATTTAGTTGGGAATTGGACAAACGCTGTTCGCCGACACTACTTAAGCTTGCCACTTGAGCCGGAACTCAAGTTCAAGGTGAGCGAAAACTATATAAACATCCATTAATATACATTTAAGTCTAGACAGCTGAGAGTTACGTAGAGCAGTCAAGCAAGCAAGTCACTTCACTTAGTTAGTCTCTGCGGCTTTTCATTAATTTTTCAATTAAATGCAAATTTAAAATTTTTTAAGAACACATTGCAAATTGAATTGTGTGCGACCTACCGCAGCTAAAGTGGGATTCCCCCCACTTCACTCTCTCCCATTCTCTCCACTCATTTTGCCCCTTTGCAATCTGCTGTTGCCATTGCTGCTGGCTGATATTAAATTTCCAACTCATTAAAATTTTGCGCACTGTGTGCGAAAACTGGCAGAGCTGACTATAGTACTCAGCTGTAGCTATAGTCTGAGTACTCTCTATGGGGATGGAGGGAGGATGGAACCTCTCTCTCCATCTCTCCCGCATTCTCTTTTTCTCTACAGTCACAACTTTTGCAGAGTGTTTGCATTTGCGCTTTTGGACGGGCAAAAGGGAAAAAGATGAGCCGGCTTGTCATTCATAAATGAAGCCCATAAAAAAGCGAAGAATATGGTTAAACGCCAACTACTGAAGCTTAAATGCTCTTACTGCTGATACTAAACATTAAAAATATTAATAAGAAGTTCACCAATATAAAAGTAAAGTTAAGTTGTCGTATATTTTGATACCAAATTTCTGCTTTTAAATTATAGTTAATTTCTTTGGACAAAAATAGAATAAGCTAAGTTGAAGATAAAATTAATAACTGTAATCAAATTTGAATTATTTATTCTAATTAATCTGAGTTGTGAACAAGTATTTTGTATTCTATTTAAAAGTCTTTGCAAAACATCTGGATTTAAGAGTAGTTTCGGCATGCAATTAGTATTCCACAACGAAACGAAATGATTCTGTAAAATTAGCTAAGCTGAGATAAAAATATAGTCAAATTTATAATAATATTTTATAATAATAATATAATCATTTTTTTTTTATCTGAGTATATAGCGAGTATTTTTCTATTCTTTTAAAACGCTAAGCTGGAGGATACGCTTCGGCACGAAATTGATATTTAACACTAAGACCATTTGATTTTGCTTTATTAGTTTATTGCTGTGATGCAAAATACTAGTCAAATTAGATTTAATTTTTCTTAATAGTCTGAATTCTTAAAAAAAAAGTTTTTATGAATTTTAAATGGTAACCTGAGCCTTTGGAATTCAATTCGTGCTTGGAATTCGTGCTCCACAATAAAATCATACGAGCCCAAGGTACATAGTGTATTCAATTTGTATGGGAAATTGTTTGAGTGCTGTCTGTGAACTGACAACTTGCTCGTAATAAAGTGCAATATGCTCGTTTTGGCTCAATCGCTCGAGCATTCGTGAAGCAAGCGAGTTCAATAAAAACCTTTGACTTATCTTAATAAATGATTCACTTGAGTTTCTCACACACACACACTTATTGAGTTGTGGCGAACGGAAGTGCACGAAAAGCCGCAGCCGGAAGTAAATAGTTTAATTGTGAAAAATAAACCTTGCATGTACAATACGCACATTTAATCTAATCGCATCAATCGCTGACGTCATCTGAGTTATCAGACTACATATGCTCATAGTGTCAGCAAATAAAATTGGAAAGTAATACATATAATTGGAAGCTTGCGTCAGTCAAAGTCAATCGACGACCCACGCGAAACACGCCAAATAAATAAATAAATAAAAACGAAAATTGAACAATAAACAACAGCAAAAACTGCAAAGCAAAAAGCAAATGAAAAAATTGCGTCAAATTGAGCGTCAGGTTGCTAGCGTCTAAATCTACCCTTCTCACTCTGTGCTTTTGTGTCTTTCTCTATCGCTCACTTGTAGCTTTTCACAATTAGAGAAGTGCTTACAAAAGGTCAGCCGCGCTCAATTGGCCAAAGCACTTGAGACAAAGAAACAGCCAACAGAAAATACGACTAATAACAAAACGAAGCAATACAAATTTAGAAGCTTGTGGCAAAATTAAACGTTTGAATTCCCTATAATGAAATCAGCGTCGAGAGTGCGTCTGAGAGACAACTTGATAGAGATAAGATAAGCTGAGTAATGTAAATCATTCATAGATTACAGATATTTATGACAGTAGACTAATTGGTCTTTGATCTGACAATCAAAACATTAATTCAAATAAATCAATCTGATGACATTCTTATTATGATTTCACATTGCACAAAAATAACCAATCCAATTTTAAAGATATATATAGTATAACAGAAAATTAAATTCAAATAAATCAATCAAATGCAACTATCATTTTTATTCCAGATTAAACAAAAATTACGTATGCGTCACAAAATTAATTTATTAGTTTGCTTAATTTTCCAAAGCTGTAATCACTACAACTACAGGGTATTTATTAGCCCATCAGCTAGTTACTTTCGTCTGTTTCTTTAACTCTGGTGGTTTTCTTAGCTCATTGTTTTGCTTTTGGCAAGTTGGACAGCGGCAAGCCCTTTTTTTGCCAGTGGTCTGATGGGAAACAAATGGTTTAAAAGACTCGACCACGACCACGACAATAGTGACGAGGTCAGAGACGCAGACGGAGACGGAGATGACGACGGATCGTTTTAGCCTGGCTAAAAGCGGTATTAGAGTGATGTGCGATGTGTGGGGCGTGTACTGAAGTCGACGTCGTCGTCGTCGTCGATGATGTCCCTGGGGGAAGCGGGCAATTAATTTTTTAATGGCTTAGACGAAATGAGTGAGTTTGGGTTATTAGAAAAGTTCGTTTTTATGGTGCAGAAAAACTGCTTGAAATTGTCAATTAGCAAAGTGCTGAGGCAGGGCAAAATCCAAAGCAAGCAGCTAAGCGAAAGAAAACAAGGAAACGGAAAAGCATAAGCATAAGAAATGGCAAAAAGAATGGAAAACCCGCCAATTTTGTGTGTGGCTATTGAAAGGAGAGTTTTAACTACTGTTTATTATTATGCCCGTCCTGACCATCTAATTGAGTCCGACTTACATTTTTATGATGTTTAATCTAATTTTTTATGGGTTGGATACATTTGTTGTTGTTGTTTTTATAGCATCAGGGTTGCTGTGCGCCATTTACCTAACGAGCTAACAACTCGAAACTCGCTGCAAAGATTTTGGCCGATGGGGCCGCTTTTATTTATTTAAAGCTCACCGGGCTGCCAGCAATTTGTTTTGATTCAATGAAATATCAAAAACGTGACCCAACGTGCACCTTCCTCCTCCTCAAAAAAAAAAAAAAACAAAAACGGAGCAACATAAACAAAAATAAATGAAGCTAGGCAATATTTTAGACGCTTCGAGAGCTGCGGGAAGGGAAGCCACTTAAATGTATGCAAATTGCATTTAGGCAAATTGAACGCTGAACGTTAAACCAAGCACGTGCGAATGATTGAACTAAGCGGCCGACCGACGGGACAGATAGCAGATGAATAAGCCGATAGCAGCCGCTTCTTCTTCGGGTTATCTGCACGCAGTGATAACGATAGACGATTAAACCGAAGGCAGCAATCAACTGCGGAAGTGCGACAATATGTAACCGATTCATTTTCCAGATTGTCCACGAGAGACAGAACATCATCACATGGACCACAGTCGGTGCTCAACTCGAAGTCGAGTTGAATTGACGGCGCATTAATCGTGTTCAAGTGGCCAGTTAATCCTGTCACTTCCGTTGTCAGGACTTGAAGGACATTGACAGGCGACATAGGCTAGTCTGCACTGTATCATGTTCATGACTCTTTCATATGCAATGCACTTCCGTGTGAATGTACTCAAAGTGCTACTCTCAGCGAGGTTGGCACAAGATGTTAGCCAAACAAAATGTGAATGAATTTTGCAGCATTCAAATATTATTAGCATATTTCTATTTGATTAAAAATATAAATGTTCCCGCTCAAAATAAAAAAGAGGTAATGAAAATAATTATTTTGAGGATGATTTTGATTTATTTAATACTTAATAATAATCCTATTGAATGTACCAAAAGGATTGGTTTATATTTGCGTTAGTTGAACATATTCTATATGTAAATTAATAAAAAAAAAATATATGAAATTGAGAAAAAATATCTTATAAAATATACTGATCAAATCTCCAAAAATTCACAATTGATCTGACTCACAGTATTCACTTTATTATTCACAATCTATTAATACTCATTGCTTAGCATTAAGCAGCAATGGAAATGCAACTCAACGCTCTTTCCACGAACCAGCTGATTGATTTAGACGATCGCTTCATTAGCCGCTTTCAGCCAATTGTTTTGCTGTCCAGACCAAACCAGTTTTGGCAGTGCAGGCTAATGATCTGTATCTAAAATCTTGCACAACTTGGGGCACTATCTAATGACCCAATGAACAGCTCGCTTGTTTTTTGATCTACTGTTATTTAATAATGATCTAATCAACTGCGAAACTCTTCGACAATTTATCATAATGCTGACAGATCGGCGATCAAGAGCGATGGAGAGAGAGCGAGAAACTTCTACAGCCTCCCACATGAATAGTCGAGTAGTCGCTTACACGCTCATTGGTCTTGGCCATTACATGGCACTCTGGAAGAGTCTGGCCCACGCCATAACTCTGCTGTGTCTCCATTTTAATGCGCCAACCATAAAACTGAAATTCAACTCGGTTTTTTTGCGGCATGTGGATATGGATAGAAAAAAAGTAGGTACGATGGGGAGTCCGGGTTTTGGTTTTTGGAGTTGTTTGCGGAGTGTGGTCGCGAGTCGCGACCACAGAAGTGACTTAACTCGCTTTAAGCCTTCTCATCTGCGACTTGTGAGTAGCTTGTTGCCTGCTGCTCCCCACTCGACCGCAGCAACCGCATCTATTTCATTTCAAACTCCACTACACATGCCACGACGAGATGACACTTGACTGAATATTTATGGCCACAAATGGAGCGAAAATAAAATCGCCAAGTCACGGGCGGACGCGACGGCAAAGGCAAAAAATAGAAGCAAGATGGAAAAAAAGCAAAAGCAAAAGCAAAATGCGAGCGGACACACATGGCGATGTCTGACGACGATGTCGATGTCCGTCCGTCGATGGATGCCTTTGTCTGTCTGGTGGCCGCATGGAAGACATGCCCTTTTCGGGCGTGCTCTAACTGTGCCCCATCTGCGCTGGCTCTGTGGCATTGTGGCATTGTGGCACACAATGAGCCACACAATACCGTTAGCCTGACCGACTCTCTAGTCCACAGTCCACGGTCCACAGGCCCCACTCCCAAAACCAGCTAACTGCCCCTTTGGCTTTTGGTTGTGGTTTTTTTTCTTCACAGCCGCTCCGTCGATTCGTGATCTTTATCTTTATCTGTGCACTTGGTTTATGCATATACATACATAGAGTCATGTATGTGTTCACAAATATTTGCACTTATTTATGTGGCTTTTGTTTTATCAGTTTTTGTTTATTCAACGATTATGCCCAACTGATCTACGCCTTCCTCCTTATGCTGACTCCACATTACTTTGCCTTCAATTCTCTCTTCCGATTCTCAGTCTCATACTTTGCCTGCCGTCCGTCCGGGCAAATATGTAATGAAGCATAAGCAATTATGATAATGTCGTTTCTGTTTACATTTTCGCTTCGTTTTCGTCGCTTTTGCTGCTGCTTATCAGCAGCACACTCGAGTCTCGAGTCGAGTGAACGGAGCAGAGCAGCCTCCAAATTGTTGACAAAATACGAGCAACTCGAATAGCTTTAGTCACCCAACACCGAATGCTTTGTGCTCTGTACTTGGGTTTTTATTATGCCCTTCAAAAACTAAAACTGGAAGTACGTTCTTGAATGGTTGAGAATATCTGAAGAATAATTGAGAATACTCGAACCACTATTTGTGGTTAGTATTTGCTAATTTCCTAATGTTTTGGGCTTTTTTGAAACAATGTCATGATGTTTACCAATTTTGACTTTATTTTATTTTAAAAATTGTTAGCTTTACTAATAATCGCGCTATTTTTAAAAACTATTTCTTTAGTTTTTTCTAATTAAGTTTTTATTTAATTTTTTAAATATTTAAACTATTCTAATGCTCCAGCAATTTTAACTTATAATATTTTTAAACTATTTGCATTATGTCTTGCAATTATTACTTTATTTTATTTTCAACAATAATCTGTCAATTTTATTTTTCAATTATTCTTTCCTAACTTTATTTTTAATGTAAGAGGCATTAATTTTATCGGTCAACAACCATTTTAGAAATTTCAGCTCATTAGTTTTTATCAAATTAGCAAGTTTTTATAGATTTAATCTGGTCTTAAATATATGTATATTCTTGGAATATTAATGTTATCTTCTGTCTGCCAAGAGTTTATCAAATATGTGGAAATTTTATTTTCCATTGAAGATATTGTCAAGAGTCTCGCACACAAAAATGTAAATACTTGAAGTGTCTAAAATGAGAATGTACAGAACAAATGAAGGTAACCTCATTCCGATTGTTTCCTAGTAATGAAATGAAGCCAAGCAAATATTAGAACCGACTTAATGCCCTCTCGACCTCAGCTTAATCAGCTGGGTTATGTTTTTTGCTGATTACCAGCTTACACGTAATAACCCTTTGAACCAAAACTCAATCAGTTGGACTTTCGTTTCCAACCAAAATGCAAATTTACAATGCGTTCGTACACTAGCGATTTTTTGAGCTTTTGTTGAAAATTTTGCCGAGTCAAGTTGAGAGAATGTCACGTAAGACACGCGCTGGCAAAGGCGAAAATGTAAGTTTGTATTTTTGTTGTGGAACGGGGGAGACTGTAGGAAAATCCTATCAGGAGGCCACGCCTCCAACAGGTAGCTGCAATTTGGAGTTTTTCAACAAGTTTTCGTTGTGGCAGAAGGAAAGTTGACGCCCATTGGCAATTTATGCAAATCAATGCCGCAAAACCCAACCTCAAACTCAACCTCTCAACTTGAAGCCTTGACTTGCCTGGCACCCAATGAAATTCAGTGAAGCCCAATGGAACCCAATGGCACCCAATGGCACCACTTGAACAGCACTTGAATTAAGCCATCAGCTTGAGGCGTAGTAAATTAAAATGGACAAAAAAGTAACCACAGTAAAATGCGTAGCTCTTTCACCAATTTACTGAATCATAATTTCGCCCAGAGGCAGCTCTATCCCCCTCCCCCCGTCACTCTCTTTCAGTTCATCTGATAGTTTCTGTTGCCTCGACAATCGACACTTGAAGACTCGTCGACTGAAGCGTTTATCTAAAGTTCAACAACTTATGCAAATGTATGGGTAGCCGAGTACGCTTCTTCAATCAGTACCGGGCTTAAAGCCCCATTCACACACACTCTCACACACACTCTCACACAAACACACACACTCTCAGAACACACAATTTGCTTGCGATGTGCAGGAATTTATGTTTGTTAGGTTCTTTTCCTCTTCATGCATTGCTTTCATCATCTTTTTCATTATAAACCACAATTGTATTTATTATTTTTTCTTTTTTTTTGTGTGCTATCTTGGATCTCGCAGCTCATACGAATACGTGTAATCTCATATCTGCTGCTGCTGTTGTTGTTGTTCTTTTGATGATTAATGTAAATGCGAGTGAGTGCATGAACAGTGTGCTTGAACTCCATGTCCACTGCATTTTCTAGCCATTAGTCATAAATTGTTGTTGTCATGGCTGCCGCTCTTGAAATTGTCAGTCAGTCAGTTAGTCAATCAGTCAGTTGACATTGTTGTCACTGCCCCTATAAGCTGCTTAGCAACGGGCTGAAGTGTAAAGGTTAACTCAGTCGAACTGGAAAAGCCAACAACATGGGAAAAGCAGACTGTATAGAATGACCATTGTTATCAATTGTCACATGGAATCGGTTTGATGGAGAGCGGTTATATTGACACATTGACAGCAGGTACGGCTGACGGGTGGCAATGGCAACAGCTACTGTTGCAAGTCTGCATTTCCAGTTTATTTATTTTTTTCAGACGAACAGATTATTTGAGACTGCAGTAAATGGAGAAAATGTCGAAGCAGCATTTCAAAAATACAAACAATATTTGATTCCTTTTGCCATAGTGTGAATGCCTTTTATGTGTGGTGAAAGATTAAAAAATTGTACAGTAAATATGCACAATTAATTTCCTAGCTTTGGAAGTTAAGATTAAAATTGGCTTACATTTTGAGCAAGATCAGAAAAGTCACTTTAAATATGCGTAGTTTATTTCTTGTTAATATTTGAAGATAATATTTAAATTGCATGAAATTGACCATATTTCCTTATTTTTGGAATTCTTTTTATAAGCATTGCGATACACCGTATTTATCAAAAATATATGCCAGAGTTTATATTTTTTAAAAACGTAAACAACTTACTATCGCAACAGGGTCTTATTAAAAACCCGCAACCAGAAGTTTTCTACATTTAATTAAAGAGAAGAAGAAAAAATCGACTGATAAACAGCAAGTTAAACAAAACATTATTCACCGCAGATACTCGTAGTGCCAATGTGCGCATTAACCCATTAAAGTCTCTCGCAATTGCCACTAAACGAGCACATTGAGAACCACTTGTTTAAATACGGTAAAAATAAAACCAACTTATAAGTGAATAACAACCAGACAGCCAGAGATGAATAAACAAATAGCGAATGCACTCGTTTCGACTGAAAACTGCTGAACAATTCAATTCGTAGACTGAAACAATAATTATAGTTAATTTGATGTCTACAATTGATTAAGACGTTTATTTGACAATCGAAGTCGGGAGATAAAGATGCAAATTCAATCAACTAATTCATGTCATATATATTTATTTTTAAAAATCTTCTCTAATCTAACTTTGCTTTGTTTTCAATTTGGAGCTTCACTTCGCATCAAGTTTTGCAACTTAATCGCCACTTTGTCTGGTTAGAAACGCAAAGCGAGTGCTTAAAGTGCGGCTTATAAACAATTACGGGGTATAAAGTATAAAGTGCTTCCCTTGGCAGCCACTTGCTGAAGTGCTGAGCCAAGTTATTTGTGTTTCAGTTTGAACTTGACCTTTTTTTTTTTGGTGTTGGCCGCGTGGAATGCATTTAGTCGAGAGCAGTCTAGAGTGGTTAGCAGTGGTTGCCAGTGGATCTTTACAGTAGCTGCTGCTTTAAGCCATCGTCATTCGTCATTATGCTGATACTTTGGCATTGCCACCGCCCCAATGTCTGTCGCTAAGTAGCTGCAACTAAGCCGCTTACCACGGACACACAGACAGACGGACAGACAGACGGACAGAGACAGACTGTTAGACTGTTTCAGTGACCATAGCCCCAAGAGATTCTCAGTTGGCATCGCGGTCTCATGCACATTGCCTGACCCAATTTGCTTGCTGCACGTTTTTCGCTGAGTGAGTGTATTCGTATCCATATGAGTACATAAGTATGTGAGTGTGAGTGCGCCTTGGACTGCTGTGCATGGCCTGGACGTGTGCCTGTTCTTTTGCTGCTGTTAATTGGATTAATAATGACAGCAACAATGGGGCAGCAACTGGTACAGAAATAATATGTGGGGGGATTATGTAAGCCAATCGACAGGCCAACGGACAGCCCGATAGCCAGCAAATTTGTCCGACTCAAGTCCATATATAGGAGCTGTCAAGAGTGTTAACTGTCTGCCAGGGCATATTCGAAAAACATGAATGGAGAATTTTTGCTTCGCTCGCGTAAAAGGCAACCAACTAAATTTGAGACACGATTATGCAATGCCCAATTTGTTGGCTTTTACTTATGAAAATGACTTTCACGTCGCGTTGCCATTAGCCTAGTGTGTGTTCACCACTATAATGTCAAAGCTCCACAACTTCAATTCATATTTGCTCAAAAGTCTAGACTCTAAGACTCCGACTAGCGTTGTGTAAGGAACACAAGTTTGCTGACCTATTTGCAGCCACAATTGTCAATTACCAAATTACTGACCTCATAAACGGTTACACATACTACCAACGTCTTATATCATTTACGAGGCACCGCAATAAGCAGCAGAAAAACGCTTTATCAGCAGAGGCGAAACAGTTAACAGAACTACAACTCTATCAATATGAATGGAATCAAGTTCTGTTTCTTTTGCTGTTCTGTTTGTGTTTCTGTTTGTGTTTGTCTTAGATACGCTATCAAGAATTCAGCGCGATGTCGTGGCCCCAATCTGGGCCTTAAATACCAATACTTCCCTACTCAAAAACCAGATAAGCTGGAACGCCAGATAAACCGTAGTAAAATAGCCAATAGCTGATTGAAATGAATTTTATTTTTATTTATTTCGAATGCCATCATTTGTTCGATGATGGTGAGCTCACTAATGATACCGACAGGTATTTAAATGCTCAACTTATTCATGCACATTTATTTATATCGTATTCATAAGCAATTTTTTATTTTTATTGGCCGCTTGTTGAGGCAGGCAAGCGGTGAGGGTTCAGGTTCTGGAATCGGGGTTTATTATGAGTCAGTTTATATTTTGTGCGCTTCGCTTTGTCTCTTGGCCTCTTTGTCATAGTCATTCTGTTGGCCCTCTGCCCGAGTTTCTTCATGCAGCGGTAAATGAAAGAATATTACGGGTTTCTGATCTTTTACTCTTTTCTTCTTTCTGTTTTTTGCAGAAGTTTGTATAAAATAACAAATTGTTATTTTGCGCATCTGTGCGAGAGAGTGGTAACAACTTCAGTTAACGGCAGCTGTCCACATAAATTTAATTAAAAATCGTTTAAAATCCTTTTAGAAATTGCTTAAGCACAACTTCTTGTCGTTGTTTTTAGAGTTGTTTTTGTGTGCCTGGTAACCGAGGTGACTGAGTGTCAACACGTGCCAAATTGTTTGTGTGTGTCTTGTTTATATCTTTCATATGAGTTGCTAAACTTTTGCAGCAACAACACAATAAAATTCGACTGCTCGAAGTTTTTGCTGCAAGGCAAAACAACTACAGCGTATCTGCAAGATAAAAAATTGTACAGATACATGCGGCAGATACAAGTGGAAGTTTTATGCGCATGCAGATATACTTATACACACATCTATGTACAAATTTTATTGGTTTCTGTTGCTGCGATTGTTTCAGTTGTCGCTGTTTGTTGTTCGCATGTTGTTCGGCCGCATTAACATAAACAAATAGAGACAAATTCATAATTGGCCATCGCGCGTCAACCCCCAAGCGAACCACCTGCAAACTGCACACAGCCCAGGAGGGCGTCAGGTTGCGTCCCACAACGCAACACGCAACACACAAAACAATTCAATTGCGGGGCTGCCGGGGAATTGTCAAGGTGCGTCACCATGGCGTATGATGAATATACATATAATGCACGTGCAAGTCGAACACGTTTCCATCGCGGCTCCGACTGTTGTTACTGTCATGTATTCGCTGTTATTTCGCGCTCAACAATTCTGCTGATACTCTAACACCATGTTGAGGTTTGAGGACTTTGCTAAGCTGCTTGTACTATTTGCATACTATTATTATTTTTGAGTAAAAAATATTTGCAATGTTGATTGCCAATCTACTGTCAAGTTGTAAATATTTCTTTAACAGAATTGCAATTTATTTCCTTTATTCATTGCAAATGTAAATACAATTTACGAGTGTAATAGAATAATACTTTCTTAAGTTCAATTTGATAATTTGCTTCACTGAATATTTATTTTATCATATATAAAATATCCTTTTTTCTGTCCTTCATTTGAAATGTAAATAAAATATAAAAATGAGGAAATTTAATTGTAATTTAAAAATATACATTTTTTAATTTAAAATGCAGTTATCTTCTATACATTTATTATTTAAATTAGATGAATACTTTCCTAATTTTATTTTAATAATTTAAATGTTTGTTATTATACTTAAAATTCACACTAATTCTTTATTTTATTAAATTTGAAATTAACTTTACTCCTTCGTAAGTAGAATTTAAAGCGCATCTAAATATTCAGCTAACACATTTTGTAGTACAGCATTTTTTCCCACTTCCTTCCTATCTTGCGTATTTTAATCAATTTTGTGAGCCGTGGCGTTGTCAACATAGTCGACTTGTACAAAATGCCAAATTCTCATACGCACCGTTGACCCAATTTATTATAGTATTAAGGCAAGCGAGAAACACCCTTGAAAGCCAGGCAATCCCGCATGCAAGGAACAGACAAAAAAAGCTGTCCAAATAATGCCAGAGACACAGATATCTGTATCGTGTGCGAGGGAGAGCATAGAGTGTATTAAGAAGGAGAGGGCGTGTAACCGGAGGGGGTTGGATGACTTGCAATCGGTATTTGGGGCGCGGTTCTGTCCTGTGCATTGTTGTGCATCTGCAGGAACTGGGTCAGCCGAGCGTGCAGTAAAATACTTAATAATATAGTATATATACTATATATATATTCTATTATATGGCTTATTTATGACATTATGCGAGGCCATTTTGCAAGCAGTTAGTTTTATATTTTAATTTAAGTTGCGCCGCGGGCCTTCGCAGCGTTTGGCTCATTAAAAGATAAAATGCGCCTTTCTCTCTCTGTTGTCATTTCGGCCCGCTTTTCCACTTACTTTGGCTAATTATGAGCACAAGCTGCAACTGCAGCGCCCATTTTGAGGCGTGAGCCAACTACATATGTGTCTGTGTGTTTGCCAAGGATACTTTTGAATTAGCACACTAAAATGGCCCAAAGCTGCTGCAGAATTCATCTGCAGCTGTCCAAGTTGCAAAGTGGCAAAGTGGCAAAAGTGTTGTTTGGTCTTGTCTCTCTATTTGCATTTGTTTAAAAATGCCAAGCTGTAGGCCATAACAACTTCAATTTCCAAGCCATTAACTAGAGTCAATATAAATGAAGCTGAGATATCTCAATTTTTATGGGCAACATAGCGACATCATCATCATGAAGATGCGAGTATCTCTGTTCATCTCGGCAATGTGCCGTCATTAATGGACATTTGTTTGGCCAACACCTGAGACTCTGAAGAGTCTGTAACTGAGCTTTCGTTCTGTGGCGCCACTTGGCCAAAGATATTTGTTGAGTTGGGCGAACAATCAATCTCATTGACAAGCCCCAATCGCAGAATGTTTGGTTCTCTCTGGCTCCAACGCCTGCTCTTGTCATATGCATAACATTTCACTTTGGAGTTTTTCCGGCCTTTCTTTCCCTGTGCCATGTAAATTTTGATAAATGATTTAAGCACACACATTTTTGTAACCCCGCTATGAAGCAAACGAATGATGAGTGTTTCTGGTGTTGAACAAGCTTAAGCCTGGCTTAGAGACGTCATTGATGAGAAAGTTGTTTTTCACCATCGTAATCAAAAGTCTAAACCTAATCGGACAGTGCTCCGTGTAAGGTTAAAAGTTTACCCAGACTTTTGTTTGACAAAACTTGGAGATGTTTAACTTTGGGCTGAGACCCATTTAATAAGCGGCTGTCATTGTGTTACGTATGCTTTGCTTTTGGCCTTTTCATTTTCATTTCCATTTTCATTTTCAGTTTTCAGTTTTCGTTTTTGAAAAGGGTGTTGACAAAACTTGTGACACTTGCGCAAACAATAAATTTCATTTAATTTATTTATACTCTCGCCTAGCAATTATTTGCCTTTCAGCTTAGCTCAACTGAGTCGCAGTAGTTCAACAACAGCTGTGAAATAGCATTGAGAATATATATGGAAAACACACAAATAATATTTTCATATTCAATTTTGCGATTATTATTATTCCAATTTGTCATCGATAGGGAAGGCGAGGCGATGCGAAGTGAAGCGTAGCTGAAATTTGATGCTCAGTGTCGGCACTTTGAGTTGATTTTGCTTATTTGCAGGCAGCAGCTTTGCCATATCACATGACTGGCGAAACTTTCAAAGGAACCTCATCAAAATCATTGAACAACAACATGAACAACAGCTGAGCCAGCAGCAGTGGGCCCCCCATAATAAAGAATAATAATCTGATTGCTGTAAGCGAAGCAGGAAGCGAAGTGCTTAAAATAACAATTTATTTAATAAATATTTCCAAGTTTGTGATAATCAAATCCATATCTCAAATACTCTTTGCTATCTAAAGTCATTTTTTATATACTGGCACCTTTTCATATACCCTTTTGACCCCTTTCAGCAGCGTAAGCTTTTCCTTTTCCTTTTTTCGCAAATCTCAGCGGAAAGGCAAATTCACAATATGAAAATCAATTCTTTTTCTCTTGGGTTCCCTACTTGTTTTAACACTTCAGCGAGCATTGAAGGGAGGGGTTAGAGACTAGGCTTGTATTCGAAACTAATTTAAATAAAAACCAATCTGGCTGAAAATGTCAAACATAATTCGAGTCTACGGCTTGGCATCTTATCGCTTTATGTGTTGTGACGGGTCTGGAAAACTTTGTCGTTCTCGTTGTCTGTGCTGTGTTGAGTGTTCTTCTTAGCGTGACTGTGGCTGCGACTGTGACTCTGACTGCAACGCAAATCAAATTGCCAAACGAACTTTCCACTCGGCACACAACAATTTTTATTTTTATGGCTCGCCCCCCACGCCGCAGCCCCAAAGTTGCCTTTAAGACGTTAACCAAGAACCCGACACGTTTCACTTTCGCTTAAACTTGAAACACAAACGACAAAACGAAAGAACGGAAAGCAACTTGAGAACATGGCCGCGCATGCTGATGATTATCCTGCGAGCCGAGCCGAGAGCATCCTTAAGCCTATGAACAGTAGAGCCAACAGTTTGCAGTTTTGCTGGCGAACAACAAAACAAAACCAACAAAAAAAAACGAAACAAAGCACAACAGACATAAAAATGCTTAGAGAAAAACTGCGATGAGAGTTTTGCGATAAGCAGGCCAAAACAATGAAAACCGAAAGTCGCTGAGGAGGGGCGAGGCGGCGAAGGGGGCGAAGGGGTGTGGCAGGCAGACAAGTGTTGCCTGCTTTTAGGCGTTGTGTCCGTGAATTTCACTCTTAAGAAAATAGGTCGACGCGTTTAGTTATGACCATGTTCGTCCCCATAAAAGATTACAATAAAAACAGACAGAGCGACCGCAGAAATACAAATAAAAAGTCCACAGCAATGGAATTTATATTGGCCATTCTGACCATCTCAGGATTGTTACATTTTTACCAGCTGTTTCTGTTTCTACTCCGAGCATATTCATTTTGCGGCTCACTCGCTCATTTGTATCTAAGTTGAATGGAAATTAATTAGCTGCGGCATCAGACGTGGGGGAAGCCAAAGCGTTTCAACCAAATAAATTCCATTTGCTGTGCTCTGCGCTGTAATGAATCTGATAACAAAAGCCTGTCAATATTTAAGGTAAATAGATTGGGCCAGTTGTGCCAACTGTCTGCTCCATTGATTGCTAGCCATTCAATTACTCTACAGAGGTCATTCAATCGCTTTAAACGACCGCAATGCCTATAGCGGATATCAATTTAATATATCCACCATTTGCGATAGGCTGTAACAGTTTTTTTTTAATTTTATTTAAATTAATAAATAACCATTATTATAACTTTTATTCTGCATTTCAGTTCAACCTTTGACGAAAAAGAAAGCGTCTCTTGGAGAAAGAACATGAACATAAAACTCGAATTTCTGCTATATTGACAAAAATTACTAATTATAGTTTATGAGGTGTTAAATGCAGACAGCCATTTTATATAATGAATAAACATTAGCCATTTCTTGCATTTTTTTGCAAAAAAATTTGATTAATTTAGTGCCAATGACAAGCTCTCAAAATTTGAGAAATGCTAAATTAGGCATTAAAATTCATAGATAAACTCCAAGTTTGACAGTTTATTAAAAACAAGTTTCTTTGCGATATTAATTCGAGATGTTTTGATAAAACATACTAAATATTTTTACTATAGTTTTAAATATTTTTAAACAATTTTACTAGTTTACTAAGCATAAATTAGTACTATAGCTTTAAGTAATGTCGTTGCTTAGTGAATTAGTAAATAGTTGAAGGTTGTCCAAGTTTTGCAATTTTCCAGCTTACATTTTGCATTTTTTTCAATCTCGCCAAAGCAATATTCTGGCTTCGCACTTTATTTGCTGCTGCTCTCGCAAATCTTTTAAAACCTGTTACCAATTGCCAGCATAAAACTACAAGTCTAAGCACAATTCCCCTTACTGCCCGGCAGTTCTTAGTTCTTTATTTGTCGGTGCAGTGAACCCAAAAGTCAGTTTCATTTGCATTTAAGTGCAAGCCAAGCCCAGGTCATAAAAACTGTTATCAAAGTTGGACTAAGCCGAAACTATACACTCAATTGATAAGCAGAGAAACATTGGTAGCAACACACCCAGCATTTGAATATGTAGGGGAGAATTACTGATCCCTCTCTCTCGTCTCCCCTCCTAGGGAGGAGGATGGTGAACCACTTGGCCTTTTTATGGGCTGATAAAAAGACTTTTGGAGCAATCAAAAACCGCAACATGTTAACCGTTAATGCCCCAGACACCTATTTGAGCCTTTTTTGCCGAGCGCTCTCCATATGTGGCAGATACTGACAATGAACTCGCCCCGGCGACCATAAATGCGCCAAATATAAATTATATTAAAAAAAGAGAAAAGGGAAGGAAATGGGGAGGGATCGGGTTGCCCAGTTCCGGATCTCAATAATTCAAAACAATTTCATTTTATTGCTGAAGTTGGAAAAGGATTCGGCAAAGCACAGTTTAACCTTACACAATGCAAAGGCAACAATTTGACCCGACCAGGAACTTGTTTGAGAGCAGGGGGCTGGCGAGGGGGGATAACCCTTTTTAACTGTTCGCGTATATAAAACATTTGGTTGTAGGCGGGTCAGTTGAGACCAACCGAGGGGGGAGGGGGCGATGGTTTGGTCCATAAGGTAGGCGTGAAAGCCAACACATAAAACAGCCAGAGAGGGAGGGGGAGTTGAGGGCAAGGGCGTTGGCGGGTTTCAACTTACCGTTTGCGGATGTGCGCAAATATTTGGCGTTGAGGCTGCTGCTGCTGCTGCCGCTGATGATGAAGATGAACGGGTTCGTAATCCTTTTAGTGTCTGATAATGAAAATCCTGCCAGTTACACGACAGCGTACAAACACGCACACATGCAACACACACACACACGCGCTGCCTTATGGCTATTAATGATGTCTAGTCGAGGAGTTGGGTGCGAGATTTTTAATTATCTCCAGAGACAACAGAGAATGGTAATAAAATACAAAAATATCTCCAGCAAACGTTGCGCAAGATTTAATGCAAAAATTTACCGCGTAATTAAAGCAATCGACCGGCTAAATTACCGACAATTCCAACTTGTTGTTTATCTATTTAATTTTACTTTTTCCTTTTTTTTGTATTGCCGTTTGTTATTGTTTGCTGTAATTTTATTTCAATCAAAAGTCACACAAATTGAATTTACACAACCAAAACACACTTTGGCATTTAATTAGTCACTGTTGTTGTGGTCTTTGTTTTTGTGGTATTCACACACACGCACACACACCGAGAACGCGTTAGACCAAAAACACCGGCCACTGGAGTTAACAGTAAGAGTGCAAAAAACAACGTCGAAATTTGATCGAACAACGTCAAACGATAACGATAGCTTCTGGAGCGCGAGAGCAGCCGCAACGAAACGCACAACGCAAGATTCCAAAACAGAATGAAGCCCAGACTTATTTTCAAATTCGTTTGCTTTGCTACTGCTGCTCTACGACAAGTTTGACGTGCTGCTTGTTGCTGAACGCAACATGGCATCGAACTCAAATGTTGCCAGTCAAACGAAAGCATCGAACATGCCGTGTTTGAGTGGAAGTTGCGTGCATGGTTGTGCATAACGGGGGCTGTTTACATCTAATTCATTAATTAAAAAAAAAAACAAATTGCTGTTAATGAAAAATTATGAAATAATTTTAAGCTCATTAAAAAATTTAATGTGAATCTTTAATTTATTACCATTACAATTTGTAATGTGCATTTCACACTCATAACAAATCTGCTTCGTTTTGAGTCAAACTTATTCTTTGTTTACATTCTTGGCCAACAACTTGAACGAAGTATTTGGTAACACACGCAATGTAAACAAAAACAAAAACGAAAACTTGCTGCAAACAAATAATTATTTATAATTGAAATATTTTAAGCATTTAGTACTCATAACTTTCATGTTTTTAATAATATGTGACATTTTTAAGGTAATAAATATAGTATTAAAAAAATTTAAAATATGTAAGCCTAAACATACATAAAATATATAAATATATTTAATACATAATACAAATTAGAAAACTATCAAAATAAAAAGAATGTTATTTTGTACAGCTATTCTTCTTTTGCCGTTTCACTTTATATTTTAAATGTATTAATTAATCAAATATATATATATATATATATATATATATATATATATATATAAACATAAATATTATACGCACCCTTTTCAACTTATGCTAATCTGCAGCTGGCGCCAGTGGCCATCAAATAATCCCATTTGCACTACTCTTGTACACAAATCTCTCACACAAATTGGCCGGTCCATAAACCCATTTGAGAACTGAAAATAATATTCATTAATGAAACACGCCATAAAAACGCAGTCCACAAATTGGCCCATGGGCTGGTGGCTGGTGGCTGATGGTAGCTGGGCATTCATTTAAATGAGACACATTTCACAACATCAACAACAAAGAAAAACAAAAGGACAGCGGCAGGATAATGTGTGGACTCGGGAGTGCGGCATAGACAAGATAACAATGTGAAATATTGGAAGGGTATTGGAAATCAGATTTCATTTAATTTTCATGTAATTAAAACCAAACAGCGCAAGAACTGGAGGTGCAATGGAACCATCGAGTCGCTTTTCAGCAGAAATATTCAAGTAAGGCAACAGCAACAACCCAAGCAACAAGAACCACAACAACATTGACAAGAACAAGAACGAAGCGTTGTCAAGGCAACACCGGCCCAAGCAATTGACAGTTTCAGGTACCAAAACAAAAAATAAACTCAGCCAGCAGAGAATGGAAAAGCAGCTCAAAGACAGGCCGCTAGCAGAACGAAGGAAAAAGGACACCAGCAAGGACGCACCTGTAAGGAGCCGGGAAATTGTTCACGGAGCCGAAGCGAGCAGCAAGTGGAATCTGGGATTCAGCGGAAACCAGCGCGCGGAAGTGCGCAAAAACAGGAATTCACTGAAAAATCATTAAACAAAGGGCGCCCAGCCACGCCCAATAACAACACAGCACAGCACAACAGGGCAGGAGACAAGAGACAGGACACAGCACATCAGCACTTGAAAGACCATGAATTACTACGATGAGGAGATCACAATCAGCGGCCCGGACACCAAGCATCTCAGCAGCCTGCAAATGGACAGGTCATCGAGGTCCGATGCGGCTGCCAGAGGCCAGGCTGGAGCAGCTGCCGCTCAAGCTACAGGCGGACAACGGGCGGCCAGGCAGCGCAATTTGGTAAGTGTCCGGGGGAAAGAGGGAGAAGGGAAACGATGGACTGGAGATTGCCTCAAGTGGAAAATTTACATGGTGGAAATGAGAAGTTGAAGAAGAAATCGGTAGCAAGTGAAGGCTATACTCTATTCTATTTGTTCTACATCGGTTTTCCTTTCACTGTTTGCTTTTTATTTTTACCTTACGTCTGCTGCGCCCCCTATCTTAATTATGTTCTCCTTCTGACCATACAAGATCCTCTTGTTCATTTACCAGTTATTATATTTCCCGTAGAAGAGTTTATCTGCTCTTTTGCCGCAGTATTCTTTTTTAATTGCTGTATTTTTTTTATTTGAGTTTATTTTTTAATGTCTAACCTTTTTTATTATTACCTTTATTATCACTTATAAGTGATTTATTTATATTCATCCTGGCGCTTCAAACTGAAAAATAATTCTCCACATTCGTTTGTTTTTGTCATCTACCAAATTTTTTCATCATCCCTTTTTTAAATGTTCCCCATTAGCGCTTTATTTTAAAATATTTTTTTGTGAGAGACAGTAATCATTTGAACTTGTATTTAAAAAATTAAGTAATAACGATTTTAATTTAATTTCAAAACGATAATATTTCTATTTTAGACTGATTTAAATGATTACAACTATCATAAAAAGTATTTATTTTATTAATTTTGTTCTCCTTCCCCCATATGGTTTATGTATAGTTGTTCTCAATATCTGACTTCATATTTATATTTTCTTTACCCTCTTATTAGCAGAAAATATTGAGAAAATGCACTCTTCATTTTCTGTACAGATTATCCTATACTTTATCTATATTCGCCGTCTATTTTGCCAACATTTTTGTCCTCCACTATCCGTTGTCCCTTCTCTACCTTATGCATTGACAACCGCCTTTAATTACAATTTGCCTGCTCACACAGCCAATGCAGGGCAACTCGGCAGATGACGACGGCTTGCTGCAGGACATTATCGATCACGATGACGAGGCCGACGACAGCGATGACGACGACGACGATGACAGCGAGCTGCAGATGGCAGGCACTGGAATGGGCATGGCTGCAACTGCGCCACGTCCACAGACCCGTCCTGGCAGCACACGCAACGCCAAGCAGCCGCAGATGGCCGATGACCAGCTGAGCTTTGGCAGCTCCGACGAGGGAGCGGCGGGCGGAGAGCCGACGTCGGGCATCAAGTTGGCACACCAAAAGCTGCCGCTGCAGGCGCAACAGCGACGCAGCGCTGGGCCGGCGGCACAGGAGGCGAGCACGTTCAATCTGACGCCCGACAAGTGGGAGCAGCTGCCACTGCAGCCGGAGCTCAAGGAGATATTTCCCTACATACTCAAGTATACGCCGCAAACGATAGAGACGCCCTATCATCTGCAGCCCTTCATACCCGAGTTTGTGCCCGCCGTGGGCGATGTGGACGCCATGCTGAAGGTGCAGGCGCCAGCGCTGCTGCAGCCGCAACGTCAACGGGAGCTGGATGAGCAGCTACAGCGCCTGGGCCTAATGCTGCTCGACGAGCCGTCGGGCACACAAAGTGAGCCCAGTTTGCTCAACATGAAGTTGCGCTCCGTGCTGAGCGGCAGTCGTGGCGCTAATCCTCGCCATGGTGGCGCCTACTCGGCCACGTTGGTGCCCACAGCTCGCTCGGCCAAGGATATCGAGCGCTGGATTGGCGAGGTGGAGCAGGTGCATATGACGCAATCCATGTACGATGCCCAGCCACGCAAGGATATCGATGGCCTGCTCGAGCACTGGCCGCACTCGTTTGCCGAGGCGGCGACCAAGGATCAACTCGACCAGGCCTATCGCTCCTGTCTGCAGCAGCAAAGCACACTGGGCGATTATGTGCGCGTGCTTTGTGAACGCTTTGGCGTCGAGGGGCCGCTGGAGACGCAATCGGATTACATACACAGCGTGCAGACACTGTTTGCCCTCTACCTGGCCGCCAGTCAGGCCTGGGAATAGGGAGACGTGGTGGCTGGGCTGGGTGGCTGCACTAATAACGCTAATGGCTTCGATTAAGTGACAGCCAGACGCCGTTTGTTTGCCTTTGTGCCGGGATGCCCCTTTGGCTGGCCATTAAATCGCTCGGAAAACCGTTAGTCTCCGTAACTTGTGCGTTTGATTCGTTTGGGGCGGACAAGGGGAAGCTTCTGCTTCTGTCTGCTCGTCTGCTGGTCTGCTGCTTTCTGTAGTGCGGATTCGTTTCGAAGGAACTGGTGAATGCAACTGCGTTGGCGACAACTCGCGAAATTGCCGCCGCTGTCCGCTTTGTCTGCCATGCCGCATCAGCAGCTTCCAGCGGCAAAAATGAAATTTGGTTCACCATTTTTTATGCATCACCAGCAAAAGGCCATCCAAAATGGGGTATATCAGAAAATAAGTTTTGAAATGCATGTCGCAGCAACTGCTTGCAAATTAACAAATGTCGTAGCATACTTTTAGGCTCAGCGCATGAACTGCTTGAATTTTGTCCAATTTAAAAAATGGGTGGCATACTTTTAGGCAGCACTCGCAATTAGCCTGCCACTGCTTTAATTTATTACTCTTAGGATATTCAGCAGTCGTTCACTTTTCGCCGCCTCTGTTGCGCTGGCTTTTTTGTTGTTCTTGTGTCGCATTCAAGTGCCAAAAGGCAACAATGCAGTGCATTTGGACGCCACGGCACGGATGTTGCATTGAAAACGAAATGAAAAACTCTGCTGAAAAGTTAACTGAAATGCATCAGAGTGGCAAATAAGAACAACAAGCAACTGCAATTGTCGCCGCTTCACCAGCAGAAAAAGTGCCTCGCATAGAAGCGTAAAAACGAAAGCAACAAAGTTAACAAAAGCCGGCAGAACAATTTCCATAGCATACTTATTGGGGCAAGCCAAATGCACGCACGTTTATTAAGTGAATAAGTGCGGCAAGCCAGAGAGAGAGGGAGAGAGGAAGGGAAAATCTCAGACCACAGTCGTTAAACCAATCATGCACTTGACCAAACCGCCAACAACAACATATGCCTAATTAGAGCCGCTTAAGACAACATTGACCTGGCCAACAGCGACATCAACATCGATGCCTGTCTGTCGTCGCTGTTGCTGCTGCACTTGCAGTTGGCGACCTTAATTATGCGTAAGCCAGTTAAGACCCATTAATGCCATTTTCGATGCGTCTACGCCTGCTGCGGACACCGCTGACTCTTGGCCAGCCTTCTGTGGGCGGTTGTCTGGCCGACTGTCAATCAAAGCCCGCCGTCATCATATGCAAAATGCATTATACACCGTAAATTTTGCACCGCCTTCCTCTCTGTGTGCACAGTTGCGAGCAGAGCGTGTGATTGACATTGCCAGCCAGAGTCATTAACAAGCGTGCGAGGACCATTAGTGGCATGTTCCGTAAGATTAACTCCTTGCTGTAATTAAGGACCAGTTTCGCAGCAATCAAATCAAAACTACGCGTATTAGTATGTGCTAGACAATTTAACCCGCAAATAAACATAAATATATGATTTTGTTTTTAAATTATTCATTTTGTCATCAAGAGATTCTAAAAACTTCTATCAAACTGTGCGTTGATAGTTCACTTAGTGAGTGAACTACTTTAGATATAAAGATAGATAAATTGATAAGCGAAAATAAGTTTTATAAAAATATACAAACATAATTCAAATAAATTTAATCAACCTTGTGCTGATTATTACTATAACATCATTGCTAATCGCTTACAATTTCAAATTCAATTATCAAACCCCTGAAGACGAAACGCATTGAAATTACATATAAAGTGCATAGGTAATATAAGTTTGTTAAAATAATCGAAGTAAATGTTACATTTTAAATTTTGCGCGAATCTTGTAATAATATCAATAAACGTAAGTATAATTAGGTAATATACTGGATCGTAACAAATACTTTATGTATTAATACACAACAGTTGTTAAAAAAGTTATCTAAAAGTTTATAATCAAAAATAAATATTTTAAAATGCATTGGTTACAAGAAACTTTGATGTTTTTTAAAATAAGTAATCGATTATTGAAATTACGTCAAATCATCGATATATCGATATACCGACACTGCTGCCTATCAATGTTTTCCCACCACTTGGTTATCAACAAGTTTGTTTACAAGTTTTAAGCGTCGAATGCTGCGAATTTTGCGCCGTTGATGGAGAAATGGAAACCACGTGCAACTACTGCCAGAATGTCGTTGAGGACGACAACTATCTGGAATGCATGAAATGCGAGCAGCCCGTGCACATCAAGTGCTTGCCGCACGCGAGCACGCCTGGCGATTTGCTGGGCGATGTTTTCTTCGATTTCACGTGCATCCAATGCGTGCGCATGGAATACACAGGCGGCAAGGAGGCGCCCAAGGAGCGCTTTGTGCGGCAACGCATCCCTTGGGTGCTGGTGTTGACGCTGACACTCTACAACTTATCCATCAAATCGAAGGGCTTAAGTCATCACGGCTTCTTTCACTGGCGCACGCACATCATCAGCTTTGTGGACAAGAACTGGAACTACATCTTTGAGCCGCGCGTGTAAGTGCAAGCAATGAATCAATCCTCAGCATGAATTCTGCAATAATTGTTGTCTTCACAGACGCCGTCGCAAGCAATGGACTGGCTCCGTTTCTGGAGCACTCTCCCACAACAGTCCGCAATACTTTCAGTCCGGCATCAATGTGTGCCTGGAGCACGGCTGGTGGAAGCTAGCCACGCCCAATCTAACGCCACGCAGAGCACGTGCGGAATGTAAGTAGAAGGACCAGCAATATTTTCTTATTTAACATTATATGTTTCTAGTTGATCAGCGCACGCGGGAACGTCAACAGCTACGCACAGATCGCCGTCTCATGCCGACGGATGAGAACAGCTGTGGCAGCGACTTGTCTGTCACGGATCATCAGGGCGATGCACAAACCACGAGCTTACCGCCAGCGGCAACGCCCGAGGGATTGCAGCCACCCAGCGAGGGTTGTGCGCGTGCCATGTGAGCGTAAAATAGTTTAAAATTGGCCATTTAGAGGCATTAAATCCAATTGTTTGAAATCAACTAACTATTCTTTATCGACTGCAGTCCCTACATGGGTCGTCTGCCCAAGCTGCATGCAACAGCTGCAGTAGCCGAAGTAAAAGTGGAGCCACCGCTTCAGCCGTCTTCGCAAGAAATCGCAGAGGAGTTGTCACCAAATCAGCAGCTTAGCAGCGTGCAAGCGAGTCTCATGGATTTCCTGGCCGAGAGTTTGGGTGGCGATGACATAAGCCTGTTTATGCAGCCGCCATTAATTGGCTCCAGTGGTAAAGGAGATTTCTTTATGAATGAAGCACTGCTAGAGGCGCCGGGCATCAGCTCAAGTTTGTTTGAACTGGAGCCTAACTTTGGATTGCCGCCAGTTGAGAACGAAGTGCCTGATGTAAAAGATGAAGCCCTGGCAATGCCGCCACCGCCGCCACAGTTGAAAGAGGAGCAGGTGGAGGCGAAGTCACAAACCAGTAGCGATGAAAGCGACGAAGAAGCCATGGAAACCGAGCAACAGCCTGAGGAAAGCGACAACTATCAGCCACGTATTGTGCAGGTGACCAATTATCAGGCTCAACAGCAGCAGCAACAGGCACCACAAATCAAACAGGAGCATCAGGAGGCCATCGAAGAGCCGGAGGACAAGGAACTGGAGCCACCGGAGACAAACAAATACAACTTAGAGCCATGCAAGCCCAGCGGCTTCATCAGACAGCCACGTCGCAATTGGCCCTGGCTCCAAGAGACTGAACCCGACGACAATGTGCCGCCAGATGTGCCGCAACAGCTCACGCAGATGAGCGTCTATGAGGAGCAGCAACTGCATCAGCAGTTGCACAAAATCTTTGCGCTGGAACAGCACTGCCACATGGAGATACCCGCCTATGTGCGTCGCTTCTACCGCAAGCTCTGTGTGCGCAAATGGAAGCGAGAGCACAATCGACCCATCTTCAATCTAGACGAACACATTGATCCTGCAGCACGGGCGCGTCTGCAGCAAGGCAAGCAGCAGCAGTCTCAGATACTAGATCGCTATCAGCTGCTGGAGCAGGGAAATCCCGACATACGCAGCTCGTTCTATGCTCGCATTGTGGGCAACTCGGAGTACGAGCTCTTTGAGTCGCCGTACACAAAACGCGTGCTGCATCCGTTCATCTATCGCAGCCAGCAGATGGCGCCGCCTTGGCTGCGCTTGATGTGCGAGCTGCAGCACCGCGTCAACAAATTGCATCCTAGCCGAGCCACCATCGACTTTTGCTATGTGCGGCCCCAGCACATTCCGGCGGTCAATGCGCTGCTCCAGAACGTTTTCTGGCCGGGCATCGATGGTAAGTTTGAAACGAGTTATTTTCATTTTATTACCACTTTGTCGAATGATTCTCAACGTATTTTCACTGCTTTAGTCTGCAGACATTTGAAAATTAAAAAAAAAATGAAAATGAAAGTCCATTTCTTAATTTTGTTTGTAATATTCTTCAATTGTTTATCATTTATTTAAATGGTTAAACTGGACAAAATCGTAAATTATTAATAGACATTTTATAAATTTATTTAACTCCTCAAATATCTAAACTAAATATAACCTTTCTGTAGTAAAATCTTTTGTCCGTTTGATCTTATTTTTCCAGTAAGTGAATGCCTCAGTTATCCAGACTACAGTGTGGTGGCGCTCTACAAGAAGCTGGTCATTGGCTGCGGTTTCCTGGTGCCGGATGTGGGCTACAACGAGGCCTACATCTCCTTTATGGCGGTGCGACACAACTGGCAACGCAGCGGCATCGCCAGCTTCATGCTCTACCATCTGATACAGACATGCATGTCCAAGGACATAACGCTGCATGTGTCCGCCAGCAATTCGGCTGTGATGCTGTACCAGAAGTTCGGATTCAAGATCGAGGAGGTCATACTGGACTTTTATGACAAATATTTGGCCAACGACTCCAAGCAGAGTCGCAATGCCTTCTTTCTGCGGCTGTTGCGCTGACTTCACGTCCAATTCACAGCCAAGATGAGTTGCTAACTTGTAATGTAGTTACTATTTAATTAAATATAATATTTTGTGTAATTGTTTTGGGGTTTTATTGAGAGGATTTCCAAAAAATTCTACGCAGGTCTTTAACTTATGCAAATATTTTCTCCTCTCGTCGCTTTTTGGTGACCACTGTGCCGGGCTTGTGCTGCGCCTCCGGATGATTCGTGAGCTCGGGCGGGCACACGGACACGGGACTCGCAGTGACGCACTGCTTCAGATCGTAGAACAAGCCGCTATCGTCCTTGGTCACAAAGGAGATGGCCACACCTGTCTTACCCGCACGACCTGTGCGACCAATACGATGCGTGTAATCCTCAATGGACTTGGCCATGTCATAGTTGATGACCAGCGACACATCCTTGATGTCGATACCACGTCCAGCCACATCGGTGGCCACCAATATGTCCTTGGCACCCGACTTGAGGGCAGCCAGCGCATATTCACGCTGCTCCTGGCCCTTGCCACCGTGCAACGTGCACGAATTGTAACCGAGTTTCTCCAGACCCTTGGCCAACACATCGGCACCCTTCTTTTGGTTGACAAAAATGATGACGGGCGGTTCGATGCCTGCCGACAGGATCTGCATGAGCTTCTTGCGTTTGTCGTTCTCGCCCATCATGTAGACGATCTGGTTGGTGCGCTCCGTCGGCTTGCCCACGGAACCAATATAAACGGTGGCCGGACGTCGCAGATAGGAGCGTGCCAAACGCTCCACGGCTGGCGGCATCGTCGCTGTGAACATCACAGTTTGTCTGTACTTCTTCTTGGAGTAAAAGTTCTCCATCAGCTTCTTCTCATCCTCGGCCTCCTCGGTGTCGGGCTTCAGATTCGAAACGGGCATATACTCGAGAATCTTTTGCACATCCGGCTCGAAGCCCATGTCAATCATACGATCCGCCTCGTCCAGCACAATGTAGGTGCACTGATTGAGCACTAGATATCGATTCTCGAGCACATCGATGAGACGACCCGGTGTCGCTATGACAATCTCGCAGCCCAGACGCAGACGGAAGCCTTGCTCCTCCCTGGACAAGCCGCCCACAACGACCACAGTGCGTATGCCGAGCGGTTGGCCAAATTTGATGGTCTCCTCCTCGATCTGTTGGGCCAACTCACGTGTGGGCGCCATGATGATGGCATAGGGACCTTGATCGACATCCTCCAGCCGCTCGATTTTGGGCAGCGACTGAATCCACGAGAGCAGCGGTATAAGAAAAGCGAGCGTTTTACCGGAACCCGTTTCGGCGACGCCAATAATGTCGCGATTCTGCAGACCAATTGGGATGGCCTGGCGCTGAATGGGCGTGGGCTCCTTGTAGCCGACGGTGTCAATGATCTCGATGATCTCAGGGGGAAAGCCAGATTCGTTCCAGCTGCGAATGGGATTGGGAATCTTACCGCCCTTGATGGTAATGTTGTAATCCTCGCGAAAGATGCGCCAATCGCGTTCAGTCATCTCGTCGTTGTCCTTCTCGGACCAGTGACGGTCGTCCCACTTTTGTTTGTCCTCCTTGCGCTTCATCTTCTTCAGACGCACCTTCTCCTGCTCCTTTTCCGCCTCTGTGCGACGTTTCTCTAGCAAATCACCGTAGAATTTGCTCTGTGTGCGCTTCTGTTCCTTGATGTCAATGCCGGCCACATTGCCGCGGCCAAAGAACTGCACGTGATGACGCTCCTTGTACAGATTGTTGTAATCGATGGAAGTATCCTCGCCCGCGTCCCAGTCAAAGACGAATTTGCGATCGTTGAGGCGACGCACGCGGCGCTTCTTCTTCACAATGCCCAGATAACGTTCGCGAATCGCCTCAAGCTCCTTCTCCTTGTCCTTGTGCGTTAGATCTTCGTTGCGCTTGCTGTCCCGATCACGATCTCGCTCCCCTCCACCGCCGCCGCCACCGCGATCCCCTCGATCACCACCTCGATCACCACCTCGATCGCCGCCACGATCGCGACGCTCCGACTTGGTGGGCTGTGGCGGGGGCATGGAAATGGGCGGCGGTGCCGAAGCGGTGGCAATGGCACCCATTGTCTTGCTGCTGTGCGCTGCCTGCATCTGTTCGCGAGCCGCATCTTGTGCGGCACGCATGCGTTCCACCTCCTCCTGCCGGCGTTTCAATGCCTCCGCGGCTCGCTGCTCCTTGGTGAGGAAAACTGGCTTGCTGCGGGCCTGCTCTTCACGTTTCTTCTTGTCCAACAGTTCCTCCAGCGATAGCGGCTCCTTCTTTATCTTGGCATCGCTGTCATCGGCCTGTTCGTCCTCTGGCTTTATGGTCCCATCACTCTTTAAGTTCGCCTCTGCCCTGGGCTTCTTGTCCTGCTCGCCATTGCGTGCCCCACGCTCGCGGGAACGTTCACGCACCGGACGCTGGCGCTCCGGCGAACGACCACCACCAACGCGTCTAGCGCGGTCCTCTCTACAAGACAACTTATTAAACGGCTATTCAATTGAATTAAGTTTTCAGTGCTCACCTGGAACGCGAGCGTCGCTGACGTCGGTCCTTCTCGCGATCAAATTGTCTGTCGCGCTGTTCCCGCTCCCGCTCCCTTTGCCTGTCTCTGTCACGGTTGCGTTCCCGCTCACGATCTCGTTCGCGATCTCTGTCGATGGCGCCCACGTTGCGCTCATCTCGATAACGCTCTCGCGAACGCGAACGTCGCTTTTTATCATTCACCATTTCCTATTTGGCAATATGAAATGCACTATTTCGTTGCCTAAACGTTTGCTAGCGAAAACAAAACATCTGCAACGAAATTAGTGATGAGCAACACCGGTGTGAAAAAATCACGATCACGGTGACTGTGAGCAGTGATGCTGTTTTACACGGCAACATAATTAAACGCAAGTTACAGGATACAAAATAAATGTTAACAATGCACTTTCGTAAAATATAAGTTATTTTGTTTGTCGTTTATTGTGTTTTTCTCAAATAATCAAAATATCACAGTATTTGCGCATTTCTAACACACTGTGTGACCGCAGCGACAAACAGTCTATCGATATACGCAATATACTAGCGTGACCAAAAATACCATATGTGCTTTTTTAGTACCTGGCTTCCCAGCTGTGTGTGTTGTTGGAGCCACCGGCCCTTCGGGGGACTGTGTGGGGGATTCTCACTCAGTTGAACGCGATTTCTCTGGCACAACAGAAGAGAACTGCGACGCAGCTAGCAGCGCTAACGCTAGCGACGAGTGACGCGTCCAAGCAGATTATAATAAGCACAAAAAAGAAAAAAAATAGAGAAAAGCATCAACGCAAACAAAAGAATCAAGAATCGAGAGCATAAGCAATTCCTGTGATTTGCAGTAATTTGTGGGCGTTCAACGACGTCATATTATTATTGTGCTTGTGTCTGTTGATTGTTACTGGCCGCAGCTGGGGCAGCTGTGATGAGCATCAACAACGACCAGGAGACGGCGCCCATTGCAGCGCCTCGCAATGGCGGCGCATCGAATGTGTTTCGCAGCTTTGGCACTCTGTTTGGCGGTGGTGGCGGCGGCGGAGGCGAGAATGGCAGACCGATGACGCCTCAGTCCAGCGATGGCTATGTGGAGTTTGGCATGCAGGATCCGGAGCGCAGTGGCCGCACTCTGGGCACCTTTGCCGGTGTCTTTAGTCCCGTTGCGTTGTCCATGTTCAGCGCCTTGGTCTTTATACGTGTCGGTGAGTCCAGCAATGACGTCACTTGCCACTTGTTGTTTATCCAGCTGTCCATTTATTACAGGTTATATCGTGGGCAATGCGGGCTTGTATGTCACGCTGCTGCAGTTCCTCATCGCCTACGCCATTCTGCTGTTCACAGTGGCCTCCGTTTGCGCCATTTCCACCAATGGCGCCATCGAAGGCGGCGGCGTTTACTGTGAGTACTGGAAGTCATTCAAAGAATCAAACATACATATATTGAGTGTATAAAATGTTCAATAATTTAATCGATTATTACATTAATTTAATCATCAAAAACTAAAAATGATGAATCTTTAATTTAAAGATTTAATCGATTTGAGATCATAATAACTACATTTAAAAAAAACAATTCCTAAAAATTAAAAATTATAATTATTGGTATTATTTTTATTTTCTTTAAATAATGATTAATTACCATTTTGTAGGAATATTTGTGAGTTTAGTTTTGTTGTATTCAAGTATAATGATTAATTGTAATTCGCATTTCTTTCTTCCATATTTTTGAGTTTTGTTTGCTCAATAAATATATTTTCAATTTTATTAATATTATAAACATTACCATTTCATATTGTATATTATTATGATTACGATCCCTAATATCATTATTCTCTCTCTCTTTTAGTCATGATCAGTCGTACACTCGGCTTGGAGTTTGGTGGCTCGATTGGCACTCTCTTCTTTTTTGCCAATGTTGTGGGCTGTGCCATGGCCATTTCCGGTTGCACTGAGGGCTTGATTGACAACTTTGGACCTGGTGGACACTTTATTGCCCCAACTGGCTCCTCTCTGCCGGATGGCGATTGGTTTCGCTTCCTCTACAGCAGTCTAATTAACACATGCATGTTGCTGGTCTGTTTGGTGGGTGCCGCTCTCTTTGCCAAGACGTCAGTGCTTATTTTGGGCATTGTGACCATTTGCCTGTTTGCGACTTATATCAGTTTTCTTGCGGTTGGCGCCACCTATGACACGGTAAGAATAACCCACAAAAGTGTCTGCGATTCCAACGTCTACAATCAATCATCAAACCTAATCCCTGTCAGTCTTATCACAAACTGTCTATTGAAAGTGAGAAAAGTCCTGAACTTTATTTTGCAGTACTACGCTTGGTCAACAATTGTTCTGTTACGAGTGACTAAAGCTCAACATTATGCGTGTTCTCTAGAGAATGTTATCTTCCAATTTAAACTAGATATTACCACTGACTTAAGCCTAGTTAGATAACAATTTATGCGATTATTTGCGATGTTGGTCATTTTGGTTTGGATTCTATAGTGATTCCCCTTCTAATTACAGTGGAGTCTACTTCGGAAGAACTTACATATTAAAATGCTTACTATAAAAAATTCCATATTTGGACAGTTAGCTTTTACGTGCAGTTAAGTATTGACGTAATTAGGCACCTTATACTGTATATACATATATCTAACGATATGCCTAAAAATAGGGCAAACCTTGAGTCATAATTTTGTACTTATAATATTATTAGGATTAGGGCTTCACATTATTATACCATTACAACAGCATTGTTTCTCCTGCATAATTTCTTAGAGCAATTATAGTTTTTTTTCGACAGAGTGTGAATCATTTGGTCACTTGGTTTGCTGATAAGAAGAGCCCCAAACAAACCCGTACATTTGTATCATACTAATTATCAACTAAGTGCAATAATCGGCAGCACATTAAAATTATCTACATATTTGTTTTCTTTTAACTTTATTCAAAAGATTCCCGTGCCCTTATTGAACAAATTGCTGCCGAATACAACGTATTTTCTGCCCTACACTGGACTCAGTGCGGAAACATTGAGCAACAATCTGAGATCGAATTATTCGAGGGATTACACATCGAATGGCAAGAATGTGGACTTCTCAACGACCTTCGGAGTGCTCTTCTCCGGTGTTACGGGCATTATGGCCGGTGCTAATATGTCGGGCGAACTGAAGAATCCCTCGAAGAGCATTCCATGGGGCACCTTGTCTGCTGTTTGCTTCACGTTCGTCTCGTACATCATTCTCTCGTTCCTGATGAGCTGCACCACGCCCAGCGAGACCATGCAGAACAATTATCTGTTCCTGATGCCCGTCAATCTGTGGCCACCATTCACGGCCATTGGCATTATGACTGCCACCTTTTCCACGGGTCTCAGCAATCTGATTGGCTCCAGTCGCATTCTGGAGGCGCTCAGCAAGGATCAGGTCTTTGGCTCGCTGCTTAATTTTGTGCTGCACGGCACCTGGAAGGGCAATCCCATTTGTGCCGTCGTTGTCAGCTGGGTGCTGGTTGAGTGTGTGCTATTGATTGGATCCTTCAACATCATTGCCCAGATCAATTCGGTGCTGTTTATGCTGTCCTATTTGGCCACGAATCTCGCTTGCTTGAGCATCGAGCTAACCGGCGCTCCCAATTTCCGACCGCTCTTCAAATACTTTACTTGGCACACTTGCTTGGTCGGTCTGCTGGGCACTCTGATCATGATGTTTGTCATCAATCCCATTTATGCTTCGTCGTGCATTATTCTCTGCCTGATCATGGTGATTGCGCTGCATCTGTTCTCACCAGCCACACAGGCGGCACAATGGGGCTCCATTTCCCAGGCGCTAATGTTCCATCAAGTGAGTAAATTATCATTAATTTAATGTACCAATTTTAAACCATAACTTTTGAAAGGTGCGCAAGTATTTGCTAATGCTGGATCCGCGCAAGGATCACGTCAAGTTCTGGCGTCCACAAATTCTGCTCTTGGTGTCCTCGCCACGTTCCTGCTGCCCACTCGTGGACTTTGTCAATGATCTCAAGAAGAGTGGCCTCTATATTATTGGTCACGTGAAGCTGGGCGACTTCAAGGGTGTGGAGGAAACCGTGGAAAATCAACAGTGGTGGCAATTCCTGGATCACATGCGTGTCAAAGCCTTCACCGAAGTCACTATCTGTCGCAGCATACGCGAGGGTGTGCAGCACTTAATACGCCTGTCCGGCATTGGCGCGATGAAGCCAAACACCATAATTCTGGGCTTTTATGACAATGAAGCGCCCAAGGACTTCTTCGAAAAGTGAGTCATTTAATGGTCACTGAAGTCGCGTAAATTACTAATTTGTTTAACGTGGCAATTTTTTAGTGGCACATCTCCCTACAAAACTAATGAGTTTAACGAGGGCGACATACAAAACTTTCCCATACGTCGAGATGGCCAGCCGAAGCACTTTGAGGTGCAGGAATATGTGGAGATTCTGTGCGATACGCTGCGCATGAAGAAGAATCTGTGCTTGTGCCGCAACTTCCAGCGACTGGACAAGAACTTCATAACCATGTGAGTAAAGTAAAGGGATACATTACAAATTCCTGTCTAAGCAAACATTTTGCGCTTTACAGAAGCAAGCACGTAAAGTACATCGACGTGTGGCCCATCAACGTCTTTAATCCCACAACTGGTGATCCATTCGACGTGGTCTCGCTCTTCATGATGCAGCTGGCAGTTATCATGCTAGCCAAATGGAAGCATTTGCGAGCGCGAATCTTTCTCTGCGAAACAAGCGAAGAACGCACCGTGGGGTAAGTAACATTTTCTTATTTGAATATAAATTGTATTTAATTGTATTACTTCGTTGCAGCACATTTGAAACCCACGCGTCTCACATGGATGTGCCGCCCAAGCAGAAGCTGGAGCAATCGCTAAAAGAGCTGCGCATCAATGCGGACATTATGGAGATACAGGAATGGAGTCGCGATACGGAATTCTCGCGTCATGCTCGCATTCTCAAGCAGTTTACGGGCCAGGCGGACGAGGCATTGCTGGACGATGGCGATGAGATTGCCGAGGACAAGTTCAATCACTCGCTGTTGTATATGCAGCGCGTGAATCAGATAATACGCGATCGTTCCGATCAAACGGCCTTATCGTTTATTTATTTGGCTGCGCCGCCAAATCCAACGCTGCCCGATTTCCATGACCGCAGCGCCAGCTATGTGGAGCTGCTTACCGAACTGACGGCCGAGCTGCCGCCAACGATTCTGGTGCACGGTGTCAGCACAGTGACCTCGACAACGCTTTAAGCGTGGCACAGTGATAGCAAAAGAAAAAATACATAAACATATACATTCAAATGGCGGTTCACAATTTTTACAGACCGCTTGAAACCAAATTGAACTAGATGTCTCCCCCATTCTCTATGTAACCTTTGTACTGTAGACATATACACTTATTTTAATCATTGTTTTTAAACTCATTTTGTATTGTTTAACACCACGAAACCTGCACGACTCTCTATCTCTAATATCATCAAATGATTTGTACTAATTATCATATCAGCAATATCGCAACTTATTTAAAACTATTTAACACACCAGGCGGACCATTCAAAAACAATACAAAAATTGTATTTATACATATACATATAAATTAATTGTATTTGATTTTGTGCTCTCAGCAATAATTCAACGATTTGAGTGATTAGCGTGAAAAAAAAAGTATTAGAGAAATCCGTTGATTTTAGTAGCATTCATTTAGTTGTAAAATTTGCAGTTGTCAATATTGTTTCAACTGTGAATTGACCTTACACTATAAATATTTATAACTAATATAACACAAGCTGTGTGCGTGTATGCAGCTCTTTCTACTACAATAACAATAATAAACACCTAGAGATTGTATTGTCTAAATGTACTCAACTGCGTTTGTCTCTCTTTCGGTAGGTAATCTCCAGTCCACTTAACACTTTTCGTTGAGCCGACTTTACCGCTACCATTAAATGCTTATTAAGATAGGGTTTTCTTCTACCGATGCGAGTGTGTTAAAAGGGACACCGCTTATCGAACGGCAGTCGCAATAGAGTCATAAATGTCACTGGATATTTCGGTTGCTCGGCTCATGCCGCTATTTATGTGATGACAATTTATGATACTCATCAAGGACAACGACTACTGATGCTGTAATTACCTGCCCTGCGCTGCCGTCGGTCTGCCTGTTGACCCAAAAGGTCCTGTCGCAGGACCGTTTACGTTGTTGGCGTTACCTGTGTTTGTTTTTCCAAAATCACTGTGTCGATTGTCAATAAATTCCGTTCGCAATTGCCTGACACATTTTTGGGCCTGTATCTCTTGAACCTAACAGGATATGCTGATATGTTCGGTTTAGGGCGGGGCGCAAATGGAGTAATTCTTGCGCCTTGACGTGTGTCCTAAGTTATGTCAAGGGTTTTTCCAAGAACCGTAGTAAAATGCAAATGAAAGACTTAAACTTGCTCAGTGTTTGTTCTCGAAGCTAATCCTGGCAGCGACAAACTGTCTGGCTGTTTGGTTGCACAGCTGGCTAACCAAAATAAATCATATTCATGGAAGTAAATATTACTATGCTACATAATAACTCGTAATACTCGAATATTACATGGTAATTTGGCTCATAGGGCCACTTCAAGTGGCTTCACAATAGAACAATGCAGAACAAACAATGCACGTTGCACTTGCCCTTTTGGTCTTTTGTTCGGTGTTTTTTTCCAGAGACAATAGCTCATCCTCGAGATTCCCCGAGAGTGACAATAGATGAACAATCTCACGCAATTCTCAAACTCTCACTTGACTCTTCTAATCGCATTTTCGCAATTTAGCGCCAACGCATAATCCGCACAACGAAAACGATTAATCTAAAGAGAACACGCAGAGGATTATCATCAGTTGGTCTATTGTTTGGTCTGCTAGAGGATTCAGCATTTCAACCAGAACCGCCTACAAATTCTATTGTTGCTATTTTGACAAGCCCATGGAGATGGCGATGGCGTTGGAGATGTACTTGGCCAAATGTTGGGTCAGGTAAGCCGCATGCTAATTGGAAATTTCCTTTTGAATATAGAGTGCGGGGTGGAAGGCGTGCCGATCTTTTAGCTGAGTCCTTTCGCTAGAAATATCAGCAGAATGTCGAGTTGCGTTCTGCGGTCGCGTGGCACATCGATCAGTGGCATCATCGTCATCATCAGAAGCCAGCGAGCGTCAAGATCAAACGTCACTCTTTTGTCGGCAAGGATCTGCCACTGACCGATCCCGATCCCGATCACGATCTTTGTTCTTGTCAATTTGTGTGAAATATCAGCGTCCACATCATTTGTACATTTTAGCCATGGCCGGCGCTCGTCTTGCCCCTTGTTTTGGAATTGTTTTGCTCGATTTCTTTAGAAATGCAGCGAACTGTTCGAATTGATTTTCTTCTCTTAGTAGTAGTAGTACTTATTGTGCTCTGTCGAGTTAATTAACCTTTCGTTGCGGCATCTTAAAAGGTGGGCGGCAGTCCTGCTTGATAGCCGTGAAAAGCCGAGCAAAGTCGTTTGGAATGTGCATAATGGAATGGCTTGTGGTTGCATCACATCCATCAAGCAATCAATGCGAAATCGCACCCACTGCATGACAAGTCCTTTTCGATCAAGATTTTAGAATCTAGATATAGTTACAACTCGCTGCTAATACAACTGTTTCATTCATAGTTTAGTAAATAATGTCAAGTCACGTTTGTGAATGGACACGCGACGATTGCCGTGAACTGACTCTTTGAAAATAACTTATATGTTCATTTTCAAGGATTCAGATCAAAACAATGGAAAAGTACAATGAAAAATAAACTTCTTTTGTATTAATAAAATATGCAAGTATGTGGTATAAAAATTACTATATAACTATATCAAACGATTTGTGATGAATTTAATTAAAATTATTTTGGTTGCATTATTTTATTATTTTTCCAATGATATTCTATTTCAATTATAAATATGCGTTTATATTTCAATACGAGATTGTGCGACACCTATCTTTTTGAAAATAATAGCTAAAATAACAAGTGTTCTTGAATTTTTTTTAAGTTTGTATAATTTGATAAATATTTATATGTAACCAATAATAATATAAAAAATATCCTAATGATAAGTTAAACCAACTACTTGAATCTACTCATTCTTGCATTTGTAGCAATCAAGTGGTTAGACGGCAATTTGTAATCTCTGTGAAAATATTATAATATATACTAAATAAATAAAACTAAGACCGAAGAACTTGAAACATTGGTAATTAGAGTGATGTTATATCGACAAAAATAAAATAAATGTACATCGAATTTATCATATACAAAAATGTCCTGAAATAGAATTATTTTCAAGATTACTTTAAAGGTAACGTCCTTCTAATTTGCGAGCGTCTTGTATATTTGTTATGTAAATTACTTATTTGAAAATAACAATATGAATTTGTATTAAATAAATTTCTTCGAATAGTAATATCCAATAGCTTCTTAAACTGTGAAACAACTTTTGAATTTAATAAACAATCTTGAGTTAAGCGTCTATCATATAAATCGACTCATGAAGACACATGTGTTTTAAAAATTTCCTTAACGGCAAAGTGCTTCTTATTTGCGAGTGTCTACTAAATTTGTTAGGTGCATTTTTGATTAAATTCAAATTGTTAATATAAATTTAAATGAAATAAAATGATTTATAAAATATTACTTCTTGTTATTTCTTTGAATAGTAATCTCCAACAACATCTTACACTACTACACATATTTTTGGAATTTAACTAACGATCTTAAGTTAAGCGTGTGAAGATTCTCAATAGTCATTAAATTGTTGTTGGAGGCAACTGCAGCTTTCTCAAAGAAAGCAGCAAAACGATCGTGAAACGTTTGTTAGTGACCCAATAAAGTGAACTTTACAAGCAAAATCGAAAGTACAAAACCACAGAAGAAAAGGGATGCGTTCGATGAGAGAAGTTGGAGAAATTTGGTCAGAGCACTTACTGTTACAGGCGGATCAACGCTAGACCACAAGACAACACAAGACATGCAACGCATCGAAGAACAGCAAGAAGTTGGCAAGCAATTTGGCTACTGGCCAAAAGCGTTGTTGGCCCACAATGCGGTTTACCTGTGGTGGTAAACGTTAAGTTAATTCCCACAAAAAGAAGATCCTTTTGTAAGTACAAAGATTGACCTTGGCAACAATTGTGTGTTTGCCACCTGAAATTAAATATGCACAAAATATAAAAAGCCAACTTCAGGCTACGGGACAACAAAAGAAGTTTGTGCAGCAAAATGATATGTGATTACTGGCAGGTCAAACAATGCGAGAGACGCACTCAAAGTAGGCAACAACAACAACATCTTGGATTCCCGGGGCAATTAAACGTTTTGACCGCAAGCCAAAAACCGGGGCACGTTCTTCAGGTAGCAGGTAGGCAACGTAGAAGGCAGATCAGCAAACAGAAAAACAGGATCAGCAACGAGGGATCAGCGAATCAGGTAACAGCAAAGGGGATTTCGATGCTTGGGTGTTGGCCAATCAACGTTGACCTGCTGACTGGTATTTAAGCGCAGCTCTTTCACACTGTAGCGTCAGTTATCCTTTGTACCTTGCACACTCAACATGTTGACTAACAACGAGCTACTCGAACAATTCTACTTCGGTGCCGAGAGCCAGGAGACATCCTCCGTGGAGGCCGACACAGAAGCCATCTTTAGCAGCGGCGATGCCTATCAGACGCTGGAGCAATTGATCTATCAACAGGATCAGGACTTCGCCGGCAGTGCAGACAGTCTCTCCGATGGCACCAGCAGTTGCTCACCCGAACTCTACTACGACACACCAGCCATGTTGGAGCTGGAACAAATGCTCAGCGCCCAGACACAACAGCAGCCCATCGCACCAGCTGGGCCATCGAAACATCAAGGCAAGGCGGCCAAATACTGGACAAAGACGTCGTCAGCTCGCAGCAGACCCTACGATATACCCACGCATCTTCAGCAGCAGCCACAACCGCATCTACAGAAATCTACACATCTCCAGCAGCAGCAGCCTCTACAGCAGCAACATCTGCTCCAGCAACAGCATCAGCAAATACTACAGCAGCAAACACTGCAGCACCAACATCAACAACAGTCACACCAACAACAGCAGCAACATCTCCAGCAGCAGCAGCAACTGCAGCATCATTATCAACATCAACAGCTGGAGGATCAGGAGCCTGTTGGCCCAGAAGTTGTGAAGAAGCGACGACTGGCAGCCAATGCTCGAGAGCGGCGTCGAATGAACAGCTTGAATGATGCCTTCGACAAGCTGAGGGATGTGGTTCCCTCTTTGGGCAACGATCGACGCCTCTCCAAGTACGAGACATTGCAAATGGCTCAGGCTTATATTGGAGATCTGCTCACACTGCTCGCCAGAGAATATTAGAAACAATCGGACGAAGGACTCTTCCTGATGTTGTCGCAACACTCGAACCTAGTGTAAACTTTTAAAGGCTGTTAGCTTAAGCGTAGAATACTAACATTTGTTTTGTAAGCTTTTATTTAGTGATATATTTGATTAAAAGTTATTAACGATTTAAAGAAATATTGCTGTGTTTTTATTCCAAATTTACAGCTTCTAGCAATATTCGGATTTATGAATGAGTTATTTTGGGTTTTTCCTGTGGTTTTTATTTATTCATTCATTATTGGACCTCAAATTTCATACTATGAAAGTTAAATTAATACTTATTAATTTAGCATAGGATGAACAAAATTCGTACACTTTCAAATCAAAAACAAATTAAGATCTCTTGAACAAAATTAGAAGGGAGCGGACTGGCAAGAGCAGCCTGCTAATCTCTCTCCACAGTCAGCGGATATAGCGAGTCATCGGAATTTGGCTGATGAGAAGGGAGTCGAGAGGGACGAATCTACATAATATTTTACACATACATATGTGTATTATGAGTGGGAGAAATGAGGAGAGAGCATCTATGGATGTATTGGTCAATGTAAGCGACAGCTCAGAGTCTATGTGATTTATTTTGTATGGTCAACGCTAATTCCCCTACATAGATTTTGTGACACAGCTTTTGCAATACGTTCATTTTTCGCATGAAATGAAAATCAATATACGAAAAAATTTACAGAAATTACATATATGAACGTCATTGATATCTGAGACATTTATCTATTAAAATCTAAATAGATCTTAAAGACTGAAAGAACTTGATATTCCAAAAATTTAACTTTTAAATTTTGACGCTCCTTTCACCCCCTTTTAATATTTAAACAGGAGTGTTAAAGTAATAAAAATAATAGAATACATTTATTATTAATTATTATTGAAAGTTATTCCAGAAACACACACACTCACTTTATTAACATTTCCTTTCGTTTTCATGACGAGCAAGGAACACATTAATTCACAATTTTGCACATCAATCAGTTGAGTTTACATCCTAAAAAAAGGTTATCCTTGAGAAAGTAGCATCCTCTACTATTTAAGTACTAACTACATGTTATTAAATAGTAGGCAAGTAACGCCCACCGAGTGAAAAAAAAGTCAAAACAAGAGTTTGCCGACACGATTGATGAGTTCCGACTTCCGACGAGAGAGAAAAGGGAACAGCAAACAACTCTAAACGGAGGTGATTAACTGCCAGCCGACAACGTCAACAGGTAAACAACACGAGGCGCTGTCTTAGATCCTTGACATGAAAATTGATTTAAACATTTAGTCATTTATTAATGTTGCGTATTGAAACAGCGATTTCAACTTTAAATATCACATTAATTTTTATATTTATGTACAATTACAATACTGAATGCTAACATTATTTATTATACACTTTAAGCTTATACAAAAGAACTAAATCGATTATTTATAAACTACAGACTAGGTTGTTATAAGTACTTGTTAAATGGGATGCTATTGTGCCAATTGAATCGCTTTATGGCAGATTGTTTGTACTAAGAGATGATATGAGTTAAAGCTCGAGTTCGGCATGGAAATGGAATCGGTTTCCCCATTTGTTGTCGGAAATAAAATGCGAATAAATAATACGTGTGATTTAAGTCGAATCATGGTTAATGGCAACAGTCAGTCTTTGAGAAATTTGAAAATGCATTCGAATTATTTTGATTGTACTTCCCCCAGTCATAATTTCACTAGAGATTCGCCCAAAAGCAGTAAGTCAGTCGGTTTGAGTTGATGTACGGTTTTCAGTGAATATTTAAAAGAAATAATTCTTTATTTTAATTTAAAAGTTGTTTCAGGAGATTTTTCTTAAAAGTTTTGCTGGCTACCGCACAAAGAATTATAATGAGTTTGTAATTAATTAATTTGTTGGATGGGTTGACATTTAGTAGAGTTTACAAACTTTGGCATAACCGAAGTTTCGAGTGATTTTGCTTCTAATTACAAGTACATTTATATATATTTACAATTAATATTTTGCTTACATATACTCTAAACTAATAATTAGAAGTGTTGGTGTCTGCAAAATTAAATTAAGTTTTGTTACTAAACAAAGTCTTTGAATGAGAACAATCTCGAAGCTTAGGATCGTTGACTCTAAGAAGGAAACTGACTGAAGAAAACCCCGCATCTTTGGCAATTTTGAGAGACACGATCATCGCTCATGGGGAACTCGTTTCAGTTTCCAGCATGCAAAAAAGCATTCAGAATAAATTTACTCAAACGGAACTCGTAGTTAAATTTTATTAAATTGATTTCATGTGCCCCGCGTATTGAATTGTTTCGAAAAAAGTATTTAAAGTATGCTCGAGACAATAAATGTGGGTTACGAACCAGACTAAAAGGCTGTCTATATAAATATGTTTATATATATATATGTGTATTAATAAGTTTATCAGGGAATTTGCAGAACTTTACGCTTAAAATTAGACGCTTGTTTAATTATGAAATTGATCAACGATCCATCGCTTATTCCTGGATGACAATTTAAGCTATGCGTTTATGGATGTGTGTGTTTGTGTGAGTTAAATCCAAATGAGATAAGTCAACTAATTGCTAAAAAACTTTGCACTTGTATACGACATTGTATAGGTTCTTGTAGTGTGTTATCTATAGCATCTAAAATACGTAATTACATCCAAGGTTTACCACGCATACGTCCACGTCCGCCGCCAGCGCGCATCGGTCCGCCGCCGCGCTGAAAGAACGGACGTGGTCCAGGACCGGGCCCGGGACCTGATCCACCACCAGGTCCACCCTCAAACGGTCCCGGCATGCGTTGGTAATTGGGTCTATAGGGTCCCGACCAGCCACCACCACCACGCCCACGACCACCCCTGCCGCCGCGTCCCATGTTATCCGGACTGTTGCCGAATGGCTGGAACGGAAATGGGCCGCCGCCGCCAGCGAAAGGCGGACGTGGCGGTGGCGGGACACCAGCGGGTCCATTGTTGCCCTCATTGCCGTTCCATGGCATGGGCGGTTGCATTTGCTGCCACGCCTGCTGCTGCTGCTGTTGGGGCGGCAAAGGCGGCTGCTGTTGTTGCTGCTGCTGCATTTGTTGTGCTTCGGCCTGCATGTCCTGCATGTTGCCCGCGCTCGGCGGCGATAAAAATGTGCTGTTCGCATCCCATTGAAATTCTGGCGGTGTTTCCAGCAGCGCCGGACGTGAAGGTGTCAAAGCGCCATTGGCATCCAGTTCCCCCTCGCCTTGCTCCGCATTGACATCTGCATTAAAAGTGATTACAATAAGCAAACTTGGCAACTAAAACTAATTTAGGTATAAGCTGAATTTAAGGACTACCTCGCTGCGACTCGTCCAGGTCCTCGTCGGACATGTCCATGTCAATAACCATATCAGCGGGATCATAGCGCGCCGAGCCATCCACACGATCCGACTCAGAAGAGGAGCCTGCAAAATATACAGCTTTTATTGTTGACTGATTTGGATTTATCACAAAAGTGACAGCTTACTGGCATTCGATTTGTGAGGCGAACTCGTCTTCTTCCCATAGCTGCCGGGCGGCGCCATCATGGGCGGACTGTTCCCCAAGCTTCGTATGGCGCTGCCGCCCTCCTCGCTCTTGCCCGACAGCGCCGTGCGATAGTCCACATCGCCGCCACCAAAGTCCTGTGGAAGAGTATGTCATTAAAATGACGAATTAATTGCTGAATTTCTAAACAACTTTACCTTATCGGCGCCACCCGGCGAGCCAGTTAAAGATATTAAATTCCTGTGATCAATGTCCACCAGCTGACGCGTTTTCTCCTCGCTCAGTGCGCTCTTCGGTCTGAAATTGAATGCTGGCGGCAGCTGCACCGTCCGATGATCCACATCCTGTGCGCCCAGCGCCGCAGCATTATGATGCTCACTGTATTCGATGGGTGCGCCGTTGCCCTTGCGCTCAAAATGCGGCGGCGAATGCGGTGTCGATTGCGGCGTATAACTCGAGCTGGCGCCGCTGCTGTTCAAACTGTTGTCGAGCGGCGTCCATGTCATGCTCATGTCCCAGGTGCTGTTGAAATCATCCACAGTGCCGCCCGACACGAGAGAAGCGGGCATTGGTGGCGGCGGCGCCATCGCATTGTTGTTCAACGTTGCGGGCGTATACTGATTCTCCTGCTGACCGTAGCCCAAGTGTGGCGGCGGCGGCGGCGCATATTCCTGCGAGGCGTCGCCAAAAATGGGCGGCACTGGCGGCGGCACATAACTGGACTGCGCCTGCAGCGGATTGTACTCATCGCTGGCGCCATTGCCGCCACCCAAACCCGGTATGCCGCTCGAGCTGCTGCCATTGGCATTGCTGTTGCCATAGCCGCCGGCGTCGGGTTTGTAATAATTGGCGGCGGGCGTGTAGCTCTCATCGTCGGATCGCGAGCCAATCACTTCGATGGCACTGCCGCGATCTTTGCCGCCGCTAGAGTCGCGCTTGAAATCATTGATGTCGAACGGCAGCTGACCGCCGTCCAAGTAGCTGGCGAAGCCATTCAAACCGCCACTAAACAAGTTCTGTGGGGGAAGTAGGACCAACAAATTAGCAACAAAGCTTAGATTAAGGGGATGTACATTTAACGAGGAATAACATGTAAAAACGATTAGTGAAACCTAAGCCGTCATCAGAAACTTTAAACCAGGAATTTTGTATGCACAAATAGATCCTTTTTAAAAAATTCTTCATAATTTAAAAAAATTCAGTTTGTTTGATAAAATATAAAACTGACATATAATCTTTTTTTTTTTTAATTGGGGCGCTCTTTAAATGACGGATAATATGCTTCTAATAATTACGATCTCTGTTTTAAACTGGGTTTTTGTCTACTCATAATTTTAACGTTTATTCAGCGAATCGGAATGATTCTTGTCTTTGGTATTAAATCGTCTTGTCTTGTGAGCCTAAATAACTGTAGTTTTCTTTTGCTATTTAGTACAGAACATGAAATTATTGACTTTTAAATTTTCAGTTTTTTCTTTAACTTCGAATCTTCAAAATTAAATTTTCTAGCCCTTTAATCCTGTCTGAATAAAAAATCTTACTATTTTGTACAGGCCTTTACTTCTTTGATTCATATTGCGATTTCTGCCAGATTGATTTAGGTTTCCCTTGGTCAGTCGTTTGGAAAATTATTGAAAACAATTTGTTTTTGATTATTCCGTATTAGTGTTAAATACACCTGCAGTTTCATAATTGCTACACTATCACCCATATATCCCACCCTTAACGTGTAAAGTGTTTTATATTTTTACCATGCCCACCGGCGAATTGATTTCATCGGGCAGCTGCAAATCGGCATCGCGTTCCGGCGACGGCGCATTAATGTCCGGCGAGGGAATCGGGCTGTTTAGCGTGGGTATAACTTCATCCAGCTTTCGTTTGACAATTTTGATGCGAGTGCCAAAACTTTTATAGGCCTGAAATTGAATTAAAAACAAATTAGTTAAAGTTGTAGATGATTCTTTCAAGCGACTTACACTTGCAACCACTTTGACTTCGCGTCCCTGATGCTCGTAGAACTTCTTGGCCGCCTCAATGGTCTCCATGACCGCCTTGCGGCACTTGATCTCGTTCTGCAGATTCTTGTTGTACGCATTGATGAAGGCCACACAACGCTCCAGCTCCTTTTCAATGTCAGCCGAATGACTTTTGTCCTTCAACTGCTGTTTAATGACTTCTAATTCGAAGGTCGGTGGTTTCGGCAGCTTCTTCATGCTCTTGTCCGTGGTCTCGGCGAGTTCAACGCATTCCCGGACTTGTGCGATAAGCGTGGTATTTTGATATTCATTGCCGGGATCAGAGTGAGCAGCGGCCTTTTTGGGCGGCGCAATGTTGAGCAGACCGCTGAGGTCGCTGAGAAACTCTTCATTGTAGATTTCGCGCTGCTCCCAGATCTGAAAGATGCGCAGGATTTTGCCCTTGACGCGATCGTCACTGAGTAAAGAGAGACAGATGGATTATTGTATCATTATTGTAGGGTATTTGGAGGGCCGCTCGACTTACCGCACCATCGTAGTTGCTCTTTGCAGCGCAGTCGCCCAACACTCCACAAATTCGTAGCGCTTGCGTTTGCTATACTGGATGACATCGTTGGCCAGATAGAATAAAACCAAGCGATGGTCCACACGCACTGCAAGCAAGGATGAAGTGTAAAGGGTCAATCATTAAAGAGGGGATTAAACGCTGGTTACCTCGCTTGAACACATTCAGCCAGCATTGGATGATCTTCTTGTGATTGAGGCGATGCTGAAGACACCAATTCGACATCTGCTGAATGTCCTGCTGGGTGTCCTTGAGCGCCTCGAGGCGTGTCTCGAACAGTTCCTCGTCGAAGACTTCGCTTGTTTTGGACATCGTTCGATTGTTATTGTTGTTGTTGTTTAGCACATTGGGCCAAAATATTTAGCTCAGTTTTTGCGCCCAACGGCGGCGGCTGCGACTCTTTTTTTTCCTTCACTCTTCTTGCTCACACACAGAAACACGCGCACTTTTTTTCCGCCCGTTTTTAAGCAGTTAAGTCGCGCACTGCGGGCGCTTGCATATTGTTTAATGGCTAGAGCGTAGTTGTTGGTTTGTTTGGCGTATGTTTATTGCACTGATTTGCACGCGGTTTTTGCCAATTTTGTTGTTTTTCTTGCAAGAGTTGTTTTTAGCTGGGCAGCAGCAGCAGAAGTAGGTGGGAAGTTATCGACAGCGCCATATCGATATGTGCGCTTATCGCGCCCAGCAGAGTGACCGCATTTTTCGTGCATTTGGACATTTGCATGGGCACCTTATTCATACAGCCATTTTAGTAACAGTTTGGTTTGAAATTTGCTAAATAATATTTCTCAGGTCTTGAAATGCTAGCTTAAATATAAATTCTGTTATTAGTTGTTCAAATTGTTTCACTTAATTGGGCTTTCAATGATTTCCCCACTATTGTTTTGAACTGGTCGTTTGAATTGCGCGCGCTCTTGCTGGTCTGGCAACGCTGTAGCAGGATATAGTTGTGGTATTTTGTACTGTCACATTTGGCATTTTTTGGGGGTTTCTCGTTGGAGCTCGGTGCATTGCAGCAGGTGGCGCCGCCTTGGCGTCAGTTTCATTTCATAAACAGCTGCACCACACACGGCTCGCGTTGTGCTCTCCAACTTATCGCGCGTAAAATTGTATCGTCGCGTACATTTTTAATATTCTTGTTATAAGGCCGGCCAGTGTTGTTGTAAGTGATAACGCGTAACGCATTGATAACGAGCGCGTGGGTGTAAACGGCCTATTGCTATACAGTTCTCTTTCCCCTCTCGCTGTTAAATGTTCTTGTTCGTTTTCTCACGCTTGTGTGAGTGCTGTTAGTGCTTCTTCTTCTTTGCCGGCATATGGCGTCTGTTTGGCTGTTGTTGTTGTTGCGATTGTTTTGGACCTTTCGGCTTGCCGCAGGCCAAGCAACTGAGACTTTTTTTATTGGGCGAGATTAGTGCGAGAGCTGTTCGAATTGAAAACATAATTATAATGAAGTTGCTTCAAATGCGCATTACCACAGCCCTCTCTCTCTTTCTAACACACTCCTCTTGTTCTCTCTATCAATTGTTTTGCATTTGGCGCGTCGTGTCCTTCGGCCCATTAGGAGCATGTAATTATTCTGATTACTTGGGGCAGACCAGAGAACAACAACAAGTAAGAAAGCTACAGTCGAGAGTGTTCGACTGTGAGATACCCGCTACCTGTTTTGGGAAACTGCAAAATTCTTATGCGTGTATTCAAATATACCGAAAAGTATAGTTAATGTGCAATATACTATCAATTAATATATACTATGAAAATTAACCATAATATACCATTCATATTCTGGTGGATTTTATTTTTGGTCATTAAAATAGTTCATTAAGTAACTTCTTATTTTTTCGACCATCATATTCAAATTTTGAGAAAGCTTTTCGACTGCATTTCTAGCTTCAAAACTACGCTTGTTTATTGTTTTTTTTTCGAATTAAAGGGCGGAAAGGGGCGTGGCCAAGATCTAAAATCTGTAGTATATATACATACATACATACATAAGTACCGATACCAATTTTGGTGTCTCTAGCTCTTATAGCTCTCATACAGACAGACTGACGAAATTAGAATACCCTTCTATCCTTTGCTGGCAAATATAAAAATAACTCCCATGCTGCGCCACTGACCCAGTGCCAGTGTTATTTAATTCTCGATTGGCGAGAGGCGGAAGGGGAGGGGAGGGGACGTCGCGACGTCACACGGGAAATGCGACGCAGCTAGGAAAAATAATTACGCTTCAATTTGCCGTTTTCCCTTTAGGATCTCGCTTGATTGACCCGAACATTAGAAAAAAAAGAACGGCGGTGAAAGTGATTTGTTGAAAGGCGCGAAATCGCATTAACGTTTGATTTAAATCAACAAAAGTTCTTTAAACAGGTAAGTGCTTGATTTAAGCTGATTAATTATTATTTTAGCTGATAGCTTATTAAAGGTAACCGTTTTAAAAGTTATAATAATTTAATAATATATCGCAGGAAAATAATAATAATTGCAATAGGTAGTTCAAATTCATAATATTTAAATTAATACGCAATTTTCAAGATCAATCAATTATTTTGAGTATCGGTTCAAAGGCCTAATTTTGCAATAAATAATACAAATATTACATAAATATAATGCAAATATATAAATAATAATATGTACTTAAGTATTACCTTGCAAACTCTTCTTTAAAATTTGAATTAAAATTAAATGGTACTTAAATAAATGTAGAAAATGTTTTGAGATTTGTAACCGAGTTACAAACTATGAAACATTGAATATGACGTCTCAAAATGGTCATAAGAAAAGTAGTTTCTTAAAAAAAATGTCACTCCGACTCTCAGTCGAGCGATACTTAAATTACATTGGCAATGACGTCAATTGTGGCGTAGGAACTTGCTCAGATTACGGAAGTTATGGCAATTCCTTGAACCGATCCCACACACATCTTGCCAGTCCTTGCTTGTCGCCTGTCTCGCCTGCATATCCTTTTCGCCCACACCTTTGGCCAAAAAGGACAAAACTAAATATAATAAAGTCTAATTAAGATGTAATTCAGGCAACTCCGTTCTCCGTTGATGTGCAGCAGCCACGACTCACGTCTGACGAGACTATGTGTATATATAGTGTAAGAGGTTCTCCTGCTCCCCCTTTTGTAACCTGATTTCAAAGCCGCCCTTTGGCTCTTCGTGTCGCGTCCTGCTGCTGGTGCTGCTCATCCACGCACATTTGTCAATTAGCTGTCCATTTGCCGTGACAGGGCGCTCTCAGTGGTGCTCTCCATGTCCCTGCCCTAAATAGGAGACTTTTTTCAGTGCGACGCAAATTCATAGAGCCCTTGGGAATTACGTTTCCTGGAAATCGTATTCAAGATTCCAGGAAAAATCAAATTTCCACTTCATTTTCACCCTTACTTTTGCTTGTTTGCTTTTTTTCATGCCATGTAAATTTATACCCGTTAATTGGCAAAAAGTTTGGTTTTTTTATTTTCTGTTTAATTTTGCCGCTTCAATTGGTAAATTACGTTTTGATTTGTTGCTTGGCCAATAAACAACAAAATATATAGCGCAGTTCTCTGCGCTCGCTCATGCATTATTTGCATGCAAAATTCATGTCAACATCGTCGACTGCCAATGCGAAATAAACTACAACCTCGCTGTCCATATCTCCCTTTCCCTTTGCTTCATATTGCCAGTTAATTCGTGGGAATTATTGTGTCAATACGATTGCATTTGTGTTGTTTTGTGTTTTGTGTTTTGGTAAACAAATTGCGCAGCTCAAAATGACCAACCAATATTTTTGTGACAGTTTACATTGCCAAGACAATTTGCTAAGCAATGAAAAAGTTCTTAATTGCGTCGTATTCAAGTGGAGTTTTCAATTATTTGCTTGTTTTCATTGTTGTGTCGCAGTTTATTGAACAATATCAATAGAATAAAGAATAAACTAATGGTGAATATGTTTCTCTTTATTGCTGCACTTTTACCTATAATAAGGATTATTTTCTCGTAGCTTTTTGTAATTTCGTTAAATAAATTTATGTAATTAATACAAATTATTTATTTATATATTTTTTTTGAAAAAAATTAAAATTATTTGATTGTCTCAAATTAAATCAAAATAAATCAACATGAAATAAATACCAAGTTATGACTTTCTAACAAGAGTATTATCAACAAAATATAAAATAGTATAATTAAATTAAAAGAAAATCAAAATGAAATACTTTTTTAAATAAAACTAACTGCTCTCTAATCCGAACGATCTAATACGTTCAATTGTTAATAAAAATATATGTAAATATATCTTATAAAATTAATTATTATCAACAAATCGAGTCAACAAACCTCTTCAAGGTGGAATGTATTTTGTTGTGACAAGTTCAATGTAAAATATTCTTCAATCTAATCTTACACAATCACTATCGATGGATGCATTTTGTGGTTAAATAAATCTCTTAAAATATGGTAATCAGATGCCGAACAGAGGATTCTGTGAGAGCAGAAGAAATGCGAATCGACGTCATCAAGCGCACGTGTAGAGCGAGGTAAACAAGTTGAGTTGATGTCAGCATCAGTTGAGATGCGTTCAGTTGAGTTGCTGCATCCGATTAGTTTTTGCGCCGTTGCCGTTGCATGTCAAATGTTCGTCTACTCCTCTGCTGATGCTTCTTGCCACCCGCAGGCGCATTCAATCTCTCTCTCTCTCAATGACAAATTGAATGCAGCTGCTGCCAGGAGCAAGTTCGTAGAGCCAGAAATCGGGTATTAGGATCTTTCATTTGCATGCTCGCATGTGAGGAGCAAAGACAAAAGGATACGAGACGCACACAATGAATGCGCGTGGCACTGGCACTTAATAAGTCAACATGGCGTCGCCATTCTTTATGTGATATATACTAGATATAGTGCTATACGACACATTCAGAATTATTCTCGCATGTCAGTGCAAAGTGCTGCGAGTTATTAATTCCATTAAGCTGACGCTGCTCAACGCTCCCCCATCATTCATTAGGCCAAGCCATTGTTGTTTATAGTCGCCAACTGCTTGGCTTGCATAATTTGCTAATTGAGCGCTCCACGCTAATGATTGCCACAGTCTGTGTGCGGCAGCAATTCAAATGTTGATTGACGCAAGCTGCTTAAAAAGGCATTAGCTGCAAAAAGAAAGTCCTGACGAATCAACTCATCATACTTGCCATGCTCTCCACTTATTTTCAGTTAGTTCTCGTCTCTTTAGTTCGCTCTCCAGTGGCGTCTTCTTTTTGGTAGCTAATAAACGTTTTACGCAGCGCCGTCCCACGCTGCGTATACGCAACTTGCAGCCAAATGTCTGCTACGTGATTTTCAGTTGACACTCGCCACACGTTCACGGGCGTCAAATATTCTCCGTTTTAATGCTCACTTTTTTCCGCCTTCCGCCAACACTCTCGTTCTTTGTTGTTTTAGTTGTTTTCGTTGTCATCAACGTTGTTGGCGTTGTCTTCGTTGTTTGCTTTAGCCTTTGCTGCTGCTGCTGCTGCTGCTGCTTTTGCTTATGCCACCATTTACCCATTGTTGCTGCCACTGTTTGTGGCTCATGGAAATGCTTGGGTTCGATTAACTTGTAGCTCATTTTGCCGGCTAATAAAAATGTAATAGGTAAACTTCTCAATTATTTTCATTTTAATATACAAAAATTAACTTTTAATTTATGTATGTACAGACTAAGCATAATCAAATAGTTTGCATACATAAATTACAACTTAAGAAACTCTGAATTATTTATAAAATATCGCTATTCTATTTTATAAATAAATTTGTTTTTATTAACAGTCACTGTTCTCAAATGCATTATTGTTTATAAACCTTTGAAATATAAAATAAATTTTTAAAACTTCTCCACAACTTTTCTTCGATGAATATGAACTAATTAATTAAATATTCTTCTAAATCTTGACAGTCTGTAATAAACATTCCTTAAATAAATCTAAATTATCTATTATTTTTACTTTACTGTTATTTTTTTAAGCAAATGCTTATATTAATTGATTTATAGTTGCAGTAATTTAAGTGCTGCTTTGTAATTGAATTTAAAAGCAATTGTATTACAGGGTATGAATCAGCGACTCCTGCAAGCCTTAACAATTGCTTTTTGTATATTTTTGTTGACTTTCGAGTGCGTAGACTTGGCTTCTCTACATCTCTATGTCGCTCTCTGCTCCCCGTCCGCGACATTCTCATTCAGAGGACACACGTCAGCACTTTGAGCACGTTTTATTTTAATGGCACTTTTGTGGCGCATTTCCTTTGGCGTTCGCTGGTGTCTCGAGCTTAGAATGCGACTTCCATTCTACGGGCTGACAATGTCTCCAGCTTACTTTGTTTGCGAGCACAAGAGAGCATTTGGTTGGGGGGGCTGTCATCTCTACTCTGGCATTACATTAGGTATTGCCCGAGTTAGTTTTGAATTCACTTGCCGTTTTCAACACATTTCCCCGTCCCTGCCAGCTGAACATGAAAGTGCGCAAAACAGTTTTCCTCTATGCAAATTGCTGTCGTTAACTGAAGCGTACAAATTGTATATGAACAATTTTCAAAATAAATATCACGCAAAAATGTTCAACTGTTTAAATTTGCAAACAGTTCTAGAGAGTAGAGAAATGCGTAACCTGTTTTGATTTGCATGCGACTGCAGGCGACAGTCGACGGTCGACAGACAGGATTAGTTGCAGGAACTGCTGCAGCATCCTGTAGCATCCTGTCACACACTGGAATGCAATTTGCAACAAAAAAAATGCTTAGCATATTTCACAGCTGTCAGTTTCCTCTTCCTGAATGTGTGTTATCTGCAGCTGCATTAATCATGCAGCTCGCCTCGTATTTCATATTTGAACATAACTCACATTATCGAAATTCCAAGCACTTGTCTCGGGGTCAATGCTGCTCAATACTGACTGCATCAAGGTGACCACACCAGTTGTCTACAATGACCAGTTGTCGGACAAGGACGAACATGATCCTTTTATTCGTATCAATTGCAATTTGCTACAGCTGCAGCTGCAATTTCAGGCGACTTTCTGTTGACTTCGCTTTGAACAGCAATTGTCAGCTCACTTATCCATTCTCTTTTTGTCTGCCTCCGCTTTCACTTTCACTTTCACTCACTTGCACGTCTATGAGTGTTTTTTGGTGTGCTCAACCTTGTGCTACATTTATTCGGCGGTTGCTGAGTTCTCGCCTAAATCACTTCAACCAATTAAATTCGCTAATCTATTTTCGATTTTCGCGTTTTTATCGCGTTTATTTGCTTTGCACCAGCGATAAACGCTCCATAAAACACGGAAAAGCGCTTTAAGCGCGTCTGCCTCGACTCGAATTCACTCTATACAAATTTAGTGAAAATATCTGATGTAGCAATGAACGCTAATCAAGCCAAGCCCACATTGCGTATACGTTATAGAAATGTCGAATGTTTTTCTTCTATATTTATGGTTTAATGAAGTTGAAATTATCAGGATTAAAAGATATGATCATGTTTAACAAAGTCGTCTATTGTGTAAGTTATTAATTTTATTGTTTTAAAAACCAGAATTTTCATTTAAAGCATTTAGGTTTAGTAGATTCTAATCTTCGCGGTTAGATGGTCGTTTATATATATTTTGCATTATTTGAATATTTTTCGATTAAATACATTTTAATACATGTATTATTTATTCATTGTTATTCATTATATTGTTGGTTAATTACAGCGAAACCACACGTAAATGAAAAAGATTTACAGACTGATTTTACTTCAACAAATTTGTTCATTCGTCTGTTTCATGCATTGTAACAAATTTAATAGACCCTTCTTCCATTGGTTTTTAATGGGCGTAGGGTATAATTAGTGTGTGGATGCGTGAGTGGGAGTTGTTTAAATGAGCCTTTGTGTGTATGTGTCGGGCCGTTATCTCGCCCATTTCCTGTGCCCCTGAAGAGGTGGCGAGGGGCTGTCAAAAGTGTCGGCTGTGTTATAATTAATCATTGCAAGAGCCATAGCAACAACACAACAGAACTTAGACAACAAGAGCAGCAGTTGATGAGCTCAAGAATTTTGCGTTCGTTTTGACGCATAATTTAACTTTATTGCAAAATGTGCTGCATACATTTAGGAGGCACTGTAGCATGGCATTTTCTAGCACTCTCTCTCTCTGCCTTTCCTGCATTCGTACATTAAATGACAAGCCCAACGTGTGAAGCATTTGTCTTGCCACTGCGTCAGCCTCACACCAACTCTGCAGCATTTCATGGCCAACAGAGCGTGCCACTTTATGAGCAGAAATTTTCGAACAAATTGCTGGACACCCTGGAAAATGTTTTTTGAGTAGGCGATGTAATTGAATTGAAAACCAGTCAAAATGCAATTAGAAGTGTTGCAAGTTTATGGCTAAGGGAGGGGCAGACACGAGCCTGTGGCATGTTGGCTTGTTTGCTTTTATGTTTGTGTCATTAGACAACTTTTTGGCATTATCCTTGCGGCTTTGCATGGCAAAAGAAGCAAAGTTTTGCGCTGCGAAATGCGAAATGTAATTAGCCACAGCGTCAGCTTTGAAAATGCTTAATGCTAATTGGCTTTTAATGCCACACGAGTGAAAGTTTTGTGGCAAACATTCACAACCAAGTGTCTAACCAAGATCATTACACGCACGAGCACGCACCAAACTGAAGAAGCAACCAAAAAAAAAAATTATGAAACAAAGTCGAGAAAACTCCCTTGAGATTACTTGCAAATTTTGCGAGCAGTCCTTTTAAGCTGTCACTTTTATTGTGAATAATTTTGTGTTAAAATCAAAATTGCGCACACGCGCCGCGGGGGCAGGCAACAAACGGAAAAAGCCAGGGAGGAAACCGGCAAGTGGCATCTGAAATCGACAAGAAAAATGCTTGAGACAATTGCTTTTGCATTTGTCGTGAATTTCGGGACTCGAATCCCAAACTCGGCAAGCGAACCCTTTAATCCCCAAATGCCATTCACGAGATTTGCATGCGATATTCACAACACACCCACAACTCAAACACACACACACAGACTACACGGACTACACTTTCTTCCATATGGCAAGCGACCTGACCTGCCTGTCGATTGCCCAAAAGACAGCAAAACACACAATGTTTGACTCGGCTTGTAACAGTTTATAGTGCTTAAGGGTTACTTCGATTTTGAGTCAACGATGCAACAGATATTTCAGAAAGATTACAGCAATATAATTCGAATTTTAAGTTTAATGTATTAGATAATTCTATAAGGCGAACGTAGTATAGCTTGTGGAGGTAGTTCTAGGATTAAAGTTGAAAGAGTAAAAATATAAATACATACATACTCAAAATTACAAAATACAAGTTTTTTGTTGATATTTGGACAGGGTGACTCATAGTCTTTAATTTAATTAAGAAAAAAGGGAAATAATTTTAATATTTTAACATTTATATATAAAGTTGTTATTCTTGATTTTTATTTTAAAACTTAGTGCGCTCTTAGTTAGTCCCAAATTATTGCCGATTGACAATTGATTTAATAACTTTACTTGAGGAATAAATATCACATGGCAATTATTCAATCAACAAATTAATCAAAAGGGTGCATGCAAAAAATAAATGTATATATTGATTATTCCGATAAATAACTTAAAATTATAAGCCAAAAGATCTTAGTTATTTTGTAATATATTATATATTATTGAATGCCTTGGCTGCAAAATTAATTTTAATTTATTCAAATTGCAGACCATAATTTGGGGTGTTGACAACAAAATTGAATATAAATATAGTAAATCTAAGAAAAAGTGTAAAAAATGAAAAGAAAATTAAATTGCTCAGTTTTTATTTGTTTTGTATACAAGTTGCTATAAATATATCACTAATAAACAAAACTATTTATTAAATAGCTTAATTTCAGATTTAAATCTGCTAAGCACAAGGGTATCTAAGCTTCTTGCTGCTCGCAATTTATCAGTTATCAGTTGGCTCCCTTCGAATATTTACCGCCCGTAGCAGTTTTCAATTTCATTGATGCGTGTGTCCTTGCTAGCGTATGTGTGTATGTGTGCGTGTGTGTGTGTGTGTGTGGGGATATCCTGCCACAATGTTGTCACTAAGTCTGCCTGCTCGAGCCTCTGCCTGTGGCACATAATGAAATTGTTTTGCCTTTTGCCGAATGTACACACACAATCACATGCACGCAAATATTTATGTGAGTGTGGGTGTGCTCGTGTGTGTGTGTGTGTGTGTGAGTATTTATTTGAATTTCATTTTGTGGCTGACATTTGCTTGTAGCAAACTTGTTCCACACTCATCCACCACTCGACGTATTTTTTGCTCCTCCCCTGGCCAAGTTAACAGTTCTATTTATTTGGTTCGGCCCCTCGGTCAATTGTCGTATTTTAACGCGTTCTGAGCAAACTTTGCATTTCAAATTTCTGCTCAGCTCAAAATGACGTGCGAAATTCGCCACCGCCTTTTGCTTTGAAGTGCTAAAAATTAACGTCTACTGGCCTTTGGGTAATTTTTCTATACCCCGCAAATCTCGTAATGGGCGTGTTGGGTATTAAAGTTATGTAAAGGGAAACAACTAAAAGAGGCGGACATGAACTTTATTTAGGATGCAGCTAAAAGCGGAAGTTAGTTCTGAATTTATTTTATATAACCATAAAGCATTTACATAATTTATTTATTTGTAAATTATCTTTTGTATTTTAAGATTTTATATTTAATGCTACAATTTAAATATTTAGTTTTGGCAATCAGTAATTTGTTATATTAAATTTATTATATTTGCTGCTTTTAATTTAATTCGCACATTTCAATCAAATTTTTTTTAAGCCAATTATTCGCTTCGTCAATATTGATATTTTATGCATCTTCGGAAAGTTAATATTTTTTATTCATTTTTTAAGTATTTTTTTAGTGTTTTATTAATGTATTAATATTTACCTCTCCTTTCGACCATTTTATTTTTACAAGGTATTCGAGGACGTTGTTTTTGGCATTTTTAAATTGCCGGCTCGTTTGGCCATTCACATGAAAGAAAAAAACACGAACGAAAAAAATACGAAACCATTAGAAATGGGAGAAAATTAATGGCGTTTTTGTATGCGGCAAAAAGGTTTTTATGGCCAAATGTATTTCCGGGTGCCAAAAACAAAAAGCAGCCACAAGTTACAAATTTACTCGACAGTAGCAACTTATTTGAAGGCGACAAAAAAGGGTATTTTAAAGGAGTTTTGATGAAATTATAAGCATTTTGTTGTGAATAATTTGTAGTAAAGAATCTTTGCTAATTGCCCAAACTGCTACAAGCTTTACTTAGTGAATTTATTATCACGCTGCTAAAAACACTCAGTTAACATATGTTGACTGCTATTTTCTTGTGCTTGGTCCTCTTGAGGTTATCAACGCACTTGGCCATGACAAAATACACGGTGCTATAATTTTTGTTGGTTATTGTTCCCTCGCCCCTGTGTGATTTATGCGCAGAGTCATGACTTTATCAACGTTGCATTTACATAACAATGTTTATTCTATGCTCCTGCTGTTGTCGAGGCCTGTGACTGGTAATTTATTGATAAGAGAGAGCCACGTGTCTCTCTCTCTCTCTCTCTCACCTTCTCTCTCGCTCATTCGGGGGCTGGGTGCACAGTCAATATGTTTGCGATTAAGGCGCTTGGACATGGAAAAAATAGGCATTTTCATGGCCCAATGATGCCAAAATAATGCGGCCATGATATACCCTGAAAGTGTGGTGGCAGCAACCAAAAAACCCCATGATGATGTTTGATGATGACGCTGGAAGCTGATAATGATTTGTTGCGTCGTCGACGTCGTCGTCGTCTCTCTAAAAGCTGGGCTTTAATTTATGGGGCAGCGTGACAGGCTCGTTAACATTTTGGGCTCGTATTTATGACCCTCTCAAGCGCTGTCGATAAATTTCAGCAGGTGTAATAGCAGCCTCTAAGTGATTTTCCATGTCACCAGCACAAAAACTGCGAGCGAGAATCGTAAAAAGAAAAGGTAACACAGGCTGTAATTAGGCGGTGTTTTGAGTGCGCTCTCTGATAATTGGCAGCTGTCTTAACCCGATAACCATTTTATGGGCTCCGCTAAACCACAAGCGGCCACTGCGTAATTCAATTGGAACACGAAAACTTTTCACTTTTGCCTCCGTCAAGTGGCCAAAACAAATTGAGTGCACAGCGAGAGCAATGCAACAAGGTTTGGGGCATGCGGCAAATCCCTAAGGGCAAATTTATGATAGCCTTCAGCTTCGGGTCCTTTTGGTCGACATTTTGGTTATTGGACTTTGCCGGCTCGACCCGCTTCACCGATCAATTAATTTAAGCGCTTTTGCTAGAGAGGCCAGAGTGAGAGTGAGAGGAAAAGGTTATCCAGCTGGCACTGGGGCAGTGGGTCAAAGGGCAACCAGGCTGGTCACGGGCACAAATGTTTTATTTGCCGAAGTGTGCCTTGGGTTGCAGAGAGGGTTAAGCTGCCTCTGCCACTAAGTGTTGTTGTTCCTCTTGTCGTTTGCATGCAACGTCAAAGTTTCGTGCTTTCAATTTATGAAAGTGGAAATGGACAATTTTTGTAATTGAAATGGTCATAAGATGACATCACTTTGCATTTCATCTATCAGAAGTCCGAATAATTGATGGGCATTGTTAAGCAATTGTTTTGTCTATGAAACAGCAATTAAATTGGCAAGAAATTCATTGGACAGGATAGCATATTTTGCTCACTCTGTCAGAATAAGTTTCTTTGGATTTTACATTCATGATGATATTAAACAATAAGAAATTCATTACATTAATTTTAATATTAAATCATCTTAAGTGTATTCTTCAAATAACAAAATTGTTTTCATTTTATTACTCAAATACTCTAGATTTTGTTTTTGCCGGTCAACAATCCCTTTTTGAGTTTAATAAAATAATAAATGCGTTAAATATTTTGTATTACATTTTTGTTTAAACATTTATTAATGTAAAGTACAAATAATTAATACGAATACATTATTGAATATTTATGTATTTATTTATGTTTTTATTTATTTATAAATAACCATTTCTAGGACTACAAACTAAAGCTTATAAATAAGGCCGCAAGTCACTAAAATTAAATATTGTGTATTAATATTTGCGAACGTGACAGAGAACAGAAAAATGATTTTAACAGTCTTAATAGCTAAATATCTAATTGTATTATATTTATAAATAAAACTATTTTTTTTTTATATCATCATTACATTTTATTATTTAAATAAGTATTTAAATTTATCTAGTTCTGGTGTTGAAGATACTATTAAAGCTTAGATTGAAGTGTGAATGTTTCTGAATTTTAAATGTGAGTTCGAGTATCTTCAAAAGCTCTTGTTTAATTATGATGACGATACATAAAAAATCATTGCTTAGATTTAGCTGTATCCTTGATGTACTTACGAGGGAATCAGAGAAGTAATTGCATTATCAGAGCAGCAATAAAGTGAACGCCATTAATTAGGCATAACTTTTGTGGGGACAAGAACAAACAGAAACTGAAGAACAAGTCAACATCTTGTCCAAGACAATTGGGTCACGCACTAAAAACTTTATAAACCACTTAAAAAGGCCAGTTCGCAGTGTCATCATAATGATCTTTGGTGGGACGGGGGGGGACGCAAAGTTGGCAAACAAGTTGGCAAAACAATTTTGATGAGTCATTGATTTGATTTTCCATTTAACGGTCAATGAACTCGATGATGTTGTTGCTGTCAACTTGTTGTTTTGTTCGTAAGTTTTTTTTGCAACAATTGGGTCTCATTAGATATCCATCGATACTTTGACTAATCGCACAATTATTCAAATAGCCAACACAACAGGACATTGGCATCTAGATGGACTCTCCATCTCCTCTGCCATCTGTTGCCCCATTAATGTTGCATGCAACACTCGCCCCGCCCCGCACTCTGACTTTGTGATTTATGACTGCGGATTACTCCTTGGAAGGGCTATCAAATGCCCGGCCGTCATTTGTCGTTGTCTCACATCCTCAGCTGAACCGTGACCACGTCGAGAGTCCACATCCGCGTCTGCGTCCGAATTGGAGCTTTGGCCATCATCCTGGCCAATGTCCGTTCGCTGTAAAAGTTTTGTGATGTCCTTGCTGTTGTCAGGCTGCCAACTGCCAAACAAATGCAATAACTTTTAATGAGAATTTATGCTTTTTATTTTATCAACTTGTTTTTATGAATTATCGATGTTCTGTTGGCGGTTCGGCTGCTCATTCCTCTTCTCTCGTACATTTAAATAATAAGCTTGGGTAATTTACTTAACGTATTACATATTGCCATGGAAATTATCCGAATCAAATTAACAAATTCACCATATTTTGTTGTTTGCTTTGACTTCTCTCTGATTTAAGGCACTTTCATGTTGATTTGTTTACATTAGCTTGAATTGTATTGCAGAGAAATTCATAAGAAGATATTTATTATTTGTCAGATTCGTAAAATGGGATTTCTTAGTTTTTTTTATATCAATTTGTATATATTTTTTAAAGGTGAAATAAGAGGAACAATCAGATTAAATATAGTATTTAAGGTGTTCGTAACTATTTTTGAACATAATTTCTGTCTACAATTTATATTGGAAATTGGATTAGCTCTATGAAAATTAAATTATGTTATATGTAAATTTTTAATTTAGTACAATTTTAGTAAGTACAAAATAAGTAAACTAGAAAAAATTTATATAGTCTGAAACAATACGATTTTATTTTGATTGTGGTTATTTTTAAGTATCAATTTTGTCTATAGTTTACATTCGATAATTGGACTCAACTCAAGTTTAATAATCCATAATTTTGTAGTTTAATACAATTTTTATTTGTACAATAATCATTTTTTAGGTAAACTGCAAATAATAATTAACCAATAGGACATCGGGCAATATACTTTTTTTTGATTTTAGTTAATTAATCATTTAAATGTATTTTTTTTGGGAAAAAGAACTTAAAATTAAATGATTTAATATTGAACACAATTTTACTATGTACAAAATGAGTTTGCTTTAAATTTCGCTGATATTCAATTTATAAATGCTGCAACTTCGTATACATTTAACTACCTTTGAAATCCGCTGACATAAATTTGCTTAATCAATTAAATTTATCTCGGAATTGTCCATTATGAAAGCATAAATCCGTTGTGGCCTTTTTGACCTGTTGGTTTCCAGTGAAATTTTAATTTGCGAGCGCTGCACAGATTTTTTGTTTTTTTTTTATTTTTACCGCATTTATATTAATCAAATTGTGCGTTATGTAAAAACTCCATTAGTGGCTTTTAGTGTTGGCCATATTTCTGCAGTGGCCATAATTCGTTTGATGCGCATTTAAAATTGAATTAAGAGGCAAGCGCTGTGGTCAAAATGGTTGTTGTTGTCTGCTTTGTTTTCGTTAAAGTCAGCAAGGCATTGAATTGAATTAGCTGCACACTAATTGGCCTGGCTAATTTGCAGCATAACAAATAACCACAATGGGGCAGACCCACGAGGACCCCAACAACAATAACGATGGCCAACTATGCACACTGAAATAAAGTTGGCTAATAGCACATTAAGCGTGTGCAGATAGCGGGCGAGCGAGCGAGTGAGAAAGGGATTTAACCAATATGCTTTTATGGCCGAAAGCAAGGCATTGAAGGTCATGGAAGAGAGCAGAGAGTGGCTTTAGACCTGTTTGGGGCAACATTTGTGTGTTTATTTAATACAATTAACTAAGCATTGACTGGTATTTATTTAATACAATCAGCTAAGCAGTTATTAGGCTTTTACAAACTGATTGTTTCGCATGCCGAGCCCAAGTCCATAGCATACTTATGCGGGCTAAGCATAATTTAATTGTCTGCCAATCGAAACAGCAACAGCAACAACAAGAACTGTCGGTACAACAACAACAACTTGCTGGGGGGCAATTATCACTTGCTCTTGTGCGAAGACGTAATGAAGTTTTTTGGGGGGTAAAGATTTCAGGCGCTTAATTAGCCACACGTTGCTGCGAGACTTGCTCGAGCTTCAACTTGCCCTAATTGAAATTATGTGCTGTTGTGCGTGTGTGTGTGTATGTGTAAGTGTGTGTGTGAGAGTGTGCGTGTGTTGGCAACTTGCTGATAGCATTAATATTGTGCCACATTGTGGCGCAACCACGCCCGTTTAGAGTTCCCCTTCCCCCCTCCACAACTGCTAACCATTCACTTGGAATATTCATGTGCGGTGGTCAACGGCTTTATTGAATTTGCTGCCAGAGACAGAGACAGAGCGAGAGCTAGAGTGAGAGAGAGCGAGTGTGGCTGCTGCAGCTGTTGCCTCGACTATGCTATACGCCTAGCCAGCGCTTATTGTATTATACGCTATCAATGTGGCCATGTGTGCGTGTGTGTGTGTGTGTGTAGGCATGTGCGTGTGAATTGTGATAAGGCGCAAAAAGTTTCACTACCTAAAACAAAAAGCAGCTTAAAGCGTTTTAGTTAGTTGCCATTGTTTCTCACTGGCCACAGCTAAATGAATTCGCAAAGAGCTTAGCCGCCAAAGAGAACAACGTAGCAGATATCCTATAAACGATTATTTAAATTAATTCAAATTATGAAATTCAAGTGGAAAGCTGATAAGACATTGGTTTTGATATGTCTCATAAGAAAGTACAAAATAAATTTAGATGTCATTTTTTGCCTAAAAATCAATAAATCTAAAATCTATGTCAAAATAAAATCAAAATTAAATGAAACAAGTTACAACAATAAATAACTATATTCCATTGTCTTCCTCTTTATTAGATACTATTTCCTTGGCAATAATTTACAAACTCTCCTCTTTACTAAAAATCAGATGAAAATAATTTTAAGGTCAATAATTGCAGCCAGATTTGGTGGCACATCTAATATACATATATGCATGAATTAAAATAATAAATTCATTAAAAATTAGATTACAATAATTTCGATCTCAATATTTGCTTCTTCATTTAGTTTAGTATCCAAGATAATTGCATAAACTAAAATAAGCAAATCATTTAAATTTCAAGTCAATTGAAAACAGTTTTACTGTCAATAATTGCGCATACATAAACTAAATAATACATAAATTGAAAATCAGATAAATATTTTGGATGGTCTCAAAAACTACTGCTGCATTTTTGGCAATTGCATAACTAAAATAAATAAAAAATTAAATAAGAGCAAATAATAAAATTACATTTATTTTGAATTTAATTGCGCACTGCAGATAATTCCTTTTTGTTATGGGTTTGCTATTATTAAGACTGTATTTAAATGATAAGGACTAGACAGAACTTAAACTTTTAAGCAGCTTCAGAACACTCTGAAATTCCTTAGATAAATAAAATAATTAACTGGAAATAAATGTCGTTACCTGGCAGCTAGTCGCGTATTCCTCGTTGTAGTCAGGTGTTAAGAGTATGCACAAAAGTTTCGCACTCACTTTAATTTATGTGCATTTGGGCAACTGAACATTGGAGGCAGCTGCTCGACCAAAGCCATTGCTCCTCCAACTTTTAATGACAACTAAAATACGAGAGGAAAATAACAGAAAAAGCGAAAAGTGAAAACTTGGAGAATAACTCGCAGAGTTTAAGTTCAGAGCTCGGAGAAAGGGTGGCAACAACAAATTTGCCTTGTGGCAAGTGCATTAAGCAAAGTGGCAGCAGATACAGCCGCAGAATTAATTATGTTAATTGCGAGTTGCGAAAGTGTTTTTTAAGATGCATATTAATTAATTGACTGGAACACTGAGCAGAGAGCGAGAGCGAGAGACCTTGCAACAAGTGGCAAGTCAGTTCATTGCCACCGTAAAGGATACCTTTTTTTTTTTGCTGCTCTGTGTCCTTTTCCTTTGCCTTTTTTATTGTTTGTGCTCGTGTCTACGATGTCCTGCTGAACGCTGTTCGGTGGCATATGCCGCAAATCAAAATGCTCAAGTGTCTCGTTTAAGGTGCACAATAATTGGCAATTGTGCCGTTTACAGCAACAATAACAAACTGGCTTTTCAAATTGAATTTTAAACATGCAGGACGACAAAGAGAGAGAGAGAGAGACTTGCTATTAAAAAGGTGTTTAAATTTTATGCACATTCCGCTGTCTCTTTCGCGCACTTTTGTTGTCAGTTTTATGGCCATCATCTGAGTGCGCCCACAGGTGGTTTATGTGGCACGTTCCTCGGTCGAGGCGGTCGCCTGAAGAGGTCAATTTATGGTCACGTACTCGGCCGACGACAGAGAGTTGAATGACACGTTGAGTGTGCAAAGCTCTGGACACAACGACTTTGCGATGGGTTTTGCATACGAGTTGCAGCATTAAAATATCTCATCAATTTCACGTGTGCTAAGCTCCGAATTTATTCAAGAAAGACGCTACAAGAAATTTAACAATAATTTATTATATTCTGTATATAGATTCATTGAACAGCTTTCTTCACATACGATTCTGAAAAAAAGCTCTCGTCAATTTACGTGATTCGCTGCGAGTGCGGTTTGTGTCTCGGCTAAGCGAAAAAGCTTTCCCATATAACGTAAGCATTGTCACTTTAACGTAAGCCCAGTTGAGTGAATTCGCTGCGTACGTTGCGTATGAGTAATTTTGCGGGAATGTAAGCAAAGTAAATTACAATTTACGATTATAGATAAGCGTGTTGACTAAGCGATAAAAATCCCTTCGAACTCTATGAGCTTGTCATCCGTAAATATTGTAAAAGATACGCGAATGTGACTTTGAACTTGATTCTGTAGTTTAAAAATGCTGGCGAACGTTGACTCAATGTAATTGAAGAACTTTTCAGGGAAAATTGTACGAAAACAATTCAATTTATACGCTTAATAAATACAGAAAAAGTACTTGAAAGTGTTTCTTTATTTCCCACAGTTCTCGTTAAGCAATTCTTTATAAAAATATAAAGTTTGTTATTTTTCTACAATTTTCTTTAAATTATCCCATTCAATATATCATTTAAAAAATAAATTATTTATAAATATTTTACAGAAAAATCATTTAACATTTTTTTTTTTTTTTCTAATAAATAAAGTTTTCGATATTCAATTGGGTTATTTTCCAATTGAATGTTACAAATAAAATAAATAGTTTATTATTATTTTATTAAACAATTTTTCTTGTTTTTCTATTGCCAAGCCTCCCCACTAATTAGTACTACGTAATATAATTATTATTTATTCTCGAGAGACTTTGTTTAACTAATAAATCAGCACGCGTTTCTCTCATTCCTCTCACATGACAAGCCTCCATTGGAACTACATTAAAATAAATAAAAAGTGCAAAAACCTAACGCTTTTCATAAAAATAAAAATATAATCTCTTGAGATTTGAATAGTATATTCGTGTAATTAATAAATAGCAAGTTTTCTGCTACTTCTAGCATAAATATTTACAAAGATTAACAACATTCTATTGCTGCATATATTAGAGAGACTTGCATAATTTATTCAACTAATAACTGCAGAAATTCTTGCTCAATTCCTCGATTGCCAGTTGACAAGCCTCCTTTTTTGCGCACAGAATGAAACTCAAACAATTTGTCGCCAAGTTATTTTAATGAACAATTTTGTAAAGTTGTCAACATTTTTGTTAACCTTTTACGGCAAACGCGAATCGAGTCGGGCTTTGACAGCAAATTTCCGTCATTTATTGCTCAATTAAATTGCAGCTTCGATTTTTGCAGTTTGCATTTGCAATTTGCATCTGTCAAGAGGCCTGGGTTCAATCTGTTTAGTTAGTCAGAGGCAATCGGCCGGTCATTCGCAGCCAATACGCTGTGCTATTCTATATAGTATATCTATATAGTATTCTCGCAGCACTTTGTCGCACTTGTAACGCAGCACTCTTATGTTTTATGCGGTTCTCAAGTGCGACTCGCGACCCTGACGTCAAGTTGTCGCTGATCTGTTGTTCCCGTTGTTACAACGCTGCTTCTTTCTCTATACTGGCACCTGTGGTCTACGAGTGGGGTATATATAGCTTACAACTTAAAGTGAACAAATAGAAAAACAATATAGTCTATGCGGGATATTTTAAGCAGCACAATTTGCATTGCATCAAAGCTTAATGTACTTCAAAAATCCAAGATTCCTTTAAAATACTGGTGTCAAATTAACTGGAAATCTTTTATTGACAACATTTTAATAAGTTGTTGTGGGGATTAAAATGATTTTTCAAATATTCCAGATACGTTTATAATTTATATTTGTAAGCATTCTTTTGAAGAACCCTTGACAATTTTTTCACTTAATAAATAAATAAATATAAAACTGTTTTGTTGCTTACATCAATTTAAATACATTAGCATTTAACCTAATGCAGATGGACAGGTTAATCATTTTAAAGTGGCATTCAAGTGATCTACAATGATACAATTAAAGGATGGACAAATATTTACATACTAAAAATTTAAGAAAGTGTTTAAAATTCGTTTAGAAAAAGGAAATGTTTATGGCTTAATTAGTTTTGTTTGGTTTCAAGGATTTGGCTGTTGTGCAAGATAAAATAGTTACATGTTAATTTTTAAAGCTGCATCAGAGCAAATGTTATACAAAATGTCCTTATTTAATGAAATGGTAAAATGAGTTTAATGTGTCGCAATTGTATTGTCCTGCAGTGAAAAGTTGTTTAATTTCGACATCATGTTCACAGCCTTTCGTGCGATACTTTCGAGTCGTGCTTACATTAACTTCTAGTATTTATTTTGTAATCGTTTAATTTGTTCAGTGTTTCTCTCGCATCCTCCAAGCCACTCTTCTCTCCTCGCTCTCTCTCTCTCTCCTCTCTCTCTCTCTCTCTCTCTGCTCCACTCGCTTCTCTGGTTGGCAGTCTACAACACTTTGTTCCTCGTGCTTTTTGTCGAGTCTCGCCCGGTGTGCATTCGATTAACACCTCGTTTCAGTTTCAGTTCCAGCTGCTGTGGTTGTGTTTGTTTCGTCGCTTCTGCCTTCCAGCTGATGATTTGCGTCGCATTCTACGGAGAGTTTTGCATTACAAATGTCCCGTTGCCGTTGTCGTTGCCGTTGCTTTTGTTCCAGCGGGCGCATTGTTATTGTTGCTTTGATTATCTTGGCATTAATTTGTGCAACTGTTTTTTTGTTTTGTCTGTTTCAGTTTCAGCTTCAGTTTGCAGCTCGGTTTGTGTTGTCATTGTGACTTGGGCAATTGTCGGCGCTGTTGTTGATATAACACTTAGATACCAGGCGCTATTACAATGCATTTGTTTGGACCGCTAAAAAACGTGACCGTTGTTAACGCTGATTTGTCTTCCATTTTTTTTTGTTCATTCCACGCTAAATAGAAAACCCTTTTTGTTGCAAATGCTTATGCAGAGCACTTTTCATTTCGGTCGCTGCTTTGCGGCGGCTTGACAAATTTATCTGGGAAATATTTGCAATTTAAAGTGTACTTGATTACCGAAGTTATACATACACTACTGGACAAAAAAATAAGTACACACTTCGCGCCTATTTGTTGATAAAGGTTTTTAAATAGTTATAGAATATACCGCTGTTAATTGTTTATATTTTGAAAGAATATAGTGTTCTGAAACATTTAAAACAAAAATTAAGGTTGGGAACCACGTTTTTTGAATGCTACGCACAAATTTGTGCGGGATGAGCGTTTTTGGTCTGGTCAAAATAATAAGTACACCAATTCTACAAAGCCAAAAACTCGAAACATACAAAATTTTTCCTATTATTTTATTAATAATAGATATCTAATAGTAGTATCCAATTCAGACACACTCATTTTGTTAGACTTTTTCGATTTCTTTTAGCTTTCTAGTAATAAGTTTGCAAAAATTCTCCATACGAATCTCATACTTCATTTTTTGCACATAATTTCCACAATTCTTCGAATTTTGTAAAGGTATTTATGCCAATTTACCGTTTCAAGTCTCCCCATAAGTAATCAATTGTCTTTGAGCCAAGAAAGTGACTTGGCCAACTTATAATGTTTACCTCGTTCTCTGTAAACCAGCCCTTGGCCAGTCTTGATGAGCGTTTTGGGTCATTATCCTGTGGAAACCCCCTTAACAAGGACATTTTTTCCTCAGTGAAGGGAAGGGAATATATAAAATCATAATATGAAATGATTTTTATATCCGAATAGGGTCATATTATCAATTTACTGATGAATCCGTACAACGCCATTCCAAAAAAATAAGGTCTAAACCATTATGCATCAGCCTACATCCTTACCAGTCTTCTTGAGGTACCGGACCTCGAATTCTTTGCCTTCTGACCAATCTACATATCGTCTGTAGTCATTACCAAAAGAATTTAGATTTGTTTCTTCGCTCTACAAAAATTTATTCCACATTGTAGAACCTTCTGGCCCAGACCATGCCAAATAATTGACACCACACTGTTGGTTCATCTTCAAATTTTTTTCTCGAAGAAAAGGACATTTTTGGGGTATGGGGTCTAGTAGATCTACCTTTTTACCTCTTCGGACAACCGTTTGAGATGATATTCCATTGCTGATTTGAGCGGAAATGACCTTGAAGGATATGAATATGTCCTTTTTTGCAAGACTGACCATGCGAATGTCTGTTGTTTGTGAAAATTTCTTTCTCCCTCCTCGTTTTTTAGTAGATAGTTTTAATTATAAGACATTCTGCCCCAAATATACCCAGCTTTTAAGAGTTTTCGCAATTCTTGAAAGATTTTTTGTAATTTTTTCGAAGATTCACGCGTATAGTTTTTTCCTTATCAGTACAGTGCACTTTTTGGTTCTTCTATAAATTTTTTTTAGCTCACATGTACTTAAATATGCAAGAAGTCAAAATAAATCAACATTCTCTACCTAATTTTTACATTTAATCCTATAAAAATCAAAATTACCACCAGTGTACTTATTATTTTGACCAGACCAAAAACGCTCATCAAGCACAAATTTGTGCGTAGCATTCAACAAACGTGGTTCCCAACCTTAATTTTTGTTTTAAATGTTTCAGAACACTATATTCTTTCAAAATATAAACAATAACAGCGTTATATTCTATAACTATTGAAAAACCTTTATCAACAAATAGGCGCGAAGTGTGTACTTATTTTTTTGTCCAGTAGTGTACATATTTTCACAATTTTAATTTAGAATGTAATAATGAGCTCAGCTGTTTAATTTTATTTAAACATAAGCTTCGACAATTCTATCTAATTTGAGCAATTTTGGATAGTTTGATTATGAATGATATTCACCAAGATTCCGTTTCAATACACTCCATATGTATAATATATATCTTAAAATAAAATATTAAAAAATGTTGAGTAATTAAATATATATTATTTTGAGTAGATATTAAAAATTGCTGAACAAATAAAAACTCTCAAATTTCATGTATTCAGAGCTTATTATGTTTAATAGAGGAAAATATTTATAATATTATAATTAATACAGGAACATTTAAAAAAATTGAATAAAATTGTAATAAATATATTATATTTAAATATTTATTGTGCAAATAGATATGTTAAAATTGTTATGTATAACTATTTGATTATTTATTAACACGATTGACTAATTACAAAAATTACTCAACTGAAATTATTTATTATATTATATTGTATTGGCCTGACTTCAAGAGTTATTTATTTTTAATCATTTGGTCGCTTACTATTCTTAGCAGCAGCTACAATTATAGTCAGAGCTGCATTCACATTTGCATTTTCATTTGCAACCCTGCGACAGCGACAACTGCTGCAATAAGTTCATTGAGCAAAATCAATTGAATTTGTTTGAGGGGATTCCCCAGCGTCCCCTTCGCTCACTTCCTCGTGCTCATTCTTATTCTCATTGCATAAATGCTAAAGAGCGCAGGCAAACAATTTGCTACCAAAAACCTAATTGAATCAAATATGAACGCCAATCAAGAGCAAAAGATTTTCCCACACACTCACACACACTCACACACACACACAGAAAGTCGCTTACAGTTGCAGCTAAAAATTGGCGCACGTTGCCTTTCAATGTGTGCTTTCATTTTAATGGAGCCGAGTCACAATGATGTGGATGTGGATGATGTGAATGGATGCGATTGAAATGGGGAAATGTTAGCACGATGGCAGCATCTGCAAAACAATTTGAAATGCAATTTCGTATAACGAGCAATGTACTGACAAAAAAAGGCGCGATAAAAATAGTAGAGAGTAAAAATAAACATTTGCTTTTATTTATTGAATACTATTTATTGACGCGGCGTATGCGTAATATTAGCTTAACTTACTTCTGTGGAAACCTTTCCAAAATTAGAGAATTCAAAGCAGAGAAAAAAACAAACTTTCCCCTTCTCGAGACAATTGGGCTTTATGCCATTGTCTACACTGTCGCAAGAATGAAAAGATCTGTTCTTTTCTTTTGTCTGGCTTCGTGTCTGCTGATGTTAAATCAGACATTCTCGTCCCTACTTCTCAGTTTGTATGTACATAAACTCGTCGAATGTCGTCAGTGTCTGTCACTATGTAGAACGGTCAACAGTCTATGAGTCTGTCTGTCTTTGTCTGTGGCACATGTGTTGCCTCAACATTGCCCCACTAACAACAGCGCAGCCCGCAACCTAGCAACCTGGCAACCATAATTCGCTTTGTCTGCTCACCTCATCTGCGGCCATGTTCAAAATGTAGTGCAGTTTGTGCCAAATGTTAACTTGCTGTTAATAACAGCTTTACTGTGGTCAGAAAGTGTTATGTTAAAGTAGTGCAGTTTGCGAATGTTAACTTGATGTTAATAACAGTTTGCTGTTGGCAAAAACTACAATGTTAAAGTAGTGCGGTTGGCGCATGTTATCATGCTGTTAATAACAGTTTGTTGCTGTCTGAAATTGTTATGTTAAAATAGTGCAGTTGCTGCAAATGTTAATTTAATGTTAATAACACCTTACTTTACTGTTGTTAGAAAATGTTATGTTAAAGAAAGTCAATAATGCAATAATAACTGTGGGTAAAATGTTGCCAAGTTTTAAACTTTAAGTTTTTAATGTTTACCTTTAAATCTTGCTGTTAGTGTTGATAACATGATAAATTTAAATACTTCTTCCATTTTTCATTTAATTTTCAAAGTAATGCTTATATTTTATTTATTTTATAAAATACATTTTTAATTTAAATAACACAAAAAACTTCTGAATTTTTACTCTTATGAAACAAAGTTTTCAAATTAGTTTTCCTTTTTACTTACAATTTAATAAATCAATTATTTCTTAAGTAGCCTTTCCTGAGCTCACACCTGTTTAATAATGTAGTAGATATTTTGTAAAATATTGGCTTTTTAGACACTAAAAAACACGTATTTATTAACCTCTACCTATTCTCACCTCTTTTTATAATAAACTAACTGCTTAATGATAGACATCCAATTAACTTTAAACAAATTGCAAACACCAACACAACAGCTGAAATAAACAACAGCACTGCAGGGCGTCAATGTTTCGCTATAGATTTGACTTCCTAACTACATATTTTTTGTTTATTTATTTATTTTGGTTTTTTTGGCAATTTAAAGAGTACAAATAAAACGAAAGTTTGGGTTCTATTGTGTGTCGGCCTTACAGTGTTGAACTCGCGGCATTATTGGCAGCCAATTGGCAATTGAGTGTGACTAATGCTCGATGCTTTGGCCCGCCGCGTTGACTGTGTGAAGCTGTTAATTGCTTGAATCAATCGGATTTTGCCGAGGTGATTGTGAACTAGCCACAAGCAGATACAGATACACCAACTGGGCAGATAGTACACATACTATATGTATCTAGTACATCTGTGTCTGCATGAATGGATGCCACGAATGCCCTCAAAATATTGCCTCATTGCCAAACAGGCAACGTGCAACACGGACTGCGATTGTTTATTTTCCCATTTGCCGATGGTTCATGGCATTTTACAACCGCAGTTTTAGTTTTGTCGGTCGGAACAGATCTTTCGACATGTTTGCCCGCTGCAATTTTCATTTGCAATCTTTTCGTTTTATGGCCCAAAAAAGAATAGCAAGCAAAGCAAATGAAAAATTACAACCCAAAGAACTAAGAAAAACCGCAAAACGATAACTGAATGCACTTATACTCTGCGAATAATCATTTGAAACTGTGTTGCAATCATCAAAGCTCTGTTCCTGGAAATATTGAAATATTTTGATCAATAATGTAATTTTAATTGCCATTTGTCTTTTGGTTTTGCAACGAAATTCTATTACATTTCCTTGTAATTTTTGTTGAATGTGCAATGTTTTATTTTCGTTTTGTGTAATTTCTGGAAATTATTTCTTTGTTGTAACATTTATTGCATTTCTTTGAAATGTGAAATCGATGAACCATACACATTTATTTTATGGAATTTTACAGTCAAATTTTATTCAAATATTTCAATTATTCATTTATGACTTTTAGTAATTTCTTTAGTCAGTTTTTAATTTAAGTTATTTGCAATTCGAACTGAATAGTTTTGGTACAGAGTACTTTGATGACTATACGTCCCGTTCAGACGTGTCAATAACTATTTACTAATGTGCAAATATTGTGAAAAATATATTTCGAGCATGTCAAAGATTTGTTTTTATTTCATTTTTTGTGTTGTAAAACCAAATTATATGATCGCCGTCATTAAAATATCTTAAAGAACAAGAATATCGCAGACGAATTCCGAAATTAAGAAGTGTGAGATTACATATTTATTTATTTTATTATTTTATTTATTTTAATTTTTTATTTATTTTATTTAAAGTCGACTATGAACAATCGACATTGAAGAAATTATAATATCAAATGATGATTAGATAAGTAAAAATATAAGATTAAGTTAAATAAACAAAATTTGAAAAAGTAATTACAGCGCAATTCAAGCTAAACTTCCAGCCTACCATTAATTGGAATAAAAGTGCAGACGCAGCTTTCGTTTGTTTACATTCCGCAGATGTTGCGCTTCCAATTGCATTGCAGCGAAAGACGCAGAGCAGAGCAGAGCGCTGTTCCAGTTTGGGAAGCGAACTGAAGATAAGCTGTAAACGGGGGAGGAGGCAACAAGGGCAAGTAACATAAGTCTCTAGGCGAGAATTAGTTTCAGTTAGCGCCTAGACTGGGCCAAGTGTGAAGGCAAACCAGATGCAGTCTGTGTGGAATGGGGGGAAAATTGAAAATTGGCCAATGTTGGAATTGCGCTTCCCTAAATGTGGACTTTGAACTCGTTGGGTGCCAAAAAGACGGCACACAAAACTACCAAGTGGGGTGAAGTGTGTGGGGGGAGGGGGAGGGGGATAGCCATAAAGAAAGAACGAACACAACAAACAGCATTACAAGATTTGAGCAAAGCTGGAAGCACACACAAACACACACACACACATAGAAGTGCTCTCTCGAACTGTGGCTGTCTCTCTCTTTTGCACTTGCTTGGCCTGTCTGACTTGCGACTCTCACTGGGAATAAAGCAGCGACGCCGACGCCGACGTCGAGAGCGTGCAGCGACGATGATCGTTTGGAGCTATTATACATACCGTACGTTTGGCTGATCAGTTTACGCTCAGAGCTCGTCGCGTATAGTTCGTTAGTCCGTTGCGCTGCGCTCCGCTCGTCTTTGCCGAAAGTACAACGAAAGCAAACGTCGCCCTCGCGCTGGAACACGATGATGATGATGATGATTATTATGATTATCAAACACTTGGTAATGACGTCGACGATGATCTGATCCGGCGGCTGATCGTGGTTCGTAGATCGTGGATCGTGGATCGTGGATCGTGTCTCGTGTTAACTGCGGCAAAGTCAGCAAAAAGCAAAAAGCAAAAAGCAAGAAACGAAAGAAATATAAAACAACAAAGAAATTGTGAATTGTGAAACAAACTTTTTGTGCTGGGGGTAGATCGAGCAAAAGGTAATCCCAAAGAAACAAAAAGTAAAAGAGCAAAGTGCCAAGAAGAAGCAGCAACAACAGAATCACCCAATTGCAAAGCTTTGGCTGTGTGTGTGTGTGAGTGCGTGTGCGTGTGTGTTTTCGTGTTTTAACTTAAATATTTCCGCTATAAATGTTGTACAAGTTTAAGCGGTCGAAGAAGAAGAAGAAGCATCAGTAGCAGCAACTGCTTGATAAATTATTTCAAAATTTCCACGAATATAAATTGTGCCTAAAAAGCAGGGAGAAAAGCAGCAAAGCTGGCGTGATTAATATAAATAATTTTCTAAGAGCAAAAGAAATTGTTGTTGCCATCTCGGCTATAATTTATTATACAGCGACAGTTTTTGATACCCCAAAAAATACAAATACAAAAAGTAATAAGAAGGCAACGCACAAAACAAAACGAAACGAAACGAAAGTCGCGACGAATAATCGAGCAAAGAAGGAGAAACACTCGCATTAATCCGAGTCACTTGGTACTCGTTATTCGCATTCATATTCGTCCATATATATCGTATATATATATATATATCTCGAGTGTTTAAATGTGATTTCCATATAAGCGGCAAAAATCGTAATTAATATTAAAGCCCTTATATTATAATTAATTCGTTTTCATGTGTTATCGATTCATTTTTTGATTGTGCAGTTAACCAAGTTCAAACAAAAACTTGGTCAAGAATTATTCAACAATTTTGATAATATACAACTCGTAAGTAAAGTTCCTCTTGTTTTTTTATTATATACATATATATATATATATATACATATGTATATGTATATACAATCATCAACTGAGTCATTGTGATTAGCATTGTCTGCCTGTTTCTATGCAAAATCTATTTTTTTTTGCATATTAAAAATTGAAAAAGAAGTTTGATGACGCAAATATAATGAATTTATAGACGTTGCTTTTATTAATTAATTTCTAAATGTGCCATTAATTATTGTTAATTTAATCGTTTTGCATTCATGTTTTGTGTGCCAATCGCATATTAAATATTTCCAGTTTCTTATGATATTTATTGCTATTTATTTAATTTATTTTGTTCATATTTGATATTTCTACTCTGCATATTTATCTAAATTATATTATTTAGTTTTCAATTTGCAAGTTGCTTAAATTATTCGCTGCTTCTTTTATTGTGAAGTGTAAAGTGAAATATATTTTATTTTATTTTTGTGAAAGCTTTCTTAATTAATATTGCAATAATTCTTTTATTTCTTGGTCTTAGCCTTTATTGCGTCTGCGTTTTATTCAGGTCTTGTAAGTGAAATTCTGTCTTTCTTTCTTTTAGATTTTGTTTACATTCGAGCGCTTTGCTCTGCTCCAATTTCATTGTGAAGCATTTTGTGTATTGTCGAGTGGCCGCTGCTTAAGACTGTCAAAAGTTTCAGTATTTCATTCTGCTTTTTGTTTTGTTTTTTTTTTCGCTTCGAAATTGTTGGATTTTTTAGCAAGCATGCAAAGCTCGTTAGCCGTATAACATATATAACGGGGCATGCAGGTAGAAGAGGCATGTGGAGACTGAGACTGAGGTTGAGCGGTGGAATATGGGCTACATGTTATATGGTCATGAGATAAGACACTTCAGGCAGCACTTGAAGTTTATGGCTAGTTCCCCTTCCCCTCCCCTGTCCCCAGTTCGCTGCCCCTCCACATCACCGCCCCCGCCACAGCGCCCGCTACGTGTCTCAGTTAAATTGTAAAATCAACTTTTATGGCCTGTTTTTTCTTCGCTTTTTCTCTGCTGTAATTTTGTTTGAGTTTTTTTTCTCTACATTTTTTGAATGACATGCGGCGGTTGGCGCATCAGCTAAGATTACAGTTAGTTAATTAACGGCATTGGCCTGGCAACAACTGCTGAACAGTTGCTGCCATAAATATGCACCCAAAAGTCAACTGGAGACGGCAAATAAATCGTGCAACGACTTCCCCATAACCATGCCCATTTTACACATATGTACATATATATTTTTTATATGAACAGTAGTCGGGTACCCAAGTTTATAGTAGAACTGAACGCACTTCCTGCTCGATATCAATCAAGCAAAGGTTTCCCGTTGACATTTGCTTTTCAGCACTCGATCAATTTCAGGTGCAAGCTGTAAACGTGACTGGCCTTCTGATTGTCTTTTTTGTTATCATCGTCATCATCATCATTATTCGCTGCGGCGGCAGCATTATTGTTATTATTATTATTATCATTAAATGCTGTTGTCTCTTGGCTTTTTTGCTCATAGAATTTTTTATTGTTATTATTATGATTGTCGCAGCGCGAAAGAGTTTCATCCAATTAGCTCCGACTTGGGGGTGTTTTCTTTATGGGCCGAGTGCGAAAAGACAACATCTCAACTACCTGGCTGTCTGGCAGTCTGTCTGTCTGTCTGTCTGTCCGTCTCTCTGTTGTTGTTGACTGTGTGTTTTTCGTATTCGCCAGGTGGCATTTAGATAATTTTTGGCAACAAAACACGAGATAAGCAAGAGCTTTTGCTTTTTATTTTTGACATTTATTTAATGGAGCCGTGTTAGCAAAAAAAAGGTAAAGAAATTCTTGACACTCTGTGCATGAAGGCATTTTAAAGCGTAAATTTAAACAAAAACAAGTATTTAATACCAATTCATTTAAAAAGAGACTACATTTAAAGTTAAATATTAATATTTTATATTATTCAGCAAATAATTGTATAAAATTGTTGCTTAGTAAATATTTAATTTATTGAAGTCTATATTCGCAATAGAACCACATACAGAATTATTCCTAATCCTAAAGAAATAATATCTTAATTTGTGGCTTTGTAAAGTGCTTATTGAGTGGTTTCTTTATAGTAGTAAACTATTGTTCATAACCATCGCATTTGAATAATCGACCGATGAACTTATTTTCTATTTACAAAAGCAGTTGTAAACTTGTCAACGAATATAAACAAATTTTTAATGAATGCTACAAATAAAGAAGTAAGCCCCCTTCTACATAGAATTGTTTTATTTTTAATAAAGTTCTTGTTCATACTGAATACAAATTTAGCGAAAACTTCTTTATTCGATTCCTTTTATATGAGCAGCAAATAATCGATCAATGAACTTGTTTAAGCCAAGCTTGTTTTGTGAACTAGTTCATAGTTAAAAACGAAGTTTGCATTGTGAACCTCAATCAAAATGCGGTCAAAGCTGGTGAAGTTAATTTATTCAAATTTAATAATTTAACATTTAACTTCATTATTCCATTAACAATTATTAAATTAACAATAAATAATCGTTCAATGAACTTGTTTAAGCCAAGCTTGTTTTGTGAACTAGTTCATAGTTCAAAGCGAAGTTTGCATTGTGAACATTAATCAAAATGCTGTCAAAGCTGGTGAAGTTAATTTATTCAAATTTAATAATTTAACATTAGTGAAAACTTCATTATTCAATTAACAATTATTAAATTAACAATAAACAATCGTTCAATGAACTTGTTCATGCCAAGCTTGTTTTGTGAACTAGTTCATAGTTCAAAACGAAGTTTGCATTGTGAACCTCAAACAAAATGCTGTCAAAGCTGGTAAAATTCATTTAGTTTAATTCAATATATTTAACTAGTTCATGGCCTAGAACAATTAACATGGAATTAGCGACGATTAGAGCCATTAGAACATGACGGATTTTACTGATAATTTCGAGATTTCATTAGGGCGTGGAAACGTCAAGAGTCTCAAATCCATTTAGGCATTCCATCAGTTCCGCTTACAACGCGAATGCGATCGCTTGACAATGATTCAACACCAGACAGGTGTGAGAGTGTCAAAAGTATTTCTTATCAGAAAGAAGTTTGCACTTCCTGCTCCGAATTGATGACATATCGAGAGAAGCCTTTCGTCCAGTTTGGAGCGGAAATTACCAGAAATGAGACGTCAGCTAACAGATGGCTTAGACGTCAGACGGAGTCTTTTTGTTTGCCGGACTGCGTCATGGAGGCATGTGAGAGAGAGTACATTAACATTTGCATGGTACTGTTAATCAAGTGTTTCCGATTCACTTCGACTGGCCAGAGATGTCGCTAAGTGGGTCCGACGCATTTTCACGTAAATGGCCATGAATCATTCGCTCCCAGCAGCTGCTGATGCCGCTGCTGATGCTCGCAACTTCAGTTGACAACCTGAAGTCTGGGGTCTTGGGAAACCACTCGAAGATTGATGGCGAATATGGAAAGGTGGCCCGCAAAATTGACACATTCAATCAACATGAGGATGTTAATTCGTAATACGCGTGGCTTTTAAAATACTTGTGATCCACAACGCTTCGCTTCCATTATCACCGGCTGCAGACCCCTCCCCCATCCCTCGGTCCGCATTCAACCCCCATCGAGGGGCATGCTGTACAAACACACACACGTTTATCAGCGGCAGCAAATCTGGCAAATAACAAATATGTACGAAGCTTATACATAGCCAGAGTACACATAATACTATGCTATATAATGTACTCTGCGCTCAGTCATATATCTTATCTATCGTGACATGCATGTCACTATTTAAACACAAGACAATCAAACTGAAATGACTCTCAGAGTTTGTCCCGCATTCGCATTCAATGCGTCTGTCGCCTTCGAGTCCCCAAAAACCACATTTCACTTGGCATGCAGCGTATAGCGTATAACTCGAAGGAGACTATAACTAAACGCCCCATAAAATTATACATACTTGTACTCGCAACTGGCTGCACAACGCTGCTCGCTTCACTTTTAGTTTAATGTGCCAAAAAGTAACCGAAAATAAACAGCTTGGCAGCGAAACGAAGACCTAATGCTCTGTGAAGATGGGTTATAATAAAAATCAATATTTTTAAACAGTCTTGTTCAAGCAAGACTGGCTGCCAAGGAATATTACTTAGTAGATAAGATACATTGATCAGACTTTTATTGATATTTTTCAACTCAAATCAATATTTAAATTACCCAATTAAGCCAAGAAAAATTTCCAATATTTATTATTAATTCTATTTTCAATTTTATTTCTGAATGTGTAGTGGAAATAAGTCTATAATCAGGTCAACCATAATGTCCAATATTCATTATCTATATATTTTTACATTTAATCAAATATTTTCAGTTGTCAATAAATTATAAAAATACTTGTTATTATAAAATAATTGTTCAATTTTTAATTTTCCAAACTTTTCATTTCATTTTAATTCAGTATTACAAATTATCAAACTATTCATTATGTTTCATTTATGTTTCTGCAATCGAACACTGACTTTAGATTGCAAAAACATAAATGAATTATTTAGATTAAAATCATTATTATGGTAAATTTAATAGCAATTTATAAGATTTAAGTTTAGATGAGCTTTTTGCTGATACAAGACTTTTATAATCAGAATACTATTTTTCAACCATATAAATACAATTATTTGTTATATTGTTCAATATTACAATCTTCTTGTTGACACTATTTATTTAGAAATGTAATGAAAAATAGTAGTTCTTGCTTAATGTTTAATGAATTCGCTAGAATATTCACTGCTTGCTCTTTAATCCCAACTCATTTAATTCCCCCAAGTGACAAGTTTGACCGACGATTCACAACTGCTTTCAGCATTCTATAGGGTATGCGTAACATATATACATAAGTATAAGATATTAAAATGCCGGTCATGGGATTCGCATATTTTGGCTGATTGATTTGTTGCCAGTCAGACTGTCGCTTCGTTGTCGTTGTTGTTGTGGTTGTCGTTGTTGTCGTTGTCGTTTTGGGCAAGGCGCTTCTCACATTGCTTCTGGCTTCGTTCCGCCTTCGTCTGTTGCTTCATCTGGCGCGTCTTAACGCCCACAAATTTAAGTCTCACCTAGATTTTTGTGTTGTTGCTAGCTTTATTGGTGGTGTGGCATATTTGTTTGCCTGATTTTAGAGTGGTGTCGATTTGTGTACACCTCGATGTTTACCCATTGTCAGCTGCCGTTGCTCCGATTGCAGCAAATAATATTGCTGACGGTCTCGTGGTCTTCGCTGGTACTGCGTGCTTGGTGCTATTGCTGTTGTGATTGTTGTTATTGTTATTGTTATTGTTACGATTATTATGATTATTATTGGGCCGATGATTACGCATTTTTATGGAGGTTTTTTCGGCACTTTAGCATGACCAAAACACACGGTCAACACACGACCTGATACGCATTGCCTACGCTATAAATTATTAATTTGTTGTACTTCACTCCCCGGGCAGTCTTTTGACTGTTGCTTGATATTGTTATTGTTGTGAAATTGAAACGTCCATAATGAGATATGGGAATTTCAAATGTTATGGCATTTCATAATGTTACGACACTTTTAATTGGCCAAAAAATGTTGCCAAATTTTTGGTGGCCAGCAGATTGATTGAAGGGCGGGTTTTTCTGTTGATATATCTTTTAATTAATATTGGCAAATTTAATTTGTTAACTATAATAAGTAAATGGTGTGAAATTGATTACTATTTAATAAATTTAACTGCCAAATGCGAGAAGCGATGCAAAAACTTTTCCGTTCGTTAGCAAAGTGTTTGTGTCGAATGATATTATTTAATAATAATTACAATGTGAATATCGCAAATCAGATTTTCATCGTTCCAGATTTCTGTAGAAACCTTTGAAATTCGATTGGGTTTTTTTGAGTCGTGCATTTGTTTGCTAATATATCTTTTAATTTATATTGGCAATTAGATTTGATATAATTAATAAGTAAATGGTGGGAAATTGATTATTATTGAATAATATTAATTGCCAAATGCGATAAGAGATTCAGAAACTTTTCCGTTCGTTAGCAAATCAAATTATTTAATAATAATAACAATCTGCGTACTGCAATAAATTAATAAATAAATATGGAATTGAAATTGGAAAAAGCATGAAATTGGAAAAGCAAGTGTTTTTTGTTTATTAGATTTTCAGAAAAACCTTTCAGGTTTTCTCTGGAAACCCATAAAAATCGCTGGGTTCATTTTAGAGCGAGATTAAGTACTAAACAAATGCATTTGGCGCATGCTAAAAAAAAAGCTGCAAAGTTAGTTACAGATTTTTACAGTTGCAAAAGCGTTATTATTCATTTAGCTTTTTGCAACTATCTAATATATGCGATTTGCGGTTTCCGACACTTGCCCTCTCCCTCTGTCCCCCTCTCAGCCTTGTTACTTCCCTCTCACTTGCTTTCTTACCTAATACGATTTCGTTTATTTGTTTGCTATTGCTATTGTTGTTGTTGTTGTTCTCATCTGCCAATTGCCATTTGTTTGTTATTGTCTTGGCGCAAATAATGTGCGCAGTTGCAATAATAATGATCATAGGCCCCAGCAGAAAGCACAGAACAGGGATACTTAACCAGTCCTACGGCTAACCGCATGCCTATGATAATCTCGTCGACAATTTGATCGACACATCGACAATTGGGCGCCACAATAAATGAATTCTCTGAGCTAATCAAAATACAAGAATCAAGCAACAAGAGGGGCACGAAGGCGGAGGCAATAACAATATTAATTGCTGTCCAAATGCGACGCATGTCGCCGCTATTTGCCAACCGTTTTTTCTATTAACTCTTATTTTTTTTGTTTTTATTGCTGTTTTGTTTGCTTTTTGCATTGTGCCTTATCAAGAAATTGCAATCAAAACGTGCAGCCAAAAGGGCAATTTACAGTTACAGCTTTTTTTTAAGCTTTGTTGTGTTTTCCATTATTTTGTTTTACTATTTTTTCTTGTTTTTATTTGCCTCTAATTATTTTCGTTTAATTAAGTTTAATTGAATTTGACGGAGCGCCTTTTGCTGTAAGTGCCGCTTATAGCCGGGGCTTGTACTCGTAATACCCTGCTGTAGTTGCCCACAAAGATTATTCCGTACGAATTCGTAATGTTCGAAATTTATGGTCGTAGAGTTTTAGAAATGTCTAAATTCAATATTCTGAAAATTTAGGAACAATCGATGGAGGTGCATGAGATTTGGTTGCTCCAGAAAATGAAAACAATTGAGAACATTCTTGCAGAGAACATTTCAAAAAATTCAAAATTATAGTAAATAAATATGCATAACATATAAATAATTTTCCATATTTGGAAATGTTAAGTTCTTAAGTCCATGTCTTAAATCAAAAAATTGTTCAGAAATTCTTAGTGACAATTATGTCTTGTTGATACAATATTTTATTCAAGTTCTTAAGTCGCTGAATCATCAGATGCAGCGGCAATAGAGGGGATCTTTAGATGATCTATAGATAAAATAAAACCATTTAACGTTAAATGAGTACATTCGGACATCTCGAAGTTTTTATTTATTAGTTTAAGTGAGGGGTATTACAAACAATTGTCGTGTATGTCTTTGGTATTGCATGCCACAATCAAGACGTATTAAGCTCGTACAAAATCGAAACATTGAAACAATTTGATTTTATTGTTATTTTATTATTATTATTATTATTATTGCAGAATATTGTTATTTATTTTTTCTTTTTTATAGGGCATAGGGTATCTCCTAGTCGTGTTTCGCCCTAACTACTTCGCTTTTCACTTTTTTTTTAAATTTTACAAAGCGCCGCCACCGGCAGCAAGCGCCGAACAGAACAGAACAGCACAAAATAGAGCCGAATCAAAGCATAATCAAAACGCGCCAATGTCGCTATAAAGTGGACAACCTAAAGCTGAAACTCAGCCATCTGACATCTGACATCTGTCGCGCAGTTGAGTTGAGTGGAGTCGAGTACGCGAGGGAGGGAATGGGGGCAACGTTTGGCTTGTGGCACGGGAGTGGAGCATCGATTGAAATGCGCGCAACAATTGTCAGATAAAAAGTCAAGGTCGTTGGCGCTGGCGCGCTGATAACACGGCGCTCAAGAGGAAGCAGCGTTGATAACAGCAGCTAAAAGTCGCAATTACAGATACAGTTACGAATCCACTCACACGCACTCGCAATTTATTCGCCTTACTCAACAGAGTCAAGAGGCGAGTCGTACTTTAGTTTCCATCATAAAAATACTCGACTGCCAATTTATTGGATATTCGTCTTCGACCAGACGAATACGAGTGCGAGGCGCGTGCATTCATTCATTAATAGGCGTCTTGTTGAAACGATATATTATTAACAATTTATTGCGCTTCTTTCGTGACGCATGAGCGACGGTTCCCGTCTATTGCAGAATTAATTCGTCCAAGGTATGATTCACTTAAGATTAAAGTAGAAATTCGCGACGATTTAATTCCCTAAAAAATGTAATAGATAACAACTGGCAATGTGAATCACATTGGGAATAGAAGTTCCCCAAATCATAATTTAGTATTTTTCCATAACTTTCCGTCAACTTTTGCTTAAGATTATAATATTATCTGCTCGCTTAGAGAGATTACAAAAATATCTGTCTCTTGGTGTTTTACACGATTATGGAGGTTTGCGGAGTTTCAAGAGTTCATGAAATGATTAGATATGAAGGTGAATCACGAACTTGAATAAAATACAAGAAAAAAAAAGGAAATGTTTACTCTGAATTATTTGATAGAATATTCATTATTTCAACTGTCGTACCGCCCATGAAATTCAATTCAAATATAATTCTTGTCATTAAATTATTGTATTATAATTTCTTCAGCTTTAAATATTAATATTTGACTTCCAAATAAAAGCGATGAATACGAAGCTTTTTTTTTTGTTAATCCTAATCGATTCCAGCTAAATGGTTTCTCAATAATTAAAGTATTTTTGCAAGTAACTCTTAATACTTGAAAGTTTCGTTGTTTTCTGCAACATAATATTTATAATTAGTGTTGAACGCAAATTCGCTTTATTAAAGGCACGGGAACTCCTCCTCAATCTTTTCTCTCCCTTGAAAAGTCGTTGCTATATAGTAGATGAACTCCGCATGGCCTAATGATGTTTTGCCTGTATTTATTTTGCTGTCGAGTCCATTAATCAGCGCTGTCATTCATGATTTTGTTTTTGGGTTTTTTTCTGCTGTTTTCTGTTATATGGCGGATGTATATTTCTTTTTTTATATTTTATTTTTGCCATTTTGCGGATATGCTTAGCTCATAAAAGATTGGCTCAATGTTATCGCCAAAATTTGGATTGCCATTGCCGTGGAATTGCCAGTGTTTCTTGCGTACAATGTTTGCTTCTCTGGAAACTCAATCAATCAGTAAATTAAATTTATTAAGAAACTTTTTCCTCTTTTTTTTCGCTTTTTCACTGAATTATGAAATCACTAAAACCAAATATGATGTGTCTAATGATTTTTATGTGTGCTCTCCTCTTCAATTACAGAAATCTGGAATTAAGAAAACAGATTGAAATGGCCTCCTCGCCCAATCAAGCCGCTCCGCCGGTGCTTTGGCGTGCACGACGCAAAATTGGTAAGTTTTTCAATGAAATTTAACTCAAATATTAAAAGAACATAAAATTAGTTTCTACTATTCATACTTTAAGAATGGGTAGCTTACTAGCAACATTTTGTATTTAAATTAATAATTTGTATTTTAATGAATCTTCAAATTATTATGGCAATTGCACTTTAAGAAGGGGATACAAATTGGTGGCACAAATTTTGTGTAACACAAGAAATAATTGCAAGAATTTGTATTTAATTGAATAAAATGCTTAATAAATCTTGAAAATATTATGGTAATTCTCGAATTTAGCTAAATTTTGTATTTAAATATTTGTACAAGATTTTTAATGAATCCTGAATATTTAATGACAATTGTATAATAAATTTCAAAATTGTATTAAGAGATAGACAATCAATAAGCAATAATTCGTTTATAAAATGATTGGATGAAATTTAACAAATTTTCTTCCCCACAAATGTTCATTTATACTATTTTTTTATTTTTTTAATGGTAGGAGGTCAAGATAATGAAAAACGCTTACTTAGGGTATATTCAAGTATATAACATTTTATGTTCACCCTTTATTTATTGCTGTAAAATTGCACTTGGCATTTTCATGATCCATTTGATGGTCACTTCAAAGGAAATCTCATACTATTCTCTGCTTTCATCGCTATTTATTTATCCAACGCGCTCTCTCCCCTTCGCTCCACTTGATGTCAAAGTTCAGTGGCATGCCCCGCAGTTTTTGCTTTGATTCACAGCATGTTTAAGCGTTCATTATCCTGGCATTGTCTCAGTTCGCTTCCCTATCCCCCTTTGCTCTCACAAATGAATGACACTTTGGTTCTTCTTCCTTTCTTTTTTTGTTGCATTGGCGCCTGTTGCTCCTTTCCTTCTTCGTTCGCTTTTATTTCGAATGTTAAAGTTTTTGCTGTAGTTGTCATTAATGTTGGCAGATAAAATATTAATGTCACACAAAGAGAAACGGCCAGCGGGCAGCGGGCATGAGGGGGAGGAAAGTTGTTAGTCAAGCTTCTCTGGTCGCAACAAAGGCGCCCTAAAGGAGCGTAAAGTGCAGATAAAGTTGTCAACCCTTTGTTGACTTTTTGCCATAATTAACACCTGCTAGGGATATAAATAAGCGCTTAGTCATTTGCCGTTTTAAGTGGAATTTCACTTGAACAAAGTTTATGACCATTTTACAAGCGATTTTTTTGTACTATACCAATTTGAAAGGTTCACAAAGTTGTAACTTGTTAATGGACTGGGCTCGAGGACATTGTTGATCTTTAATGTGTGAGTTGAGATATTAATAAATGGGAATTCTGATTATTCAATTGCAGTTGCAGAGCTGTAAGAATTAAAGATCAATTTCATGTATAAGTAATAAATAAGTTTAAGTATGATATATTAAAATACTGATAGATAGAGAAGCATCTTGAATTTAATCAGACACTTTAATGAACTAATAGAAAACATTCTCAGACTTGCACAAACACTTTAGCTGTATGCTCAGTTTATAATTATGCTCTGGCGATTTTGTTTCAAGCCAAGCCTCATAAATGGCTGATGACCTTTGACTGGCTGGAAAAGGAAGAGTCAGCAGAAAAATGTAAAAGGGAAAAAACCACTTTACAATTAGCGGCAGCTCAGCAAATAAGTTGCAACAAAGTTGTGGCTGGCTTGCCGCAAGCTGTGGCAACACTTGACTGTTTGCCTACTTAAGACGCTTGACTGATTTCAATTTCGCCTGGCCAAATGCATTTGGCCAACTCTTCTCTTTGTACGCCAATTTTGGCGGATTAGCGGCACAGGAAACTTTGAGAAAATGAAAAGTGGAAAATTGTTTATCCAATCGATAACAAATCACGATGGCAAAAATAATTAAGCAGCCCGCAAACTGCGTCGGTAAACAAGTTGAATGATTTATTGGCCTAAACTATGTGCGAATATATATATGTATATATATGCATTGTTGGCCAAGCAGCGAGAGGGCGGAACGCTACTCAAAAACTTGTACAGTGCGAAAAACAATCACATAAAGTTTTAATTAATTTCAAACAAGGCTAACAAACAAAACAAGCCGAAAGAGGAGCGGAGGGCAAGGGAAAGGAACTTGGCTGGATTTATGGTCGGGCAGCGTCGCGTGTCGGCGGCACAGTGAAGCGCGGCTAAGACCGAAGAAGAAGCAGCAACGTTCAAGTGGCGCACACACAGATACAGATACAGATACAGCCAGAGTGAGATACAAAAGACACTTGTCGCCGGAAGTAGGAGGAAGTCAGCGACGCTGTCACGCTTCAAGTTGTCGTTGTCGTTGCCGTTGTAGCTGTAGCTGTGGTTGCGGCTCCGTTGTCATTTCCGTTTCCGACTCGACACGCACACAAACACTCACACACACACTCACACCTTGTGCTTTGCCGGTAAGTTGGCATTGAGCGCAAAATGCTTTGCACTCCACTCGCTTTCGTATATCGTAAGCTTGCAAAGCTCTGTTTCTGTTTTTATTGCGTTTGCAAACGCAAACTCAAAGCCATAAAGCTTTATCGAAAAGCTTAAATCAGCTGAGCATTCTTTGGCCTGCTTTTGCTTTATGTTTTCGACTCGCACTCAAAGCCGGTTCTCTTTGTCTTTGCTTTTGCATTTGCCAACAAAACAAAAAAAAAAACTCATACGCATTTATAGTTGCAGTTGTTGGTTGTTGTTGTTGTTGTTGCTGTTGCTGCATTCGTTGGCTTTGTTTGCTTTGAGTCAGCAGCGCAAAGAAAACAAAACAATAAGCAGCAAGACAGCTGCTCAGCTGTTGTCTGTTGCTTTGTTTCCCTTTTGTGCCCCTTTCTTCAGCCGCTGCTCAAGTGATAAGGATTAACGGATTATTTTGTGCTTTATGTTGAGCGCTTGAATAAATCTTAGTTTCGATTGGAATAACATATTTTTGATTGATAAAATATTAGCTAAAATATAAATTAAGTTTGCTTATTTTAATTGTAAATAAAAAGAGTAGAAAATTTTATATTTCTGCTAGTTTTTAAAGATTTCGTATTTAATGTTATTGTGATCGTTAATTTTTATAAATCTACTGAGATTGCTTTGCGCGTTTTAGAGACAATTTCTGATGGCAACTTGTTGCGCATTCTCGCTGTCAGTTGCTGAAACATTTCGAAAGCTTTTGCAGCATGTAAAACACTTTAAGCAGCTCTATCTCTAAGATAGAGTGAGAGGGAGATAAAGAGAGAAACCGCCAATCAATTGCGGCCATGGCCACATTAGCAGCACCAACAACAACAACAACAACAACACTTGTCCATTTCCCAGGTCACACACACACACACACACACACACGCGGAGTCTGAAACATTTTTGCGACTGATAAGAAATCTGGCAACACCGAAGCGAAGAGCAACAGATAATGTGAGTGAGAGAGAGAGAGAGTGCGAATGCAATTGAAATGGCGAGCAAGAAATAAACTAGAAAAGGCAACAAACAACAACAACACATATCTGCTACACAAACAAATAAGGCAGGCGATTAACAATGCGAGAGAAAGAGAGAGAGAGAGAGAGGTTGGTGGAGTGCGAGCGCCAGCTGAAGTTCATTAATCGCCGCTCGACAAAATGTAAATAATACGCAAAGCCAAACTGAACAACGAGAAATGTAAAGTCAAATAAAACACAACAAAAACAAAAAAGCTCAATGTTCTTTTGCGCTCACGTTGCTTGCTCGCTCGGTCGCCACAATATTTGAGTGTTTTTGCTTTGTTTATTTTAGGCGAATTCGCCGCGTGTTGTCGGCGTCGTCGTCGTCGCCGTCGACGTCGACGTCGGTTCGCTGGCCAGCCAAGCATTTTTGAGCGCAACTCGTTTTTAGTATCTCTCAGATATTCGACGTGTTTGGTTGTCGCGACTGCAAAAGCGGCCCGAAAAACTGCTTCACACAAAATATAATAAAAAGAAAAATCAACACTTGAAAACGCAACTAAAATAAATATATTTTTTTCGGGCAGAGTTTTGTAAGTGCGTGTGTGTGTGTGTCGATTTATTTGTATATCTATGTATGTGCGACAGAGGAATGCATTAAAAAGAAAGAACAACTGCAAGATGCGCGCGTCGTTTTCGTTTTTGTCTGCGAATTAAAAAATAAAATACAAAACGTAACGCGATCAACGGTCGCGTGTGCTTCTGCTGCTTCTTCTTTATCTTGATCTTGGTGTGCTTCTGTGTGTGTGTGAAAAGAGGTGTTAAAATCTAGCTAACGAGAGATATACAAAATTTTAATCAAATAATAGGCGCAAAATTATGCCAGAAAGAATGCCAAAAATGAAATAATTTCGGTAAACCGCTAAAAATAAATGTAAATAGCACAGCAACAACCGCAAAGCAAAAGTGAACAAGTGAATAAAATCTAAAATAAATGATAAAAAATGAGTGCCAGTAATAAAAAACTGCGTTTGTGAGTTACATTTGGAGTGCAACAGAATAGCTGCAATAAGAAAAAAGCTCGTTTTTTTGCTCTTACACAGCTGATCAGCAGCTGCCAAAGTTGTTGTTGCCCTCTTCCTTCTCCCTCTGCTGCATCCTCGATGGGCTGTGTGTGCAGCGTTGCCAGCTCGTTGCGATTTTCTTCTGCAGCGACTGCGTTTGCGACTTCTGACTTATCTGCCCATTTGTATTTGTTATTATGATTGCTGAGTGTGTGTGTGTGCGAAAAAAAAGAAAAGAATTAAGCTACAATACAATTGTGTGCTGGTGTGCACAATAATTGTTGTTATTTATGATTATTTATTGTGCAGAGCATATCATAATTTTTGTATGAAATGCGCCGTTTGTTATTATGCTTTTGTTGTTAAGGCTTTTCCACTTTTGTGTGCAAGCGAGAGAGAGCGTCGACAATCGTAGAGAGAGTGGGAGAGCAAGAGCGCGTGAGAGAGCCGTCGCCGCAACGGAAGCTTGAGAGGGTGGGAGAGAGAGCAAAAGAGAGTGCGCAACGTGACAGCCGATAAGCTGCCTGAGCAGCAGCCAACGCACAGTCGCCTCCCCCCCTCTCCCACTCTCCCACTCTCCATCTCTCTCTCAACAAAAGCTTGCAGACAGGTGTGCGGTCGCTCGGTGTGTTGTCGCTGCTCTTTTATCTAGAGAGCAGACGCACACGCACACGCGGCTGTGTTGTGGCTGTGTGCGTGTGAGAGCAAGTTTAGTCATTAAGTCTTTTTACATGAGACACTGTTGTTGTTGTTGTTGGCATTGTAGCGGAAATGATTTTGTCGCATTTTGTTTGCTCTTCAACTTCTTTCTGGCTCGCTCGCACTTGCGTAATTCTTAAAGTAACAGTTAAAGGGCTTCTCGCTGAAATCGAATAATATCCGCGATAATTGTTATGGTAACAACTCCTTTTGTAGTGTCGTGTTTTACCTTATGTAAACAATGATTATAAATAATTATCAGCTTAGTCGACACTTTTGGCACCCACACACACATATATACGTACATACATACATATATACTGGCATATAGCCTGCTGAACCCCAATCAACCCGGACGCACCTTCAAGTAGTCCCCATATAATGATAAGCTCTATCTCCCGCACTCCATCTCCCTCTCTCTCTCCCTCTCTCTCTCCATCTCCCTCTCTCCCGATCTAGCTATCTCCGTTGAGCGTGCACACGACTCGGCTGTTTATGATTGTCATTATCGCGAGGAATTACCATTGTTATCCAGCTAAATCTAGTCATTACTCACGCTACGAGCGCTACTTATCAGCATATATACTATCAAATAATAATAATAAATATTCTACTCTATACTTCCCTTACTCGTATGTAGATGCTGATAAGTCGTAGCATTTCTTTTCAATTTTGGCATATGACACGCACCCTCATATCAGTCAGTCAGCAGACCAACAAACCGTCTTTCT
>OY757143.1:32733143-33095318 GCA_963583835.1 Drosophila immigrans
TAATTGCTGTTCGCGTTGGATTTCTGTTTAGTATTTTCGCTCTGATGATCATTAGAGAGGATGTGGGAGGAGAAGGACAGGCAGGACACATAATTGTGTCTGCACACGACCGCATCACGCCTACGACTGCACAATTAGACGCCTTCTACATTCTCGGCCGGCATAAATCATAATTACTTGGCCGACCAGAGAGCGCTGTTGCTCTGTCTGAGTGTGTGTGTGTGTGTGTGTGTGTGTGCGTCTCCCTTGCACTCGCATTCACCCGCTCTGCTCTCTGCTCGTCCCTGTCGCACACCCGCTCAATTCGTTTCGGGTTTTGTTCTCGGCGCGCACTCAAGTGAAGACGTTTATTAAGCGCCATTACCTCGGCATATAAAGTGCCTGCTCCTCCACTCGACGCACCTTCCCCTTCCTCTTCCCCTGACCGTATCCTGTGTTTGCTCTGGACCACTACAATTGATTGCACTGCGGTTATGGGTCGAGCAATTTGTTGTGAAGCGCCAGCCTCCGCTCTCTCTCTCTCTCTCTCTCTCTCTCACACACGCTCTCTGCGGCTTTGCTTTGGTCGTCTGTCGTCGTCTCCTTGCACTCCCTGCCATCTCCCCCCGCCCCCCTCCTCGCCGCTCTGTTGCCAAAGCAATGAAAAGTTTGCTTTGTTTTTGGACAGCTAAATGAAAATTTAAGAGCTATTCATTATTTGTATGCCTGCCACCTTCACCTCCACCTCCGGCTTCCATCGATTTATAATTTTTATTACGCCGCATAAATTTTACTTTACGCAGCACAAACACACACAGGTACGACGTGTGTGTGTGTGTGCGCACGTAATTAATAATTATAAATATTCAAAAATGTGCGCATAAATATTTACGGCTTTTATGTGGTTTTGTCATTTGAGGTTTTTGCATTACTTTTATTTCGGGCTTCCGCAGTTCAACAAACATTTGTGTAGTCTAATTGCCGTAAAAGCTTTTAAGGTCTGGGTTCAGTTGTCAAAAATATGCAGAACTGAAGTGGATTAAGTAATAACATGAATTATTAGACGTCTGCACAAAACAGAGTTTCTAGTTTCCAGTTTCACATTGCTTAATTCCCAACATGCACAAAATACTGTTGTTCTATCCCGCTCACTCTCTCTCTGTCTCTGCATCTCCCACAACTAACCTCAATCCAACACACACTCCCACACACACACACACACGTGGCCACATAAGCATTGTTTCATGCTCTTGCTTGCCGTGTGCCGAGGTGAGATGTGTAATTAATTTCTAATTAAAGACCGCCAAATCCCAAACATTTGGGCGCACTGCCTTGGGGCAAAACACACTCAACTAGGCAGACAAACACAGACTACTCACAGAATGACAAGGCATATATTGCAAGCCCTACTGCAGGCGAGCAGGTGAGCGAAATTAGCAACAGTTTGTCAATGTTTCCAAAAACACATTAATAAGCTAAAGCGCCATCTAGCATTTCCTATGCTGTTTATATCCGAGTGTAGCAGTGAGCTTTTGTCAGTGTGCTAACGATCCCAGCTAAAGCGCCATCTAGCGCATTTAATAGTTGAGCGCACTCACCTGCTTCTCTCCTGCTGCGAGTTTGCGTTTTTGCAGCTGACTTCACAGCCCGAGGGCTGAGCGTTGGGGGCGTGGCGGCAACCTGACTGGAGCAGCTCCTGTTGTTTGATCAAGCACATGCCAGCCGTAGTTGCTGCTGCTGTCGTTTCTTGTACCGTTTCTTGTTTGTGCTGTGTGACAAAGCAAAAACCGCAGCTCGTTTTGGCCCCATCTGCAAAGGACACGCAGGACGCGCAGAGCAAACGCAAAATGTTAAAGTTTTCGCTTCTTATTAGCATACACACTGCAGTGCACTAATTTATTTAACTTCATTTACAATTCGCATTCTCCGAAAAACTTGAGGCAGCCAACTAAGTTATTTGCAGCACTTGCAGTGCATTTCAACTAATTAACTTCCATTTCCCCAGCTAGCTTTGGCCAGAGCGAAACAATAAACAAAACAATTGCGAGTGGCAGACAGTTGAATACTCTTCCGTTGCCTCTAGTGCCATAACTCAAGGCCATTGTTGCCCTTCACTTGACTCGAGCATAATAAGCGTCATATTTAATAACTCACTCTCTCCCCCGAGGGGCCAAGGAGGAGTCTTAAGTGTTTACACTTGTCAAATTACAAGCAATTTGCAGTGGCTTAACAATTGCATGTGGCGCTCGCTAAGACACGAGGGCAGCCACAGCAGTTCTCCCTTGTCAACGAGATCTCAACTCTACAATACTTATAAATATATATATGCAAAAGTTGATAGCTTGGCATTTAAGAAAAACTATTCATATTTTTCATGATGTTGCCTTTTCTTCTTTTCAAACTAGTTTTAATACGTAATTTCAGAGTTAAGAGTTAGAGTAGTAATTTCACAATAACACAACCTAAGATATTTTGCGAAAAAATTGCATATTTTATATATAAGGATATAATACTAACTCCAATTTTTCATATTCATGATAATGTTACAGTTCGCTCGAGTAAATATATAGTCTAGATAAAAATAATTTATTTTTTAAAATATCAGTTAATGATAACATTATACGTAATGTTATATAAGCAAAACCATGTGGATAAACATGTATATTTGAGATTGAGTCTTCCAATTTAGTATGAAGTGTAATTTAGTCTAAATACGCACAAGAATTTTTTTACTTCGCTATCATATTACAAAATCAACCTGTACCTAACGCATGACTTTCAATTTAGTATTAACTGTGAAAACTATTGAGGATATCAACTTGGACTCTCACGTATTATTAAAGCTGACCTCGCACTTAGAGCGCCGTAATAATTTACGGCTGCATGCTCATGTATAAGGCAAGGCGGCATCTTGCAACATCTGATGATATATTGGGCCAACATCAAACGACGCCCCAGTGTTTCATCTCAGCCACTTGCAAGTCGAAGTGTCAATGTGAAGCACAAGCGGGGGCTGAAGCGTGCCGCAATGAAATTGCAGCTGTAGAGCGGGCGTATACGTATTACGCTAACTTATTACGTATACGTATTGCGTTTTCTTATTACGTATACGTATTTCCGTTTTGCGGTGCTCGAGGCGTTTTTTGTGCTGCATTTTTGCAACGATTTCACTCGAGGCAACTTGCAACTCCACTTGGGACGCTTCCATCTAGATTTGACATTGTCTGCGCTATGTGTGTGTGAGTGCGAGTGTGTGTGCGAGTGTGCGTGTGTGTGCGAGTGTGTGTGAAATTGAAGCATTACATTGTCTAGTGATGATGGCCCTTTGGCCGTGTAGTCTCGGCCATTGCTGTTGCCATTGCTACGCACACACATTCCTCAACCTCGATGCGGCTAGTTGGCTTTTGGCTCTCGTTGTTATACCCGGTAAGCGTAGTTTAAAACAGGCATTATCAACTTCAGCGATTGGAACAAGTAGAAGAAGACATCTCATTGAATTATTCCTCATAAAAATTAAACGAGACGTTTGTCTTTTAAATAAATCTATACTTCAGACACCACAAATCCAAACTCAAACAGTGCGTATCTGGTAGTCGAGCATACCCGGAACGTAGCTGCGTCTGGCCTCATTTACAGCTTCGGCTTCGGCTTCAGCTTCGACTTTTAGGCATGTTACACGTTTGCTTGTTATGCTTTTATGCGACCCTTGTACTTTTTCCATTATGCGACGTGTGTTTCCTTCCTCTTGTTCTCCTTTCTTTCGTGGTTGTTGTTGTTGCAGCTGCTCCTTTTGGTCCTTGCTAGAACGGAGAGCTACTCCGTTCGGCTTGTTAGCCATCGCTCTTGCGCTTTTATTGCATGTTTTATGGAAATTTTCAAACATTAGGCGCACTCTGCACATCAAACGCATTTAACGCATTCCACACTCAGGCGCAGACAGGCTAATGTCCTTCCCCCCCTTCCCCCTTCGCCTCCTCGTGATACGCAGCTCTCTGTTCCGCCCACAGCTCTTGCTTTGATATGAGAGCATGTCAGCATCAACGGCATCAACAGCAGCAGCAACCTGCCAGGCAATTCGACTGCCCGACGCACCTGAACATAAGTTGAGCATACGCACCATCAGCCATCGAGTCAATCTCCCTCTCTCTCTCTCTCTCTCGCTCTATCTCTCTCTCTCTCTCTCGCTCTCTGTTTATCCGTCAGTCTGTCCGTCAGTCAGTCTTCAATCTCTTTTGTGCCATGCACATTTTGGCTTTGCCAGCACAAACTGCTAATTTGGTTTGATGTATTGCCCCAGGGACATCCATCAGCAGCTGAAGCCAGAGCTTTTACTTCCTTCCAGCTACCTGGCGATTGAAGCCTCCTTCCACTCCCTCCTTCCACCTTCCACCTTCCCTCGTCCTTGCTGACTTCCAAAAATTGATTATGCGAATTGTGAATTGTGTGCTTGACTCTGTCTCAATTTCTTGTTCCCTCGCAATTGTTTTGCCGCCTCTCGCCCTCGTGTGTTTCTGTTCGGGCGACTATTTGCCCAACATCTAATTAGAAACTTTTAATTGTTTGCCGAGTTATGCAAATTGATTTTCACATTGACAAAAGCAGCACTAACACAAAACAATTCCCCAAAACCAAATTGAAGCTGCAAGTTTAAGTATTGAACTTATTTTTTGTTTGCTTTTTAACGTCTAATAAATGTTGATGCTGTTGAAAGTTATTTAAGTTTGATTACACGTGTAAGAAAACTATAACTAGCAACGCAATTCTATTAAATGCCAGTGCCAAGGTCAGAGGGAGACAATCAATTTTAGAAAAGCGCTCGAGCTAAACTGATTGTCCAAGCTGGGAATCAATGAGCGTGGCCAGCTGCACGTGTGGCTTAGGTGGAATTTAAGTGGTAAGCGGCGACAACTGGCAAGGATATATTCTGTTTCTGTTTGCGACCAAACGGGGGGACATCATTAATTTAATCAATTCGCAGCAATGGCGCTGGCACTGCCAGAAATCCGATTAATTTCAGCCACACACTGCAAACACTGAGCGAAAACTAGTCAAGCTACAACAGAAAATGAACTATATCAGAAAAATACACTGCACAGATTTTGAGTGGAGTGCTGGATGAATCTCAAGGTTTCGACAATTCATAAGAATTTAAAAAATGTTGTTGGGCGAAACAAGTCATTTAAAAAAAAACCCTATACAAATATATATTCAATGAAATAAAAATAATTCAATATACCTAAACTAAAACAATACAAAAAATAAAAAGAAAACAAAACCAAGTTAATAATGATTGACAGATATTAAACAAATATTTCAAAATGTATTTGGGTAATTATTATTATTTAAACACTGCTAAGCATGATTTATTTAATTATAAAATATTATTAAATCAACAATCAAATATACAACCAAGTAAAGAATAATTGGTAAATATTAAACAAATCAACGAAAGCTAAAATAAAATAAAACCAAGCGGAGAATAATTGGTATTTCATAAAAATACATAAACACATATAAAACAATATCTTTAAGAAATCTTTAAGTCAATGTTGGTAAGCCAAAATGGTTAACAAAAACAAAACTAAAATAATCGGTTACTTTTATTAATGTTATCTAAATATAACTATCAGTGTTTTTAAAACTGAACGCAATGAGTTTTTCTGGCAGTGAGCAGTCGACAGAAACACACATTATTTGAACTGGCGTGGAAAGCTAAGCAATAAATTCATTTATAACTTTGATGCATGCAACGCTGAATGTTGAATGCTGGCCGAACGATGGAATACACAGAATGTTGCATGCTGTGGACTGGTCAAATCGAGTTAGAAGAATTGTCAAATTCAATTTCATTTGCGTCGCAACATTTCGATGTAAGCTTTTCCGCTCGATTTCACACATAATAATAGCACACAAAAGTCCCACGCTCCAGTTGAAAGGTCACCACAAGAAAAAACGATGGACAAGCAGAGCTTAAAATGCAAAGCAAATCCTAATCCACAAGTCATATGGCGCGTGATGCGAGTCGAGAGCACCCAAAATTTGCATGTCCTGTCGCAGGATAATGCCTGAGAAGCCTCCACATTTCTGTGCTTCATTATCCTGCTTCTGGCCTCTCTTGCTTTGTGGCTGTCACTCGATGCTGGTCAAGTGCTGATACTGAGTATCAATTATAATCAGAGCTCTGCCGAGTTCATTGAACTTGAGCGAAAACTCATTTGGCAAATTAAACTGCAAACTCATTTGGCAAATTAAACTGCAAACATTTAAGAACTCGTGTCGTGGTAAATAAACAACTATTTGAGAATTGTGAACACATATTTGATTGTCAGCACTCTTGGTCGCCATGTCAAACAAATAAAATAGATGAATTTGAAAAGATGCAAGAGATTTATTTGCAAATTCATTTCGTGTACTTTGTCAATTGTTTTTCGCAATGCAATTTATCTTATAATGTTTGCTGCTTATTCATTCATATAAAACATATGTACATTTTACATATGGCTGGCAGACCTCGGAAACACAAAAATGTGTTTAGACGAGGCGTTCCCGCCAACAGTTTCGCCTGCAATTCAGCCTAACAACCGTTTAGACGGTTTTGAAGTTTATCTAAACAGAGCGATCCTCTTTATATTAAATTATTCAATCTGTACAGAAGTGTTGATTCATGAACTCTCCTAATTTATTCCAAAATTAATTTCTTTGAATAATAATAAACAATCACAAAATTCTTGGAACAATCTGACTATCTTCAGAATAAAGCCATTTACTTAACACCTTTTAACTAACTCAAGCAACTGTTTTAATTGAACAGGCGTTAACGGAGAATGTTATGACAACATATGTTAATGTAATTTATAATCCCAAAGCGCTTATATTTCGCTTTCTCAGCTGACATCTTATACCTCTGTATTTTTTTTAGTATTTTCTATGCTTGTTGTTCTATTTCTCTTCTCTGTTAAGCAGGAAAATATTCCGCTAAATGAATTTTAACACGGCGACGGGTTTTAATGCCTGCCAGCGATCACAATGAAAACAATTGTGCGTCGTCAGAAACTGTTTGTAAGATTTCGAGAACAGCCACTTGATATGTCGCATCTTCTTGTGTTTTTTCTGCGGCCTTTGTGCAGTTTTGTACTTATTTTTGTCAACTGAAGTTGCTCGCGAAATGCGCTGCAAATGCAACACGAGCCACGCAACAACAACAAGGGCAACAACAAACAGACGCTGCCACCAACTGTGCATGTCCTGCTGCGCTCCGCTCCGCTCTCAGCTCTCTTCTCTGCTGTGTTTGCCCGCCACTGCCGGAAGCTGTTGAGCGCGTGAAGTGTCCTCGTCCTCGTCCTGCATCCTGTGTTCTCAGTGCTCGACCTGCCGCTGCTGCTGCTGCTGCGTTGTCCCGTTGCCACTCCCGATCTGGTTCTGGTTCTGGCAACGGGTCCTGGCAACAAATATGGCCAGAAAAACACGTACGTTCGCGTACGGTTTGCTTTTGCCGCCGTTGGCAGCATTGTGAAATCAGTTGTGTTGTGTGCCACGCGATGCAAGCGAAAATACCAAAAATATATAAGCTTGACGGCTTTGCAGCCAAAAAACAATATGGCAGGGGAAAAGCTTAAAGCATTGCGAGCTTAGTTTTTACACGTGGCAACAACAACAGTTTCCCCGCTCCTCCCACCCATCTCATCTGCCGAGAGTAGTTAAATATGTATTTATGTGGGCGGGGATCAAGCAAACCAGCCAACAGCTCGGCTGCGTTTTCAATTTGCCAGAATTTTGAAGCCTATTTAAAAACTAACAAGTTTCACCCGAGTTTGCATAAGAACTTTGACCCCCAGCTTATCCGACTTGCATTGGAATGAATTTAGCCATAACTGAATGCCATAAAATTGAAATAACTCCACACAAATTCAAATAAATAATAAATTTCGGACATTCGCTATACAGTAAATATAAATATTTGAAAGAAACATCAATTAAAATAAATAACAAAAATTAAGAAAACTGCAGTCAAAAGTATCGAAACAAACAAACAAAACATTTATGTGATTAACAAACAAGTCAAATAGAAGCAATTATCGTTAATGCATAAAATGAATGGAAAAATAAAATAAATAAACAATTTGAATAAATAATAACACAAAACCAACTAGCATTAAAATAAATAAAACAAATGACAGACACGAATTCAATTAAAATACAAAATATTTATATTAATTAATTAAATTAAAACGAATAATCTTAAATCAATACAAAAAGAAAACAGTTTCAATATGAAGTATTTTAAATATTTTAAACTTAAACAAAATTAGCCAAATCAAATAAAAATAAATAAAACCAATTATTCTAAAATAAACCAACTAATAATTTGTAAACATAAACAAAAATGAAATAAAAATAAATTAAACCAATTATTCTAAAACAAAGTGATAAAATTAAGTATACGCACGCACATAACGTATACGCAATGTGATGAGTTTTTATGCAAGTTGTGCTAAATTTAGAGTCTGCAAACAACGCATCTACTTGATGGTTTCTCGGCACTTGCAAAGATTTCAATAGAACTAAGCCTGCCGGCAACAATTGCAAGGAATTAATATTGGCGAGACAAAGGCAGTTCGTGGAAGCCAGCACGCGAGGCAGTTGTAAATTCATTTTGTTGACTGCTCGCAAGTGATGAAAGCTGCGGTGAACTCAATCGCTTTCTCTCTATCCCTTTCGCAGGTCTCTTCATGGCGGTGGCAGGAGAACTTCACAACACGAACAGCAGCAACGGCAACGGCAACAGCGATTACTACAAGAACAAAAGCATGTCGCTAAGGCAGGCGGAAGACTTCAGTGGCGATGACGTGCCGACGTTGTCTACGTCTGCCTCTGACCCTGTTCCTGGTGATGTGGCTGTGGCTGCGACGCTGCCACAAACGGATGCCACGAATCACACTTTCAAGAGTTTAGCCTTCCTGGCCAACACCAATGCCAACAACGCGCTGGATGCCTCCTATTCCCCCTCGCCGCATTCGCTGTCGGACGGCTTTGCGGTGGCCTCGCAGGAAACGGATGCGGATCTTGTACATTCCTTGCCAATTTTTGACTTTGGCATGCCGCGCAACATCACAGGACGCACCGGCCACACGGAGGCCATAATTAAATGCCGCGTCGACAGTCTGCATGATAAATCGGTGAGTCAACGCAGACCAATAAAACAAGCATTCATTACGCCTTCGCGCTCACGCTCACGCTCGCGCCGTCGCCTTTTATTTCTGTTTTCTTTTGTGGCAATCGAATTGGCCATCGCCATCACATTAATTGCATTGCGTCCCTTCGCAGGTATCGTGGATACGCAAGCGGGATCTACACATATTGACTGTCGGCACCGCCACCTACACCTCCGATAAGCGATTCCAGGCATGTAGCTCATTTCTTTATGCCGTTTGTGCGAGTACGCGTAAATTGTGGCATGCAGCAGCAGTGCAGCGGGTAGCGCATGAGTTGTCAGCATATATGTTTGCCAATTGCAACTCGACTGACGCACTTTTTAATTCAATTTTTTACATTTTACCACGACACTGCGATCGCTCTACTAAGAAGACTGCTGGTGCCACAGTCTGGCAACGCCGTGATTGCAATTACAGCGCATAGCAAGCAGCTCTTGACATAAGCTGTGAATATGCGCAATGACAGAAGCTGCTTGCTACAGTCAATTGCTGCTTGCACAACTTTTTTGCTATTTAATATGCGATAAATTTTAGAGTCAGTTGACACAACTTATTTATATTGTGCGGCGCGAATATAAACTACATGCTGTATTTTTAAATACTTAAACAGGTAACTGAATCGAAGGACGCGCGCGAATGGACGCTGCACGTTAAATCGCCGCTGGCCAAGGACAGCGGCATTTATGAATGCCAGGTGAACACGGAGCCCAAAATGTCGATGGCCTTCCAGTTGAATATCATTGGTGAGTATGGGAGAATGCGAATGGGAATTATTCAGAGCACAAAACAAATTAAATGTGAAATTGTGAGTTTTGCTGTTGATGATTTATGTTTGCACATCTGTTGGATACGCAATCACAATCGCATCGCATCGCATCGCTGCTTGAATTGCTTATTAAAAATTGTAATTCAGTTTGTTGTGTGCCAAACACAGCAGTGAGAGCATCACAGCTAACGGTAGCGGCAATTATGATTATTTCATTTGTTTGCCATCCCTGCTCCGCGTCGTCTCCAGCCCTGGCAAATGCATAATTTTGGCGCAAATGTCTGCAGGCATACATTTTTAATTTCCCATTTTTCGTCATAAATAAATAAAAACGGACCCAGCGCCCAACTGTTGCCCCATCACTTGTCCCACATGGGAGGAGCGTTGGATCTGGGACCTGGATGTTGTGCCATGGGATGCTGCTTCTGGCTCCTCTCAAATATCCTTGCATCCTTGCAGGTGAGGGGCAAACAGGCGACCCGACAAACCGGGCAACCGGGGGGCAGAGGCAAGTTAATTAACTCGTCAACTCGCGGGACTTAGAGCAGTTAAGCTGCCTGATTGGAAATGTAGTAAAGGATTTAATGAGCCATGCATAATGGTTTGCATATAATTAGCAGCCACTGTGACAGGCTTTGCTCATATCCTCGCTATAGATAATTAATGCTCCGCTGCTCGCATTGTATTTGTATCAGCCACCATGTGAATAGAGACTAAGTAATTAATGTTTGTTACCTTTCATCCTGTCGATTAGGTTGCCAAACGAACTGTTTCCCTTTGTAGATAAGCGACTTTTCGCTAATGCAACGAACAGCAATTTAAATGATTGAAATAATGAATGCAGTCGTTCTCAAGCAAGGGAGATGTCAGAAATAAGCTAGTCAGAAGTTTAAAATATGTCTAAAGTCGAGTAATCTGTCATTTCATCAACACAATATCTTAATACAGCATCAATCAGTCAATCAACACAAATGTATCGCCATGGAGTGTTGAATCTCAGAATCAATTCAGTTCTTTAGCAGAAATTCATCCATTCAACCGCTTAAATGTCTTCAGCTTGCAACCGAAACAGAAACTTTATTATGAACTGTCAATGAGTCAATCAATCAAGCAGCCAGTCAATCAGCATATTTTTATAACCCAATCGCAACAATTAATATCTCATTAAGAGGGTTCATGCGAAATTTAATGCGACTTTAAGAATCTGTGTCATTTACTTGAAATGTGTTTTAATTTCAAAGTTGCCAGCGAGTCCTGCATCCTGCATCCTGCCTGTCTCGTCTCCTGTCTTCGGTCTCGTGTCTGGTGACTCAGTTGTCAGCAGCTGCTTTCGGCCGCTTATGCAAATCAGTTTGCAATCTCTTTTTAAGTTTTCGATTATGCTCTTGTGTAAAAAAACTGCTCTTTTTCTTTTAGTTCGCCTCACAAATGAATTTCCGATTACATTTTCTTTCCCATCGCATGCATTTTAATTTACGTTAATGAAACAATTGCAGCAGCGCTGTCAACCCTTCACTAGCCACTGTCCGGCTGTCCGTCCGTTTGGCTCTGTATTTTTAATGAAATTATCGGCATATGGGTCGTATGAGTGACTCGACACTGGCTTTCTTCGCTGCCTTTACTTATTTTTCTTCTGTCGCGCAACTTTTGCCAGCTAGCGCTGCTGCAGACTGCGTTGCATTTAATTAATGTCATTATGCAAATTTATGTGACCGACCGCCGATTTTTTTTCCATAAGATTTATGCTTCATATAAATGCAGCTTGGGCGTGGTTATGCTATAAATACGCCTGTTCTGTGCTCACTGCTTGTTGCCTGCTTGCCAGCTGCTTTTGTGTACTTAGGGATAATTTAAAAGTAAAGCAGCAAGAGAACGGACACGATGCAATGCGAGGCCATTTTATAGACAACACATTAAAGGACATAATCTCTTTATATTTAATTTTAATTAGTGCAATATGCATTAAGCAATGCTCAAGTAAACAACAAATATTTAAAAGGGATTTTGTTAATAAAGGCAACAACTAGCGCCATCTAACGTGCGGAGCAGGCAACTGCCTTGCCTAGCAGATATTTGCAAACTGTTGAGCAACTGTGAGCACGCTGTTAAGTAGCAGTTGTGATCTCAGCATTAAAAGCGCTCGCAAATGTTAAGCTTAGCGGTATAGTTCAGTCGAGCACTTTGGACTGCAGTTTTTTCGCGTGTTAACGCTTAAATAGTTTAGGCAGTAATTTAATTATTATGTAATACCAATGCCCTCTATTCAAACGACACTAATTGCTTTAAAGCGCTCACAATACACAATTCGTATAAATGATGTTATTTAATGTCAGCTTTTCAAATTGCTGCACGCATAGTTGTTATGCATATTTCGGGTACAGGGTATGAACAATGCGTGCATTTCATGCATGACCACATCAAATGCAACCAATTTCGGCGGCTGCCAGCAAAAAAGAAAAGAGACATTTTTTACCATTTTTTCGAGTCGAGTCGAGCGATTGTGTGTGTGTGTGTGTGTGTGTGTGTGTGTAACGAGTGTGTGCCAGCTCTGGGTGTTAATTGCCTTTAACACAGTGACACTGCGCAAATACTACAATACGAGTGCTCACACACACACACACACTCAAACACGTAAACCACTATGCATGTGAGAGCGGGGAGAGTGAGGAGAGCGACATACGCACTTAATGACACCATGGAATATTCGTCGTACTCATCCCAGTGCCGTCCCGCTCTCCCACATGCGCAACCATATGCCACAATCCCAACCAGCGAACCAAGCAAACAAACAGATGCGACCGAAAGTGGGAAAGAGCAGGGGCGAAGAGCGCGATAGCCAGACAACCTGGCGGCGAAATTCTGACAGACGAACATGCATATGTTTGCTTCTCTCTTCCCACCCACCACTCAGTACTCGTGTAATATTCCTGCTCTCTCTCTCTTACTCTCTCTTACTTTTCGGGTATATTTTTTAATTATTATTATTTGCACAGTCCGGTGCATAATAAATATTATTATTAACCCAGTTACACACACTCTCACCCAATGTCGGCTGCTTTTTATTTGCACTTTTTTGTTTGGCGCAATTTAAAACTTGTGTTGTTAACTTTTATGATCGAAACTTTGCACAACTTGTTTTTTACAACTAATTTCGCGCGTGTTATATTCAATTCTCTGACATCTGTATTAATTGGTAATGCTTGCAGAGATCTCGCCCGATGCCAAGGCCATCATCAGCGGGCCCCACGATCTGCACTTCAAAGCGGGCAGCGCCATTATCATCCACTGTGTGGTCAAGCAGCCCTCGGTGAAAGACATTGGACCCATCTATTGGTATCGCGGCGAGCACATGATCACACCCTTCGACTCCGATGTGAGCGATGCCGACAATCTGATCAAGGAGCAGTCAACTGATCAAACTGTCGAACAGTCCCTCAACGAAGTGCTAAGCACAGAGCTGGCCAAGGACTTTACCACTCGCATTGCCATGGAATCTCAACTGGGCGATACGCTCAAGTCAAAGTAAGAAAAGAATGTCTTTTAAATATTCCCTACTCTAAAGAATTAACTTCATCTCTATCTGCAGATTGCGCATCTCTAATGCGCAGACCTCGGACACGGGCAACTACACATGCCAGCCGACGACGGCGAGCAGCGCCAGCGTGATGGTGCATGTCATCAACGGTAAGTGCATTGAACAAAGGCGTGGCACAATTCGAAAACAGTTATTACGTGCTTAGGAGTGATAGGTGTGCGCCTGCCAAATTTAGTTGATCCAGGTTTCAGAATTGCTGAGATTGAGACGTTCATTTCAACGGTCAGACAGACAGACGGACATCTAAACACAGCTTAAGAATTTGTTACGCAAAATTATCCTACAACTTTCTTGTCAAATAGTCAAAACTTTGTTTTTGCTAAAAAACATAATATTTAAGAGATTGAATCTTTAGAAACTACAGATAGAGACATAACAATCCATTCCATAAAACCCATGAAGACCAAATATCAAGCTCATATCATATGGAAATTAATAGTAAAAACTAAAATCAAAATACAAATAGAAGTTTGCACAATTCCAATTGAAAATGTTTGCTACAGCTTTATATTATGAATTTATTATATATTTTTATTTTTATTTAGCCTTCTACATGTTTCATTTGCTCTTGTCAAAAACTTAAAATTGACAAAATTAAGTTTCCTTCGAGAATTTGCATAATTTAAATTGAAAGTCTTTGCAGCAATAAGCTCTATTTGAGGACCAACCATTTTAAGTGAAAATACAGCAAATTATTAAGCAAATGGGGTCAGATTTTATATGAGAATTTAGGAAAATGTGGCATAAACAAGTTGGACTCAGTCAAAACAACTCCTAGATGGCTTGTCTCTCTATCTCGCTCTGCGTTTTGTCATGTTCACCATGGCGTATGAGTTATTTGCGTAGACTTATCGTCGCATAAATTAAAGTGAATTAAGACATTTTAATCCAGTAAAATCACTTGGTAAAGCAGCATATCGCTGGTCATCGTAAATTCAGCGCGACGTTCTGCCTTCTTTTTATTTTATGGCCAAAACACTTGAAAACAAATTGAAGTGCGTTAAGTTTTGATGTGCGAATGTCGAGTGCTAAATGAAATGGCCGAGACAGAAAAGCCGTAGTAAACTTAAATGAAATTGTTTGCGGGCCTAAATTATTTAAGGAATTTGCATTTTAAAGCGTCGTGAAAGTGCTCAATCAGAGCAGGCCAAAAGATGATAATAAATATGGGGGAAAAATGTCAAAAGTAACTTGCGAAAGGCAGTTAATCATACGCGTGCATGTGCCACATGTGGCATGCCCCAGAGAAAGGGCAACAATAGCAGCGACAGAGCGAGAGCGAGAACGAGATGCTGACGAAGTTCAACATAGAAATGAGTATGACACTGCCAAATGCCTATGCATAAATACAGATAATAAATCAACTGCAATAAACATTTTAACGAAGTCGACTGGCAGCGTAAAGCCGACTGCTGAATGCGCTTGCCACTCAAAAGTTAATTATCAATTATAAAGTTACCCTGCAAAGTTTAATGCCGCACAAGCGCCATCTAGCGGTCATAGTGTCAACTTGCTTAGCAGCGCTGTAACAGCAGTGATCGTCGAGTTAACAGCGACGGCAACTGTTAGTTAAATACTTATGTTAGCCGAATGAAACGTAGAGAAATGCCATTTTGAGATATATTTAATGTATTTTTTAATAAATAGCGAAACACGCAATAAACAAAATGAATTGTTTTCAATGACAATAAAAGGCATTCACAGCAAATATCTTAGCCATGATGCTCAGCAGCAAATAGAGTGCTGAGCTGCTTTTAAGTCAGAAGCTTCTTAAGAAGGCGAGCACTAACAAATGATGCAAACATTGGCGTAGAAAACACCACAAAATATTGCGTATACGCGATGGGTATCTTATTTGAAAGCATCGCCGACACATATGTCATTTATCTAGCCTGGCCACGACGCGTGACTGTTTCGCAGGGACTGCGACTTGAACTGGAAATGGGTCTAGTCTCGCAATCTCACAATTAAATTATGTTATTTGGGCGTAGTCTGCGGTTAATTTGAATAACATTTCACACACACACACCCACACACACACACGCCACACTCACGCTCACTAACTGCTGTTTTTTTGTCGTGTTTTGCAGATGAAAATCCCGCTGCGATGCAGAAGAGCCCGGCTGCCACTTTGGCTTTGTTTGGCCAACACATACAAATGAAGATGTTGTCGGCGTGGTTGCTGCTGCTGCTGCTCTCGGCACTACAATGGGCCAAGTATTAGCTGGAAATCGCACTCATCATTAGCCGACATGCACTACCAGCTAGCAAGACAGAGAGAGAGAGAGAGAGAGGAAAGGGAATGAGCAGCCAAATTATGAGCAGTTTGCTTGTTTCCTTTGCCTTTAGCACAGCTGCTTGAAATGTGCTTAAAAATGGTTAAAGGAAATGTGACGCAAAGGACAAACAAGCAACCATTAACTGTGCCTGCCTGCTGACTGCTTTTCTTTTACTTTTCTTTCGCTCCGCATTTCCCATTTCCCTTTCAGGCATCCGCCGTATTTACATTTCATTGTGTGTAGCGTGTGGAAAGAGTGCGAGCGCAAAAAGTAAAAGCGAAAGTGAAAGCTTATAAAAAATGCAGCATCTTCTTCGACAGCCAGAACTGCGACATCGCAACCGCAAAGCTGTGGTCCTCCGCCTCCTCCTCTTCTCCTCGCTTCTCCCACTCCAGCTCACATTTCATTATTGTGCCCACTTTACAGTAAAACAAAAGCCAACAGCAACAGACACGCACAAAAGGTTTTACAAGCATTTCACGAGTTGTCAGTCTACAGCCCACAGTACAGCACAAAAGTTAATGCACACATCACATCGCATCACACCACAGAACAGAACACAACACAACACAACAGAACACACAAGCAAATGTAAAGCACACGAAACGTTGAACAGAACAGCAGGAGATTTGTAATGTGAAACTAAATGCATAAATTATATGTTAGTTAATAATAAATATAAACTATACACTATAATTGTAGACAAGAATTTACTACTCGTAAGCATGTAAGCTGATTTTAGATAATTAATGTATGTGATGCTAAGAACAAACTCAAAAACAAAATGCAAATTATTTCAATAAATTACATTTAATTAATAAATCGAACTGACTTTTTTTTCTACCAAAATCCAGAACTCTGGGCAATAATTCATTAAATTTAATGAGTTAAAAATTATAAAAAAAATTAAATAAATAAAAATAAATTATGAAAAAGCAATAAAGAAAAATAAATAAAATATCTTTAGTAACATAAACATTGAATTACTTTATCAACAGTTAAATTAATAAAGATCCAACCAAATCAATGTATTTTTTTGTTTAAATCCATTTTAAATTAAAAATTTCTATTCATTTTAATCTATTTGATTTATTAATTAAATAATATAAACACTTTACTAATGTTTTAATTTAATTGTAATATATTGGTTTCAAATATATTTACATATTTCATTTTTGAATTTGATTTAAAATTCAAGCCCTATTTTCGAATGACAGCAATACTTTTGGCTCTCACTGTTCTCGGTTTTTGGTTGTATTTGCAAACATCTTTCGATACTTGTGGCTGTTCTGTAATTATGGGTATCATCTGCAGAGAAGTCCTCAACTACAATTGTGCAGACTGCATGTTGTCCGTCCAGCTTTAAAATGTTGGCAATTATAATTGATATTCGCTGGCAACAACGTGATGCCATAAAAGTGACATTGCCGTCGAGATGACAGTTGGAGTTGGAGCTGGAGCTGGAGAGCTGGAACGCTGAATGTTGACCCAATTAATGTGGCAATGGCCGCGAGTGTTTTTCATTAGTTTTGCGGCAGTTCGCGAGGTCGTCATGCAACATTTAAATGCCAATGGAAATGAAAATCAAACCTGTTGCCTCCCATTTTGAGAATCGTTGACAAATCTGGGTGATCATTTAATTATACGACCAACAAAAACAAATGACACTCATAAGACACAACACAACACAACACAACAACAACAAAAAGAAGAGGACACAAGGCAGCTGGCCGACGCTTGCACGCATATCAATCATACGCCGCATAGGCTTACAGAAATGTTTTCAGCAGCGTGATATACGAGCCGGTTGTGCTGAGTATCTGCACAGAAAGAAAAAGAAAAGGTATAGATATGGGCAGGAAGGAAGGAAATGAGAACAAAATGGATGCCGAGTGTGTAAAACAAGTAGCATCAACATTTATGCTCATCATCATCGTCGTCGTCATCATCATACCGAACTGAAGGCCGGCAGCGAGGGCGTAAAAAAAGGCACCGCAATTGTTTTTGCCCGTTGCGAGCGTCGCAAAATCATTAAAATGATTTTTCTAGTCGTCGCATCGCATTTGTACCATTCCATCTCATAGAGCGTGTCAGCCACAGCCGCGCTCTAAACGGGGAGCGGGGAGAGCAGAGCAAAGAATTAGAGGACAACACTTTGTTGTGTAATTAAAATTTTAGCACAAGTGCAATTCTCTCTCTCTCAGTGTGTGTGTGTGTGTGTGTTTGCTTGTGTAATTTTTTAATGCCTTGCGCGAAATTGAAATTGAAATTAGTAGAAAACAAATCAAAAAAAAAAAAAAAAGAGAGACAAACATGGCGAAAGAGAGAAGCGAGAAGCGAAAGGAAAGAGTATTAAAGCAATACCAACACTTTCGCTGACATGATTGCCGCCATAGCAGTAGAGAAAGAGCTGCGTCATCGCTGCCACACTGTAGCAGATGTAGGTTAAGCCGCTCAGCGAGGAGGTGTTCTATCCGGAGTCCGTTTAGCATTTTTACGTAGCGGGAAAAGAGAGTGCGATAAGAGCCATATCATTAATTGCAACGATGATTACACGAATGCGATTTTGAGTTACGAGCATAATTTGCAATTACAACCGCTTGACACTTTCAATCAAGAAAGTCTTGCAACATTGAGACGGCAATTATGAGCTGAATGCACAATGCGATTGATGGCAGGATATCTCCAGTGCGAAATTATAATTGCCGAGAATAACACTAATCTATTGTCGCTGACCCCATTATTAAATAGGTCAAGTAATACGATTATATTGCAATCTAAATTAGTGAGACAACTGAGATTGACTTGATAATTCAATAGAAACACTTGCAGAAAAACACAAGTAATTAAAGCGAATTAAAATATAGACGAAACCAGACCCTATACTTTTTAAGTAAATAAATCAGAAAATATATAAATAAAATCGAATAGAAATCGAGCTCAATTTAAAAAAAAACCTTTTCTACTTTATGGACAGCACAAACGCAGTATTTTTTCAGCACGTAAATAAATATTCTTAATAAAATTGAATATAATACAAATTAAGTTTAAGTTGTACGAACAGTTTTAACTAAATAATTTTTATTTTTTGCGGATCAATCTCAGTCGAATTCTTAAATTGAAACTCTCTGCTTCTTAGCTAGTTTTAAGCTTAAGCATATTCTTAATCCACAAGAAGAACTTATGGTTTATTGCCTCTACAAAATCGAAATGGATAAGCATTAATTCACGCGACTTTAGTCATTTGTTGCGGGGTATAAAGGCGCAACTTTGTAGAGTGCAGTATGTGAAAAGGCCAACGGCATTCGGGGCTTTTAAGAGGTCTAGGTGTGCAACCGGAAAAACGTGTGAAGGACGCATTAAAAACTTTTGGCACTGTAACAATTCATGTGCTTATAAATGGCCAGCCAAAAGCAAGCAAACAGACAGACAGACAAACAGACAGACAGAAGTAGAGACAAACAAACCAAAAGCGCGTCGAATGGGAGACAAAAACATCGAAAAACTTTTAATAGAGGGGTAAAAAGTGAAAAGAGTGCGGAATGTGCGACTTACCAACATGATGTCCAAAATGGTCGAGCAGAGGACAAAGGCGGCGGACAGGAAATGCATTAAAACGATAACCGTGAACTGGGCCGTTAGGTCCGTGCACAAATCGATAATCGCATTGTGCCGCTCCACGATTTGGCCCAACTGCAGCCGTATTGCCGCGTTTATTGACGGCGTAAAGGAGTCAACTGAAAAACAGAAACAATTCAATGAAATACCAATTTTGAAACCACAGGCGAGAGTGCTCGACTGTGGAATACGCCACAGTACAACAATCAGCAATGATCAAAATAAATGCATAACTTTTATGTTTACCAACTGATTGTATAAAGAAAATTAGAGAAGCTGCAAATTAAAATTATATTTCTTTTTAAAATAAAAGTTATTTACTCCAAATGGAAAAATTTGTATTTTTGTATTACAATTTGTGAACTAATAATCTTGTTTAAAAGTTTAGCCATAAAAATAAAAAATATATTAAGAAATCAGAGGTGTTTTTTGTTGAATGGAAAAATATGTTTTAGTTATATATTATATTTTAATTTAAAAATATGTACAAAAATTTAAAATTCAAATTTTGTAACTAGTCAAAAATGTAGTTCAATCAATTTGCTAGAATATGTAAGTACAAATAAGCTCATGAATGTTCTCGTAGAGTCTGAGATTAAGACTGTAAACATCTATCTCCAAATCTTCAATTTCCACTCATAGTTGATTTTACCTTTCTTTTAAAGCAAATGTAGATTATAAACAATCATTAAATTAATACTGTCTGAGCTCTACAGGTATTTTCGATCAGACAGACAGATCGATAAGCGAATATTTAGCTTTGAGGCATCGGAGATGCATTCATTACAGAGAACAGAAGACACTCACCATCATGCAGATCGGCAAACACGTGGCGTATGTCCTCTTGGATCACGCGGAACACGCCGCTGATGTAGAGGCAGCTGCACAGAAAGAAACCGTCCACAAAACTAAATGTGAAGACGGTGCAAAAGCCGGAGCAGGTCAAGACGAGATACGTGAGGGGAAATAGCTGCGTCTCGGTGGCAAAAGCAGGCAATCTAAAAGTACAAATGAGAGAATTAAATTATAGTTATTGTTATAAGTAAATTGGCTCACATAATATTAAAGGGCAGATCAATGCGACCAGGCAGCTGACGCCACCAGCGATAGAGGCCCATGATCAAGGGCTGCGAATTAAACGCCGTGTTTGTCATCGATCCCGAGCCGAGCAGCAGCAAACTGAGGCGATTGGCCACCGATGAGATGGCAACGAGCAGCTGCTGCGCCCGCTGCCCCCGACTCGCCCACAACATGCCACGCAAACGTTGCACGATCTCGTGCCACTGACGATGGTACAGAAAGAAGATGCACAGCTTCAGCACGCAAACCGCTTTCGTGCTGCCGGGACAAAAGGCTTCGAGGGCCGTCACCAGATTGCTGAGATTGAGAAATCCATAGAGATTCTCGCCCACAGCTCCAATCAAGATCACCACGAAGGCAAAGCCACAGAGCAGATTCGTGACCAAACTGCGTTTGCGTTGCGGCCAAATGCCCACAAACCGGCCAGAGAAACGGGGAATCCTGTAGAAACTACTCGCAATCGTCGGCTCATCGCTGTCCATCTTGCGAGTCGAGTATTTGACTTTAAGTGAAAGAGTCTAAAATGCCAAGCAGCTCTCACATTTTATACGCTTTGTTATGGCTTCGACTTTGGCCAAAGTTTTAATTGTTCTTCGTGCTGATGTTTGTATTAGCACCCATTAATTTCCTACTCCCTATCGCAGCCAACACGCAACTCTTGCTTAGCACTACAATTATCTTATCTTCTTATCCTCTGATGTACATAAGCGTGTTTCAAATTTGTTAAGTACTCTGACCAGTCACATTGGCTATTAAATGACACATAAAAAGCATCTTTTTATCTCTTTTCGCTCTAAATATTTCCGCGTTGTCAATTTTGTAGATGTGCTAAAATCTAGAAAATTTTAATCGACCGTACAAGAATGTTGCTCTACAAAACACAAATAAATATAAAAAAGGATCTGAGCAAGTTCTTTGATACTTAAAAAAATGATGAAGTTAAAATGAAACCTAAACAAAACAAATAATATTGCCTAAAAAAGGATGCTTTATATTAGATAGATATTGATAAATAAATGCAGATTTTTAATAGAAAATATATCTTACTTCTTTTCCTTTTTCCGTTTTCAGTTTATTTTATTTTAATATTTTATGTCTTTTATTTCTACTCTTTTTTTATTTTGAAAATAATGTCAAAAATTACTATAATTAGTAACTTATACTACAGTGAACTACTTAGAGTATTTAATTTGCTGTTTGTTCTTCACAACTTTAAGTTTGTTGCCCAACAAAGCACAAAAACTTGCATTTCTTTAATAAATGCTTAGGTGCAAAGTTTTTCATCAAGTTTTGTTAAAGTTTTTAATTGAAGTGCTGGCGTTTCCTAATATTATACTTAGTTGCTAATAGACGGTTTTAAAGGAGCACAAACAGCAATTAGTATGGAATATTTCCAATCATTAACAAATGAACAAGCTCGATTATAAATAGTCAACAATTAGTCTAATGTTCCGCACTGTGATTGTAAAAGTAGCATTGATTTCTCTACGCAGCACAACAAAAGATTATTCGAAAGTGTGTGAACAAATTTAAGTAAGTGTAAATATCCTAATTTAATGAAATGATATTAAGGTTATAGTTCAATTAATATTATTAAATTCTAATAAGGAAAACATTTCAATGGAACAAGTCTAGATAAACTTTGAAATCGACTAAATAGAAATGACATTTAAAGTAGAAAATGTGTGTTCAAAATAAACAAATTTAAATCAAAATTGCGTCAATTTAATTGAAAAATCCTTTGCAAATGAAAAATGATACCGTCTACATTCCACAACAATTTGAAATGCTTTACCTACTTCAAAGTTCTATTTATGTGCAGTTGAATCTGCGAACAGACAGAAACTAATTTTAAAACCAATTAGCTTGAAATACTGCCTCCCTCTTGCAATAACCAAAAGAGAGAAAATTCATCTTAATTTCCTGCTGCCAGAGTGAGTTTTTCGTTTTACCAGAGAACTCACAAATGGAACCTCACATTTTTATAAATCGAACATTATTGCCGAACATGGTTCCCAGAGCAAATACGGCTGCTTAGCCTACAATCCAGTTAGAACAACTGTCAGAACTTGTGCCCCCTGCTCCCTCCCCTTGGCATCATCGCCCGCATATTGGCATCAGCATTTTCAATAAGTAGTTGCAGCTACCTAAGCAGACACATGTACCGCATAACGGGGCGTATGCGCAACTTGTGCACGTCAAGTGTTTGCGGGCAGGCCGAGCATGCTGCTACTTCCCTGCCCCTCTCTGCCCCTCTCTGCACCGCTCTGCATTAAATTAATCCACACACTGCAAATATAAAGTGACCATAAAGCATTGCCATGTGATGATGATGATGATGATGATGATGATGATCACATGTGGTGGCCCTTGGAGCCGCCTTCACCAGCCACATGTCTCTGCTTTTGCCTCCTTTTGGCCACTCTACAAATTATGTAATATGCAAATGCAGCTGAGCTTTAATCGGACTTAAGCTCCAGCTGACAAAGCTACCAACTAGATGCTCTCTCTCACTCCATTTGTTAATACAGCATTACTTTCTTTGAACTTTTCGCCTCTGTGTCTGTTTGTTTAAAAATTATTTTTAAACCTTAAAATTTGGTGACAATCTTCGTAAGACCTTTGTTGCATGCATATCAAGCTTGCTTTAAAGTTGGAGCATATCTCCCTTTTACTCCTTATAAATTAATAAGCAATAAGCAAAAGGGTTTCTGAGAGTTTCGCAATGTTTGTATTATAGGTATTATTGTTAAAATATATTTTAAATAATTTCTGGGAGTATCATTATCGCACAACATTATAGAATTTTAAATAAATTATATATGGTTTTCCAACCATCATATTATAAATATGAAATTAAACAAATATTCTAAATGATTTTTGAGTTTGACAATTATCGCATTATGGAATCTAAACCAAATTCTAAATGGTTTCTGACAGTTTCCCAAGCATCATATTAAATGTATAAGAAATTAGAAAAATATTCTGAATGATTTTTGAGAGTTTCACAACGCTAATATGATGAGTTTTAAATTATAAACCTATTCGAAAGGGTAAAAAATATGAAACTTATTCAAATGCATCTGCAGCACTTCGGTTGTTATGGTCACAATCTTTTCGTCTCCTTGAACACTTCCCTCTAATTTGTTTATTTGTTAGCTAGTGGTGCTGAACGGCACTTCGATACGTATTGACCCGCTTAAAATGTGGCAGGCAAATCACTTTTGCTACCTTGAGCCTAGAGCGGGAGGCGACGTCGTTGTCTCTGCACTTGTCAGCTGTGCTGACGTCAAGCGAGCGACGAGCAGAATGCCACTCAAAGCAGTCAGCCAAGCAGCCCAGCAGCCGAGCAGGCAACGAGAGGAGTCAACCAGCCAAACAGGCAGCCGGCCTATTCAGTGTCGAGCTGTTCGGTCTGGTCCCCTTTGGACTATGTTGGCCCGTTATTAGCTACACAAATTTTCCATTTAAATTTCAGTCTTTCTGTCTTGGTCGGTATCTATTACAGTTATAGTAACTGCAGCTGTAACTGTGCGTGACAATTGCATTTTGGGCATTTCCGTTTCCGTTTCGATGTTAACGTTGTCCTTATTTCTTTTGCATTTGCTTTTGGCACTGTACGCTCATTCAGGCCTTGACCCCCGCAATAGTCAGCAGCAGAAGAGTTGGCAAAGTGCTCGGCTTGGAGGCCTCGCAATAAATTTGCAACTTGCATCCATTCATATTCTGTGGGGCAAGAGGCATGCATCATCGTCATCGTCATTGCAACGCAATGCAATGCATCCCATTGAGTTATGCGCGCCAATAAATTTGTTGTTTTCACTTGCATTAACATCAATTCACATTCCGCCGTCATTCCACATCGCTGCTGCAAAGCTCTAATTTATTTAACTGTTTAACAAAATGTTAGATAACTCGCCATCATTGTGCTCATGCACTTGCAACAGTGCATGATGCAACAGGATACAAGTGGCAGCAACAGTGCGTATGATTAACACCAAATGCCGCTGTCAAGTGGCATTATTGCCACTACAACTACAGCTACAACTAAACGCAACACGGCCTTTGGGGCCCGTTTAGTTTATGGCCCAAACGGCATTCGCATTATTTATGCGCATTTTCCAAATTAGCCGGAAAATTAACGCAACAGCAGATCGCTGATCGCTCTAGCGAGGGTCTAGCGAGAACTTATTTATTCAATTTCAAATACGCTAGAAGCGTAAAACTGAATAATGGTTTTCGCAATTTAAATTTAATTTGCCATTTAGTTCAAACAATTTTTTAAATTTGTTACCCATTTATTATCTTAAATTTTACTTCAATAAAATTAAATTCAGCTATAACTGAATCAAGTTTATTTGTATTTATAACTCATAAAAATGCATTTAAATATTTATTATTTTTCTTGCTAATGTCAACGATTTAAATGAAATATTTGTCAACAATTTGAAAAAAGTAAGTGATATAGCAGAACGAAAATGCAGCCGTATTAGTTTTACTGAGAAGAAGGAGCTCATCACTGCTTAGCACTAAATATTTCCTTAAATAAATACCTGATAGTTAAAATTACACCAGTGAATAATAAAAAGAGATTACTGCAAATATGATAAACCACAATTTTATTTGCAGTAAATTTTGAATTGTTTTTCCCCTGTATAATTCATAACTCACGTAAAGAGCGGACTTATCTGAAATTAGCATTTGGAACTAGAATAAAGTTCCTTCTACCAGAAATCTCAATGAATACTAAGCATATGAGTTACCATAATATTTATCATCAGTATTTCGCTCCCTTTTAAGCAACGGCACCTGGGCAAACAAGCTATATAGAGACGGTTAAGTGAATGGCAAGTCGTAATCCCAGCACACCATGAACGAGAGATAAAAAGGCGTTTATTTCACTTTGACCCCGCGCACCTGAAGCTGCAGCTGCACATCGCAAATATTCTGCATTTGTTCCTATGGTCCGTGTGATTCACAAATGGCGAGCGCAGCTGAGCGTTGAGCTCTAACTGGAGCAGGAGCTGTTACCATGACTACAACTACTAAAACAACCCACGCGAAAGTTATCACTTGACAGTAAATGCAGAAAACCAAGCGTAACTCCGTGAGATCCATGAGACACACACACACGCACACACACACATTTAGAGACATGCATGCACGCACGAATATTCGCACAGCCACACACACACACACACACACACACACACACTCACATGCATGGGAACATGTGGAGGAACAATAAAATGCAGTTGGCAACTCGTGCGAAGAAGCTGCAGACATTTGTCCCGCTTCCGCCCCCGGCCCGGTCCTTTGACCATGCCTACAGTTACCCAAACATAGAAGCAACAGCAGTAGCAGGGCATAAACTAACAACGCTAAAACAAGAACAGCAACAACAACAATAAGCATGGCAATGTGTTGCACATTTGAAAGCAAAGTTGCGCAAATGTGTGAAAATTGTATGGAGAACACACACACACACACACACACACACACACACACACACACACACACGCACGCACGGACATTTGCACAAACCAGGAATGAAGCGAATAAACGAGCGGAGCAGCAAACGAACTAATGCTGAGCGGAACGAACTAGGCAATAAGAACCGAAAACGAAACAATCGAACTAAATGAAGATTAGGCGAACTGAACGCACAGGATAATCGGAACGAAATAAATGAACGACGTGAGCAGCTTAGTGAACTAGCTGAACGAAGTGCGCAACTTAAGCGGAACGAACCGAATGATCGAAACGGAACTAAATGAACGGAGCGAACGGCAAGGAGCAGCAATGGCGCAGCGACTGCTGCAGCAAGCAGCACGAGGGAAATGCAATTGAAAAATGCCACAGTTTTGCATAAATCAGCAGGAAAAGCGCCGAAATGGCGCACAAACAAACCCAACAAACAGCGACGGGAACAAGTACGAACTCTGCAAAAGCGTGGCGGGCAAACATGGCCACAACAGACGTGCCGTAAACATGGCCAACATATGCGAAGCGAATTGTGCGGCAAACAGAAAAGGAAGAACGTTAACCTAAGATATAATTTACTGATAAGCAGTTGTTGCTACTCGCTCTCTCTCTTTCTTGCAAAGGTTCAGCTGACAAATTCTCCGCTGCCAAACAAATAGTCAAACGATAAATGCAGCAAGAAACGTGGCATAAACTTGAAAATAATTGCAACTGCATGACTCGACATGGTTGCATGGTTGGTAATATCGCTGCTGCTGTTGAGGCTGACACGCCTTGTCATTGCCTCTAGTCAACAAAAGAAACCCGTTAGTCAGTGCAAAACTTGGCCACACTGTCGACGTCAAAGATGGCGATTTCTAGTTCCCAGCTCAGAGTTCAAAGTTCACAGTTCCTTTGCGCAGCTCTGCATACAAATTTGATTCGCAGAGGAAACTTTAACATTGCTTTGCAGCAGAAGATTCTCTGAGACTGACAGCATGAAGCGCTTCAAAAGTCAGTCACACATTCAATTTACCTTCCTCGCAACTCAATTAATTCTTTCATTAAAAAATACTACTTTTTCTAATTGTCACTTCAACTTTTCACTAGCTGAACAAACAATATCTCTTTTACATTTTTAAATACTTGCAGCTAAAGATTTCTTTTAACTTAAAATTTAAGCAGGCATCAGACGGACGGAAGTTTGTTATTTAACAATTTTCAAAACATTATAGACTTTAAAGAAGTTGAAGGTAAACAACAGGTTTCATAATATAGTAAAATATAAATATTTATATATTTTTTCATCACTTAAAAATGTTGTTGCTAATTTTTTCTCTTTATGTATGACTTTGATAACTTCTTCAATAATTAATATTTAGACAGACGGACAGAAACTCGTTATGCACAGAACTCTTTCCAGAATTTTTGTTGTATACTTATAGGATATGTAGAAGATTCATATATTTATAAGAAGATGCTTTCACAATTTATTGGAATATGAATTATTATAAATTGATAATTTAATTCTTTAATTCATTTGAAATATGTAATCGATACATTCGAAGAACTTATTTAAAGTACAATAAAGACTTGCATAACATTTTCGAGACATTAGTCAATGCCTGAGCTCGATTGAAAATCCATTCAAGTTCTACAATATTTTATGAATTTAGACAGACTATAACTCTATCATGATGTTCATTTAAAATTAATGTATGGACTATGTTCATATTTGTGATACAAACTCTCAATTTATTGGTCAGTAAACTTTAATTTCGATTAATTTCTCTTCATTTGTTTATTTCTTACAGTATTGGATTGGTAAAAACTTTAAACCATTTTAGCTTCCACCTTTAGAATTTGGCCAACCGAATTAAGTTGAAAAGTGTGCTTTGCTTTAGAGCTTATTAAGCTTTACTCTGAAAACTGAAAGTTTCTGCTGCTGCTGCGATGTTGTTCATTAGCAGCACGAGCCTAAGGAACTTTATGATATGCTTATTTCACTTCAGTGCCGCCTGCCACAGCCGCATTGTGAAACTGCTACCTGGGTGACAGTTTGTTTTATGACTCGAAATAATTTACATAAGACAGGCATACGACAGGCGGCAGCAGCAACATGAACAACCGCAGAAGCAGCCGCAGTTCTTGTTATGCTAGTTGCTGTCATAACTACATATGATGCACATACATAAATGTAAGTATATATAGCTGTTGCCACCTACCTGGCTCGGATGCCTGCAACATGTGTTCCACAGCCTCCAGCACGAAATGAAGCTGCCTCTTCCAGCCATGCACAATTAGTTGGCTTTTCTTTCAGTTCACAAACTGAACTTGCCATCCTGACTTTTGCCGTTAAAATAAAACCGCAGAACGCGTGAACATGCAGAACTCGTCAGCAAAAACTGCTAAAAAGTATAACAAGCATGCTTTGATTCGGCGACTCAGGTCAACATTAAGTTGCTTAAAATATTTGGCAAATGTTTATATGGCCGAGTTTTCATTGTTGTTCTTTATCATCTGCTGCCAGCTGCAGCAAACTGCAAATCCAGCCTAGTTGCTGCTCATTGCCAATAATTTGTTTATAAGCCGCTGCAGATCTTATATTATATAGATTGTTAAGCTGTAGTTGCTCTCATTTAACAGTTCGAATGCCACTTTATTTAATGCCAGCAGATGCTGCATAATGATGATAAAGTTCTGCACGCCCAATTGTTGCAGGTTTTGCTTAGAGACTGAGCAGTTCTTTTGTATGATCCGGCTCCGAATAGACACTCTTAGTGGATCTAGCAAGCATTGTGGCACGCATGTCCTTGTGTAGCGGCGACTGCATCAATTCCTTGATGCGCCGTGCCTCGGAGTAAATATTAGGAATTGATTTTAATTAATGTGATTAAGGCGTTTACGTAGCCAAATTTTCATTGTTCTTTATCAGCTGCTGCCAGCTGCAGCAGCCGCAAATCCACCTCTAGTTGCTGCTCATTGCCAATATTTTGTTTATTAGTCGCCTTCTTTGTTGCATGTTCGATTAGAAAGTCCAGCAGCTGGAGCACTTGCGTCAAAGATGCACTGGGCATCAACAATGCAGATCTCGTTATATTGTGTGAATAGTTAAGCTGCTTTAACACCTCCATTGTTTGCGCTATGTAGTTGCTTTGATTTAACGGTTCGAATGTGACTTTATTTAATTCCAGCAGATGCTGCATAATAATAATAAAGTTCTTCACACCCAATTGTTGCAGGTCCTGCTTATTCACAGATTTGAATACAGTTTGTAAGTAGCTTAAAATGCGTTCAAATCTCAAGTCAATTAGCTGCTTGTTAAATTGCAGCTTCCGCCTCACTGGAAGCGCCTCATTCTGGTGGTTTTGGGCGTAGAGCAGTTCTTTTGTACGACGCGGCTCCGAATAGATGCTTTTAGTGGCTCTAGCAAGCATTGTGGCACGCATGTCCTTGTGCAGCGGCGACTGCAACAATTCCTTGATGCGCCGTGGCTCGGAGTAAATATTAGAGATTGGTTTTATTAAATGGGAAGAAGGCGTTTTGACATTTTGTTTCTGTTCTACAGACGGCAACAATTTCGAATCCTTGGTATTATTCTTAGATGCCTTGCCTAGCATTTGGACACGCATATCCTTGTGTAATGGAGACTGCAGCAGTTCCTTGATGCGACGGGGCTCAGAGTAGATATTCTTAGTGCTTGGATCAATTACATTTTGCTTGGTCGACTGAGAGTTGCATGGCTTCAAATGGCTATCCTCCACATGTTTGTGTAAAGGCGACTGCACCAGTTCCCTGATGCGACGTGGCTCAGAGTAAATATTCTGAGTACAGGAATCAATTAAATCGGGCTTTATCGGCGATTGAAATAGCTTCTTGGAACTCTGCGGTTTCAAGTGATTAGTGAGAAATTCCTTAACTGGACGTGGTTCCGGCTGCCTTGGCGACTTCTTGGTGCGGCGTGGTTGCGAGGCAACATTCCTAGCTGCCTCCGCAGTTAATTTGCCACTCGATCTTTGGTCTTGATGCAACGGTGACCGCAGCAATTCCTTAATGCGTCGCGGCTCCGACTGCAGCTGCCGCGTTTTGGGCATCATAAACGACGAATTCCTGTCAATATGCAGCGGCGACTGTAACATTTCCACCGTGCGACGCGGTACCAAATATATATTTTTCTCTTGAACATCGCTGCAGCTCGATAGAGTAATTTTTGGCGCACAAAATGCAGACTTAGCAATTTCTTCCTCTTCCTGTTCGTCTGCAGCAGCCGCAAGAATTTGATGGCCACAGCTGTGGAATTGATACAAAAGTACTTTAGCGAAGCAGCAAATCGCATTTTGTTATTAATAATTACCTTTGGCATTTATTTAAGCCATTTGCAAATGTATTTACAGCCATAATAAATGCGTTTAACAAATTGTCTTGCAAATTTTAAACAATCGCGTGATGCACCGAGTACCGCAATGTGCGAGCGTTGCCACCCTGGCGATCTCGGCACATTCGATATACACATTGTTATACGATCGATTCATCGCAGTAAATGTGTTATCGATAACATGTTTCAATTCAAACTTTAACGATTTCTTTTAAACTATTTAAGATTTCACACGTAACCTACAATCATTGCATTTAATTGCGCTTCAAAATGCAAGCTCCCCGGGGTGCTAGAAATATGTGTTGGCATTCGGCATCCAGCGGTGACGACGACGACGACGACAGCGTAATGTTGTTTAATGGCATCGTCGTCTTATTAATGTTGTTTTTCGTATTTCAGTGTCCCGTTTACTGCTGCGCTTCGCAATTTTGCGGCAATAAATAATGAAGCAGCTGGTTAAATTCGAACAGCAGCTGCGAAATCAAGCAACGCTTTATTGCAATATAAAATTCACCTATCTAGCTGTTATGCAACAATATCTATAAGTGTTGAATTTAGCATTTTCGGCACACAACCATTGCAGTTTTCATTGCGTGGGCTCCCCAGATAGCAACAAGAGTTCTAATAATAGGTTGTAAAATTGTGCAGCCGCTAATTTCGCATATCACTAAATAATTTTGCATTTATTTTATATAATACAGTACAATACACATTGCTTTAAACTAATTAAATATATATATATGTATATATTAATGTATATATGTATAATCGTACAATTTACCAACGTTTACGTTTATGCCTGCTTTACACAACATTCATAACTACACACTCGTATTTTAATGTACATTTGCATGCAGTTCATGAAAATATAGTTCATTCTCTCAATTTTGCCTTTTACTCGAATTTACGACTCTGTTTCTCATTTTTTGTGTGTTGGCTTGCTCTTCTACATTTTGTTAACAACAATTATTGCTATTTGAATTATATAGTTATTGTTTTAAGTGAGTGTGTGTTGTTTGTAATCGTTTGCTTTTGTTTTTACTATAATTTCTAATATAATAATTTGTTACTCGTTTTCGCGGTGTTTAAAGTTCACATGATATTAATTTTCTTGCAGCTCTTCGCTTGCATTTTTGTGTATTGATATTTAAAATTTGATTTGTTGATGTGCTAAACAATTGTTAAACAGTTAAAAACGTTTCTTTCATTTTGCGCTATGTATTGCATTTGCACGTTGCACTTTACAATGATGGCCAAATCAATGATTATTTGATTGTTAACAATAGCATTTATATGAAACTATTTACAAAACTTTACATGCTTTTAAAGTGAACATAAAATTTTATAAATTTATATTTGTTTATTGCTCAGGTTGTTGCGTGTTTTTTGTTGTTAGAATTATTTTGCTATTTGCGTTTTATAATTTGTGGACCGTTTGAGTGACGTGTAACAAGTTAACATTTTTGATAGTTCAAACAGAAAAAACCCATAACAACAAAACACATGATATGGGAGCTGGCTCGGTGTCTCTCTTGTGTGTGTGAGTGTGTGAGTGTGTGTGTGTTTATGTGTAATTAATGCATAAATAGAGCATATGGCCGAAACTTAACATAGAGTGCACAGATTGAGCCAAAAAGACGCCTTAAAATAATTTTTGTAGACAGTAAAATACAGTAGGAATTTTGGAGGGGGGAATACTCCGATAAAATGTGTGTGTGTGTTTGTGTGTGATCGATACATACATACGTAATTTGCACATACGTATAGTGAGGGCAATGCAGTAATAATAACAGTAACTATCAACGTACGGCGATGCGATGCAATGCGACGCGGGACGCTCTCAATTGGAATTAAACATTAATCAACAAACTGACCACAAATCGACTACCACTCATTCCTGGCAGAAGCCCTCAGTCTCCTCAATGGCAAAGGTCAATTTCTCCACCAGCTGATCGTAGCTCTTATAAGGCGGCAAATCCAATCGATTGAAGCACGTATGCGAACGCGGCAGCCACGTCTCCTTGCCCACCTTCTCGATGCAGAACCGTTGCGGTCCATTCGAGCCCATCAGCTCAGCAAAGCCGCCAACAGGGACACGACACGTGCCCGTCACAAACTGCAGCAGACGAGCGCGTTTCTCATTGTCCGTCTCACGCACAAACTGCAAAGCATAAATGAAGCATTGACTTGATGTTTTCAAGTGTTGCCAAAGCTTAACTCACCTGCCAGAACCAGACGACCTGCTTGGAGTTGCGGTTGTAGTGTCGATAGATGGTGTTGCGTTGCCAGTCCTCAACGTCCACGTCCTGCATGCCGCACAGTATCAGCTCCAGTTCGCGCTCGTCAAAGTACTTAAGCCACTCGAGCGGCACCACCTCGTTGAAGCCCTCCAGGAACGTCTTTGTCTGCTGCTCAATGCCGCTGCAAGTGAGAGAATATAATTTAATAAAGCGATTCAACTAAATGCTTGCAAGACCAGCCAGTTATGAGATTATTTATGGTTATAAGGGACCGTAATAATAGCAAGTTCTATTATAAAAATGGCATGGTAATGAATATTAATAATAATATTGATCTCTTTGAGTTTTATTTAAATTGCTCATCGTAATCCGTAATTATTTATGATTTTGACTTTTATTGGTTTGCTCAATTACAACTTTTTAATTTAAAATTTTTTTTGTAATATCTTTAATATTTATTGCTGATAAAAAGCGTAATGAAAATTAATATTGAAATCGTTATTTATATAGTAATACAGAATGATTTTAGTATTTTGTAATTTATTCTTAGTCTATACTGTGTGATTTATTTATAAAAAGAACAAAAAATAATAATCAATGATTTCGGTTCCTGATAATTATTGTCTATCGTTTAGACTTTAAGATAATATGAAATTGAGTTATTTGGTGAATCAGTTGCGATATTATTGTTATTTGGGGGAATAACTCATCGGACCCCCTTGTCATCCCCATTCACCTTCCCCATCAGTCGTAATAAATCAGTTATTAATCAAATCAAAGAGTTACTAACCGTGTCATGCGCCACTCGGTCATCAGGGTAATGTACTCCTCCTTGTTCTCCTCGGTGACGCGCTCCTTCTCGCCGTTCTCCTTCAGCTCGTGATGAATGATCTGACCCAGGACCTCAAAGTCCACGCTGAACCACAGCTCAAGGCCACACTCGTCAATGTTATTGTCACGCACCCAGATCAGCGAATTGTAAAACTCCGGATCAATGGTTTCAATGTCCTTGATCGTTAGCTTCTTGTTCAGCATGCGCTTGTAGAAGGGCATGGTGAAGCCGCTGTAGATAAAACGACCATGATACAGAGCCATCGCAATGAAGCGTCCAATGAACTTAAAGTACTGCAAATGGTCCGGATTGACGTAGGAAGCAGGATTGATTTGCAGGCTATAGTTGTTCTTGTTGGCGTACTCAAACAGACAGTACATCGGATTGAGCACCTCGTGCGACAGCAAGAAGAACCATTCACGCGACACGCCACCATAGTCGAGTCCCTCCTCGCCGCGGAAGATGATGTAGAGACGTCGTCGCAGTTCGTAGGCGGGCAGACGCATAATCTGATGATACGAGTCCTCGAAGAGCGTCTGTCGCGTCACCGTGATCTTGATGTGCGAGGGCAGCGCATTGCTCTGGCACAGATACCGGAACTGCGACAACTTCCAGCGGAAACTGCGCTCATAAGCACGCGGCACACCGTAAACTCCCTTGGCGCCCTTGGGCGCACCTGGACGCGGATCCTCGAAGGTGGTGCGCCGCGTATTGTGATCCACAAAGAAACGCTCGCCCGCCGCCGTGTAGCGTATTTCCCAGCCGGGCGGCAACGGACCCTCGTTGATGAGGCTCACCTCCTGGCCTTGGGTGCGCGGATCTTCCCATTGTGTGGTGCGATTCTTGTGATTCACAAAGTAGACACGATTATCGGATTGCACCTTCTTCTCCCAGCCATCGGGCAGCGGCCCCAGCGCATCCTCGTCGTCCTGAGTCACCGTCGCCGTCACCGCCGTCGGCTGCTGTTGCTGCTGCGAGTAGAGGAACCGTTGATTGCCCTGCGCCACGACATGCGCACGTTGTCCCTGCCAGTGCTGGAAGTGCATGAGCCGTTCGCTGTTGGGCCGCTGCCACGTTGTCTTGCGTGTGTTGTGATCCACATAGTAGACGCGACCGCGCACATCCTTGCGTATCTCCCAGCCGGGTGGCAGCGGCGTCGGCTTCTCCCAGTACGTGGAGCGTGTGTTGTGATCGACATAGTAACGCCGGCCATACTGATCCAAGCGTATCTCCCAGCCCACAGGCAGCAGTTCATCCTCGGCCGGCTGCGTCTGCAGCTGCGGGTCGTTGCCATTGCTCACGGGCAGCACAGGACCGCAGGCAGCCGCAGCTGCGTTCTGGTCGACGGGCACCGTCACATTGGTCATATACATGCCGTTCTCGACGCTGCCGTTCGCATAGACCTGGGCACGCTGTGGCAGCTGCTGTTGGGCGCCTGCAGCAGTCGCCTGTGGCTGGGGCTGTGGCAGCGGCGGCTGCTGTGGATACGACGCTGTCTGCGGCACAGCCGCTGCACTGCCATTAACTAAGCGTAGTGGTTGCGATTGCTGTTGCGCCTGCTGTGGCTGCTGCTCCCACACAGGCGGCGCCGTCGAGCGTCGCTGCTCCACAACGCCATTGGGCGGCAGCGGTGAACGCGGCGTCGCCGTCTGTGGCTCCGCATTGCTCGAGCGCAGTCGCATCCTGGCACGCACGCCGCCATAAATCATACAGCTGCGTCCCGCGGCCGCCGCATCGCTGACTGCCGTATTCACCGGCTGTGCGGCAGCGCCGTTCTGTTGTTGCGGCTGCAGCTTGCTCATGTCGAGCTTGAGGCCGTTGAGTATGGCGACCAGTTCGCCGCTCTTTGTCTGACGGTTATCCGACTTGCTGGTGACAAACAGATCGATGGTCAGCTCGAGGAACTCGCAGCGTCCGTTGTAGTGCTGCAGTATGTGGGCCAAGTGAATCGCACGCTCGCCCAGCATCGCGTCCTTGCGAAAGCTCGAATGGTCCAGCACCTTGAAGTGCAGCGTCGAATTGGGCGTGATCTACAATCGGGAAGAAACTTGGTTAGTTTATATATTCAATTCGAGTTGTTGAAAGGGCTGCAAAACCGAGATTTTAATTGAACTGAGCCATGAAGCGACCGATATTAAATTATTTTGTGATATTAACAACTATGTCTTAATTATTTTGTAAATTGACACCAAGTATTTTCATGTATAATCAACTATTTGAATCATTATTGTCATAATTATATTTAAGAACAAACCTATTTAAACTTTTCGAATCGTTATTTTCATAATTATGAAAATTTTAGAAATTGATTTTTTTTTAACTTTGTCACGAATCGTTATATTACAAAAACTTGATTACTATTAAACCTCTCGCTCTGAATTTATATTTTCATAATAATTAATGATCTAGACGATGTGATAGTTTTCTTAGAAATTACAAAGAATATTTTTTGTAGTCATACTTCTTTAGGTGAGAAGAAAGTTTTTAACTATATTCCGTTTTTGTTGAACTATTTTAGACTTCAATTTAATGTTGTTATTAACTCGATATTGACTTCCCAGCGAAAGTTATATATTTAGATGGAAAACTAGTTGAGAACAACATTATAAAAGTGGGACAAGGTTCGAAGTTCAACCTTGGGTTTAGCGGCTCTTAATAGCAACGATTTAATTTAGCAAACAACTCGAATGCAGTCTAAAATGCTCGATGTTTGCAGCCCTGACTATTAGTTAGCCCTGCTTACCAGCACTGTGAACTCCTCGTTCCATTTGGGCAGATAGCTGTTCTTCACCAGATCCGTTTTGCGCTTGCTCTTGCTGTCGATGAGCAGCTCCACGTAGGGATTCGGCTTGAGGAAGCCATTGTTGCGCAGCGAGGCCTCTTCAACTATGAATTCGAATTAAAATCAATTCAATGCCAATCCTTGCAATGTCATTGTCACTACTCACTTGTCACGCTTAATTGATAATAGCCTTGATTGCTGCCGATGCCATTATTGCCGCTGCTCCCGCTGCCACTCGCTGTTGCACTCCCTCCGCCACTTGCCCCAGCTGGTAATGCTGGGGCTGAGGCGCCACTTGACGTGCTGCTCGTTGTGGCATTGTTTACTGTTTGTGGCGCATCGAGGAGCACGCCATTGTTGCCAGCAGCACGGGAAACTGCACCTGCACCTGCTGCCTGACCATTACCATCAGCCATTTAAGCGCCTGCTGCTTGCGGCTCAAATTGATCAACCTTCACGCCAAGACTTCCTGCAAGGGCTGCAAAGAGAGAGGCAATAATCATTTCAGTGAGTTGATTTTATTTTCGTACACGCAATTATTTGTTCCCCAATTGAAAAACAAAAAAAAAAAACTTATCAACCAAGAGATTGCGACAAAAAAACCAACGTTGATAAGATTGCCGGCTACGTTTCAGTCAAGAGAGCAATTTCAATAAAGCAAGCTAATATTATATACCTCAAAGCTTAAGGCCCCTATTGCTATAGCTGTTTTTTTTTTTATATTCACAAGTTAAGCACAAGTTGGGAATGAAACTTTCATTTCTTAATTATCATAATTGTAATTAATGTGCAGTCTTTATGGCACTTTTTATTTACGCCTGTTTCTCTCAATATTATATTTAAAAAGTCTAAAACCAATTTTTTCATGAACACTTGTGAAATATTTAAATTTATAAAAAACCTATTGTTCAATATAAATAACGTAAAAGTTTAGAACAACATCAAAAACCCAGAAACAAGATTACGCGGAATAACGGAACCAACGCAACCATATGCAATATTGATAAGCGAAATCTTGGGGAAATACTAAGACCATCGTCTAGGGACAAATTTACAATTTCCATTAAGCAAAATAACGAAATTCTTTGGGAATTAAATTAAGTAAACACATGAAAATAAAAGCGAGAAATTACTTTCCAATCCAAGAGTTGCAATTTGTTTTAAATATATCAGGAAATTGAAATGGAATTAAAATTTAACACATAAAAGAATCGAAAAAAAAGGAAAATAATTATTAAATTTTAATTTTTATTATAAGTTAGACACAAATTTATTATTTTATTTAAAAAATCTAAATTTTAGTTATTGCCAACGTTCTATCCGTCAGTTTGAAGAGCTTTATCTCTGAAACTATCAAAGCGAGCATTATCAAAAATGGCCAGATTGTTGCTGAGTGCCAAACGATTTTCAACGTGCTTAAGAAATTTGCCACGCCCCTGTCTACGCCTTATAACACTATCAAACCAACTAAGAGCAAACTCCAATTACATTCAACCCAAAACAATAATTAGTAACAATTTGCAAGTTAATGTTGATCGCATACATCAATCCAAATGTAGACGACGACTTACTAAAAATGAGTTATCGTGCATCTAAGTACACACATATGGAAGTACTATGTGTGTGTGCTTAACGATACTTTTGATATCACGCACTCACACACACAGCCCCAACTACCCGCAACAAATGAATTGTATAATCGCGCAAATGAGTCACCCACAAAACAAAAAAAAACAGAAAAAGTACACTGAACAAACACATGAAATTTCCCTCAATATTTATTGTAGTTGCAATTCAATTGGGATTTAATTGTTTAAATAACAATGCAACAACAACACCAACAACTAGTGTTAATTGTCGGCGCATTTCTAAGCCAAAAACGCGTCCGCTATTTATTCTAAAACCCAAAGTTATTTAGCATTTGTTTTCGCCTCCCAATTAGCTGCAAGGTGTAAGCGATTTTTTTTGTTGCACTTGCGATTTCGAATGACAGTTAACGGATAAGCTGTAAAAGCTCAGCTGTTGATCAGGCTGCAGCCTCTGTTCCTCCTCTGATCAGCAGCCACAACAATAACAATCGATGATTTATAAATACTGCATAAACAAAGAGCGGATGATGATACAAAAGCAAAAAAAAAAAAAATACTGCTACTCTTATCAGGCAGACACATACATATATGCAATGCGTACAAGTGTGTGTGTGTGTGAGTGTTTTATGGAGAGAGGGCAAGCGACGATTGTGTGGGCAAAAGGAAACTAAAATATGTATTTAATCAGCGAAGCGAGACAACAGCTGCGGCTTTTACATGTATGCAATACAATTGCAAGCTCGTGTGTGTGTATGTGTGTATGTGTGTGTGTGCCTAGATGTCAATAACTGCAGCAAAATAAATGCTCAAGAATTATATTGATAGACACACACACACACACTGTTGCAGCTGTCTGTTGGGTGGGGGATCGATTTGAGGGCGCGGACAACACTGGACGACACCTGAAGAGCAGCAACAACAAGACAATATACAATATGTATATTGTATATCTACATGGTATATATTAAACTGTAAGCACGCAACACCCAAGTCGACGCTTGAGGTAAATTCATAGTCATGTAACGCACACCAAAGCTATGCGTGTGTGTATGTATGTGTGTCACTTGGTTTGTTTGTAATTGAGGCAAAGGTCGCGGCGGTGGCGCTGACACAGCCTTCTTCTTCTTCTTCGTGCTTAGCGCCCAGGCAGCAGAAGCAACGGAAAAGTGCGACGCACATTCCAATGCACAAAGGCGTTGTTTTTTTGTATTCATTTTATCTACCTTTAGCTTTACCTGTGGTTTGTTGCTTTGCTTTGCTTACCTTCCTTGCACTTGCTGCCCTACAATTTATTTAGTATTCTGTTTCGCTGTATGTGTTTTTGTTGTATGTGTGTGTGTATTAGTTACTGCACACACTATGTTCACGGCAGTTTGTTAATTTGGTTTTGGTATTTGACGCGCACACTGCACTTGACAATTAATGCTTTGCATTTTGTATTTTATTACTAGTTGGCATTGTTTAATCAGGCACACACAATCAATGCATTGGCAAAAAATTATAGTTTTCGTTTGCACTGTGTGCTGCTGTTCAGCGTGACCGCGACTTTCTATTTCACAATCTACTATTTTACTTGCAAAAATATACCACAATATACCAGTTTCTCAATTATTCACTTTATTGAGTGGAAGTAAAAATTGTTTAAGAATACCCATTATAAAGGCAATATAGTTGATTCTCTGGTTTTCTAAGCATGAAGTACATATAGAACATTTTAATAATTAATAAAAACCTGCAAATGGCCACATCGTATGCGCGCACGGAAATATACTCGATACCACATCGATAGCAGCAGTGGGTATTGCTATCGATATCAACAAAATATTCGATTGTAAATCAATGCGAGAAGCGTTACATTTAAACAAATGGAGCAACTCCTAATTTGAAAATTTCAATTATTTGGGCATTAAATAATTTATTTAAGCAATTAAATACTTGACGACACGTAGTGATTTTGAAAATAGAAAATGCTTGAAATTTCAAAATGTGGCATATAAAAGTGAAATTGCTTCTGCTTCTAACACCGCGTCATATGCAAAACAAGTGGTTTTATTTGTTTAAACAATTAGTGCCTCCCCTTCCGACTCTGCGAGTGCACAACAAATTGGACTTGGCGTATTTTTCACACTTTACTCGAAACTCGAGCACCGCTTGTAGTGTTTACATTTCGCCGAGCGAGAACCCGACCGTTGATCGTGAAGACCAAAAAAAAAAGAGAAAATTGTTCATCAAATTTAATGTTGGCCAAACCGCGGATGTTCAGTCATTCGTAACGCGCGCTTTGTCCGCAGCGGAAGTATTCAAAATCGAGTGCGGCATCGTTGTGCGAAAATTGTGTGAAGGATTTTGAAACGAAATCGAAATTCGGTATTCGAAATGCGGGCTTTTATCATCTACGCGTGTTTGTTGACGGGTCTCTTTTACTTTTCGGAAGGTAAAACCAAAGCAGTGAATAAATCAACTAAAACCAAATTGGATACGCACTTTAAATTGGATTAAACTCGAACTGTCTTCTCTTCTCCCCTCTTTTCTTCTCTTCCTTCGTGCACCCGCCCCAGGTAAACCCTGCCCTGAAAAATCACGCCCCCACAAGACGCGCTGCGATGCCTTCTACAAGTGCCGCGAGCTGCCCTCCAACTCCCACGTCTGGGTGCCCGTCAAGTGCAACGAGGGCCTCGTCTACGAGCACAACGTGGGCAGCTGTGTGCTCCCCGGCGAGGACTGGGAATGCATCACGCCCAGCGAGCTGAGCCAGACTTCGACTAGGTCGCCTGGTAAATCGGATATATTGATTGTGAACAACAGGGACGAGGCGGAGTTGCGGCTCAGCGACAGCGACAAAGACGACAATGTGCAGATTGTGCTGGATGCGACGCTGAGCAGCGAGGAGCAAGACAATGAGGTGTCGAATCACGTCTTGGCCGCACCCGATCTCGCTGCTGAGGAAGAGATCTCCTCGGTCAGTCAGTTCGATTCAAGTGGCGATGGGGAACTCGTTGAGCTGGATGGCCAATCGTTGATGCAGAATCGCGAGGGTGAAACGCAGCTGAGCACCAAGTCAACGCTTGCCACTCAGATGAGTTCCACATCTCGACCGGCAGCAACGTCGAGTGCTTCGCCCATTGATCCCGACCTGACGGCACATTTGCAGCGCCTCTCGCAGCTGATTGATGGCCTGCAGCAGACGTATCAGAACAGCGACAAGTCCCAGGCGGAGATGCGGCCGGATCAGCTGAACGCCTTCCTGGCGCACTTTGATCTCAAGAATCGCTACGACATGTTCACGCCCCAGGGACACTACAAGGACGCAGCCATTGTGGCCACCACAGCAACGCCCCCGCCAAGCACCACACAAGCCACGGTGGCAACCACAAGATCGCCGCAGCCGTTGCCGGAACCCACGGCGAACAAGACGCTGCTGCAGGAGCATCTGAGCAAGCATCGCATGCAGCCCGAGACCAAGCTGATGCTGTCGAATGCTCAACCCTTCTCCTCCTATGGTCCAGGCTATGCCAACTCCCAGATTGTGGTGAATCGTCCCGAGGGCTCTGTGATGTTTACGCTGCCCCAATACGGACATAGTTCCGAGCAACAGCAGCAGCCACCACAGCAGATGCAGCAACCCTTTAGCACCGCTGCGACTCACGACTACAGCGATCAGCAGCCCAAAATCTCCGAGGAGACGCTGAAGACGGTGCTGGAGCTGTCCAAGCAAATGATTGCCGCCCAGAACTTGCCCAAAGTGCTGCCGAATCCCGCCTACAACAACGCCTACTATGCACCGCCCATACTGCAGCCGTTGATACTCTCGCCGCACAACAATCCCTTCCAGCAGTACTATCAAATGCCCAGCTACGACGCCCCGTCACCGCCCAGGAATCATTACATGCACCACAAGAAGACCAGCTACAACAAGAAGCAGCAGCAGCAACAGCAGCAGCAGCCGAGCACAACGATCATTCACAACAATGTGATTCCGGTGCACTTGTCCAGCACCAGTTCGGGGGAGAAGGAGGTGCTCGACACCTACGGCAACAGCCTGGGCGTCTATCCCAGTGTGGACAAGCAGAGCAGCAACAAGCAGAGCATCCAGATGGATGGCCCCAACAACTACTACAACAAGTTTATAGCCACCATGACGACAGCTCGGCCAAGTTCCAGCATCTCGGTGACGACGATGAGCAACCAATACACCGGACAATATGCAGCGCCGTATGCCAACGACTTCGCACAGACGACGCCGAGTCCCTTTGCCGTGCATCCCTCGCCGGCCACGGTGGCCACGTATTACACGCCAAGTCCGCATCTGAATGAGAACAATGTGAACTCCATCTTCCAGGCGGACAACAGCTATCCAACGAACATGGCTCAGAGCAGCATGGCGAGCATGTTTCCGTCCCAACTTGAGCCAGGTCAGGTGAAAATCCGACCCAATTCACAGAAAATCGAAAGCATGGAAGTCGAGGCTGATGAGGCGTCAATTAACGCCAACTACATCAACAGCAACATCAATGGGAACAGCAACCTCAATAGTAATATGAATAATCGCCTAAACAGTCCTCACGTACTGACCTACAGCAGCGCTGCCGCCGGCGGCCCAGCGGATATGCTGGGCATGAGCCAGCAATTAGCACCTGGCGGCTATGTGGAGCACAGCTACACGATGTCCCAGAATGCAGCGAGCAGTGAGCAGCAGTCGATGCCGCAGCAGCAGCATCATCACCAGTTCAAGGCCCCCTATCTGCCGAGACCCACGCCGACGATGAGCAGCAGCATCTACTCGGACACCGCTGGCAACGTGGGACTCAGCATGTTCAGCACGGGGATGGGACAGGTCAGCGGACCGAGTCACAGTCAGCCGAGTCTGCCTGCCATGCCGGGGAAGTCCAAGTACCCGGCGAGTATGGCTCAGTTGGTGAATTTCAATGGCAACTTCATCGGTTTGGATGTCTTCCAGAACTCCATTCTGCCGCTGATGACGCAGTCGCCTGCGGCCATGTCGGAGCTGGGCAATGTGGAGGTCATAACGTGTCAGGCGGGCGTCCGGCAGCCCAATCAAACGGACTGCACGCGCTACTTTGTGTGCAGCAAGAAGGATGGCAAAGTCCTGTCCTATTCCTGTCCGCCCTACACGGGTTTCAATCAACAGACGCGCATCTGCGACGCCCAAACCTATGCGCAGTGCGGCAACATGCCACAGTTCAACGGGTATTCGATCGACGAGAATCGTCGCCAGCAGATGGAGACGCTGAAGCTGCTCGCGGAGGCGAAGCGACGTCAGCAGGCGGCCATCAAGGCGCAGAATATCGCCAATCTGCTGCAGCAATATGGCAGCAGCTCGGCACAGGAGAATATGGCACAAACGGCGTCGGGCAGCATGGAGAATCACTTGATGGACTCGTATATGATGCAGCTGTCGGAGCCCAGCTCCACGGCACGCCCCATATTGCCATCGCCCACGCTGGCGCCCATCATCAGCACCAGCTTCAGCAGCAGCATCAGCAGCAGCGGCAGTGGCAGCAGCAACATCAGCAGCGGCGGCGGTGGCGGTTCAGTGAAGAAGCGCAAATACTATTGCAGGGAGGGGGACAAGATACCGGATCAGACCTCGATCAGCAGCTACTTTGTGTGCTACAAGAATGCCCAGGGTCAGATGAAGGGCCACAAAATGACCTGCTCCAAGGCGCTGGTCTTCTGTCCCAAGACGCTCATGTGCACGCTGGCCAGCAAGTGCGCCGGTTAATCGGCCTGCCGACACCGATAACTTTATCGAAATTTCAAATTCGAATCGATTAGGCTCAGCAAATGCACCGGTTAATCGGCCTGCCGACACCGATAACTTTATCGAAATTGCTCATTCGATTCGATTAGTATTCTAAGCTTATTTATTCTAATTTTAGTGTGACGAACTTGACTTGAATTAATTGAAAATTTATAAATACCAACATATTGTGGTTTATTGAAATTTGTAAATTCTATTCGATTCTAAGCCTATTTATTCTAATTTTAGTGGGACGAAAATAACTTGATTAAATGAAAAATAACAATAACAATATTTTTGTTCTGTCGCTGTTTCGAGAAAGTCGTTTTGTGTTTTTTGAACTTTTGTGTTCTACCTGCTTGGCGTGGAGTGTGTTAAAGGCCTTGCTGTTGTTGTGTCGCCGTTTCTCTCATGGCACTCGACATGTCTTAATTACCGGCTCGACCCTATAAGCCTGATACAGATACCCACAGACACACACACACAGACATGTTGTTATTATTTAAATGTGTGCCAGGGCAGCACATAAAGAACGCTTAAAGCATAGTCAAGGTACTTGCTATGCTTGCTAGCTGGAAGAGAGTTTCACTTTTTTAATAAGCTCATAAGCTTTTCCGAGCAGGTTTTTGGGGCTCATTCGACATATGTACGCATGTGTATTACTTATTTATGAACGAATTAAAGCAGATTACATTCAAAATAGAGCAAATATGAGCGAAACGTGTAATAAGGCAGAATACGAAAGAATGCGTTTATTTCATCAGTGTGGCAACGCTATAAGTGCTCGCCCACGCTTGGCACCGTTAGAAAAAATGCTGCTAATCATGTAATTTGTTTAAATAAAATCACTTACTTGCAACATATTTACTACACAGCACATTAAATTGTTATATAAGTTATATAAACATTTGCAATACAATAATATTTGTCATCTCAAACGACAAGCAGATTAATGTAAATTGAGTGATTTAGACATGTAACTGAATGAACGAGATAGAAGATCGTTGCAGCAAATGAACGAACTAGTCGATCGATTTCTTCGTTCAATGAACATGAACTTAGTCCTGCTATGGAACTGGAGCAACTTTCCAGCCGGCACATGGGAGAGCTTTATGCAAAGCTTTCAGTTTAAACGTCAAATATAAACGTTTAGATTTAAAACTTGCCAGCACTTTTACTTGTTTTATATAATGTAGTTTTTCTTGCACTGAAATCCACTTTCTCCTTTAAAATAATCAGAAGCGGCTTCTTTTGCATGTACCCCTCAGCATGCCCTCTTACTCTAATTAATATCAAATAATTGTTGTAAATTAAGATGCCACAAAATGCTGGCACACGAGTCGTCTTCGTCGTCGGCACATGCGTCCAAATTTATTATTGACAATTCAGATTGTAGCTGTGGGCACCGTTAAATGTTGTTTCTTTCTTCTCATACCTAATATGTCACTCACGAATCCGCAAGAGAAATGAATGTCTGCGAGTAAAGTATGAAAATAGTTGTACAGACAAAAATGAATGATATTCAAGTTGGTAAATGATATATTTGCTGGATACTTAGCTCTGGGGTCCCCTATAATGCCACGCTGCTTTCCAGCCAGCGACCTTTCGCAATAAAAGCGCATTGAATAAGCGAGGGGCACTCGAAGAAAGTTGTTTGACACTTGCTGCACGGGTTTTGGATGCGTTAATTGCCGTCACTATAATCTACCAAAAAAACATTAAATTGTCATCAACCGGTTGAGCTCCCATTTGTGCTTTAACTTAAATCATGCATGGAAAACAAAACAATAAGAAAATGTCATAACTATACATACATATATTATAATAAATAAAGGAGATAGATTTTTAGAAATTTTTAGAAATTCAACAATTACAAAATTTCTAAAAACTTTTAAATAAATTTAATGAAATGTAAACAATAAATAAAACATTAATCTAATGGGTTAAAAAATGTTAATAAAAATTGCAGTTTAATATTAGTTGTGTTCTACTCATAATAAATATTTTTTATTTATTTGGAGATCATGACCATTTTTTCATTTGGTGTTCCCAATGCAACGACTACAATCCAATTACTATAACTTTCGATTTACAATAATTTATTGAGTTAGCAACTTGCTTTCAACAACAGTTTTATAACTACCTTTTTTAATACGATGCTAAATATTCCACAATATTGCTATCAATCAATTCGCAAATTTGTTACTTGAAATGCATACTAACATTCTGGTTTCATGTTTACAATAAGTTATAGTTGTTTAAAACTATTTAGTATATGCTAGAGAGTTGAATTGTATAATTTAAATGGCATCAGCTGCCGCCTTGGGGATATTTTTGTTTCTTCGGGGGCGAAATTTGTACACAGCACTGCAAGCATTTTAAACTATAGTACACAATATTTATTGATTTTCATTGTTCAGTTAAGTTGTTGATTTAGTTGCTACATTTTCATTTTGGTTAGTTTAAAAGAGACTTTGTAGTTTTACTATTAACTTGCATTACACATTTATAATACAATTATCACATTCTTTTTGATGATGATATATATTCACTTTGTTTTCATTTTCGACTCGTTTAAAAACTATGCTTTTGCTTCTTGCTTTACGAGCTATTTTTGTTTTTTGTTTAATTATTGCTTTTGTTGGGTTGCTTTTCATTTGCGTTTTTCTTTTGTATACGTAAGCGAATAGAGAAACTTATTGGAAAAACTAGTTTGCTTTACAATTTGATCATCACGCATGTTCATCAAATACAATATGCACTAAGAATAAATGACGTAGAAAGCGCAGGAACACAATTTGCAGCGGCTACTCAAAAACTATATAGTAGTATATGCTGTATATATAAATATTGTACGCTTAATATTAATTCAAATTCAGCCATCCCTTAGACCATGCCAAAGCCCTCGCTGCCCTCGCTGATGGCCAGCAGCAGCGACTTCTCAAACTGTTCGTAGCTCTCGTAGTCCGGCAGGCAGAGTTGATTGAAGCTGAAAATGAAGAAAAAATTATGTAAAATTAGCTTGAAGTAGTTTGTTAAATAAATATATGTACATTTGGTATTCGACATTTGGTAAACACAAAGACTTTTAGCACGAACTCTGTCTAACACGATTTCAAATTTCGTCATTTCCCCATAGTAGCACGAAACATTTTCGTTCTTTCCCAATAACAAAATATAGATTTTTGTTATATTTTTCTATCAAAACTTGAATATTTTCGTCAATTTCAATATTTTGAAAATCTATATTTCTTCAATTTTATAACTTTCTAAAGTAAACAAATTGTTCTGACGATTGCCATACAAATTTAAAATAGTTATTTTATATGGTAAGAATAGGAATTTTGAAAACAAACGCCTTATTGCACGATCACAAACTATCTGATACCGTTTGTGCTGTGCGTTGATAGTTCAGTCACTGACTGAATACAAATGTAGATAATGATATTTCACGTTTTCTTTTTGTTTTTACAAATCCTGCATATTTAATTGTGCTTCTACTCACCAGGTATGCGCTGTAGGCAGATTGCCGAACGTGGGCGCCGCCGTGATTTGGAACTGCGGATTGAGCTCCTGAAAACCGCCCGGCGGCAGCTGTGAACAACCCGTGGTAAACTGCAAAAGACGCGCCATTTCCGTCTGACTGAAGTTGCTGACTCCGGCCCAGAACCAGGCGAGCACACGCCGGAACTCGGACGAGTTGCCATTGGCAATGTGATGGGACTTGAAGTCGCTGATCGAGTACTCGCCAGTGCCGCACATGAGTAGCTGAAAAGGCAGAAACATGATCAATTAAATGCTATAATGTCGCCAATTACAAATACATCTTTACACAAAAATTATCTAAAATGTACAATTAAAATAAAAATATTTACACAACAATATGTCGTCAGTTGATATTATTTTTTCAATGTTAAATATAAATAGTATATAAATAAATTTCTCAGCTGGTAATATGCGCTTTCTTTTAGAACAAAGTTAATCTACAAACGACAAAGCATTTTAAATATTATGATTATTAATGTCGTTAGCTGTTCTGAGGTTCACTAAACCGGATGCCTCATGCATATTTCGAAATTGTCTTTTATATGTAACGTATTTAAGTTGAAAGATTTAAATAAAAGAGCAAATGAACTGCCTATAGTAAGTGCAATTATCAAAATTCCATTGGACTCACCTCCAGCTCGTTCTCGTCGAAAATGCTGAGAAGGTTGTCGGGAATGATGGCATTCAGGCCCTTCAAAAAACTGTCCACCTCGTCCTTGACGCTGTTGCAGAGACGCTGCTGGGCCAAGGCGTCCAGATACTGGTTTTTACTGGCATTCGTGACGCGGGTCTTGGCACCGTTGGGAATCAGCTCGACGGTCTTGCTCAGCTGGCCGCTGGCATCGTACACCTCCTCGACAAAGTACAGCTCCAGGGTGTCGGTGCTGTCGAGATCTGTGTCAAGTATGTACTTGATCTTGGACAGATACAAATCCGGGTCGTCCTGCTCAAAGTACTGCAAGCAAAGATTGTGAAACTCAAGCAATTGCCAATCAGATATCCAGCTCACCTTGTAGTGCACTCGCAGCCCGATGAGCTGGGCGAGAAAGGAGCGACTGAAGCGAGCTCTGACCAGCTGTCGATAGCTGCCGCCCAGCGCGCTCTCGAAGAGACACTTGCCCACCATTTTGCCGGCAAACTCAAAGTACTTGAGCTTGAGGTGCGCGGGTCTTGTGGGATTCGGATGCACCAGCGCCTGATGCTTGTCGTGGAATGTGCAGAAGAGACCGCTGCGCGAATCGAAGAGTCCACTGCAGACCAGCTCGAACCATTCGCGTCGCAGGCCGCCCCAATCGATGCCCTGCTCGCCCTGGAATGTGACCTCGAAGTTGCCGCACCAGTCGGAGACGGAGAAGCCCTTGGTTGCCTTCATGCTGCTCTCGAGGATCTTCTCGCGCTGCACCTTCAGCGCCATCTTCTCGTGATAGTAGCTGGCATGGAATTTGCGCACTTCGTGGTAAAAGAAATCCTGCTTGTCCTTGAACGTCTCGGAGCCGCCAATGTTCTTTAGCAAAAAGTGCGTGAACGTCGCCGCAATGATGTTGCGATCCTTGGAGGCCAGCTCGATCTTCGGCTGCGCTCCGTCATCGATCACAAACACCGGACCGTGCAGCTGCGTCACCAGTTGGGGGAGAAAATGGAATTTGGTCGAGGGACACAGCCGAAAGGTCGCAATGCGTTTGGGTATGAACTTGAGGATCATCTCCTTGATGGTCACCTGGAAGATCAACGAGTTCTGAGCCTCAACAATTTCGCACAATTGATTTGTCTGCCCCATCGGATACTCACCTGCTTCGGGCCAACGTAGCACATCACCTTGCGCGCCTTGCCCTTCGACGAGCCGTAGACGCTCAGCAGCTTCGCCTCGTAGCAAATGTTGTGCTTCCGCGAGGCGATATTCTTGTGCACCAGCGTCGTGTCGCTATCTGCAAAGAGGATGAGCATAAATTGAGATTTTTCCTTAAATAGTTAACCTTTTATTTTATACTTGTATTTTTTATTTGTACATGTCTTTATTTCTATAATGTTTTTTATAAGAATTGACTTTCATCCAAGTGCTACAAACTAAAGATTATTGATTATTGTACTAGTCATTAAAAGTAATTATGCTATTTTAACTAACTAACCATAATTGCCTTTTTACTATTATATTATGGTTTACAAATAATAGACATAGCAATACACTTTTGTTTGTGATTTTTTTTTTTTTAATTATTGAATTCCATTTTTATATTTTCATTAAATTCATTTTAATATTTTAGTTTTTCTTCTTAAAAATTATTTTTATTCTAATAATTATTCATAAATTTTAGTTGAAAACTGGTCTATGGTTTAGTTTGTATTGGCAAGGGATCGAAGGATCTACACTTTAATGACTTTAACTGAAATTTAAGCATTTAAGATATTCGAGCCTAAGCAAACAAATCGGAAAAACAATTCTTGAATTTGAAAATATTACGTTCTCGATAAAAACACAAAAAGATAACATGATTGTGAATCTTAAAACACAATTTAAACTTTACAGAAAATAAAATGTAATATTTCGTGTTGTCGGTGTTTTTAAACTGTCAAGTTAAAGCCAAGTAATTTTTTGGTTGATTGATATGGCAAGATGGTTCAAGAAATTGGATTTTACACGCTTTATTTAAAATACAAGTGGAGTCTACTTACTGCTCAGCACGATGATGTCGAAGTCACCGTTTGGCAGTTGCTGGTCGCGATAGCTGATGACGGCTCGCAGGCAGGTTGGCTCCGGGAAAAGCGCGGTGACCGAGACTCGCGAGTTGACGCGATCGTAGCTGAAGGCAATGGCATGCTGAAGCTTCTCAACGGCGACGCCGTGCAGGTCATAGATGGCCACATGGTAGCCCTGAGAAAGAAACAGAAGTTGAGAGCAAGGGAAATGAATGGAATCCAAAAGAAATACCTGCAGAGCATCGTCGGACTGGTCGAAGAGGCAGGCGTTGCCGAACTCATCCCGCGGCTCGATGTGCATCAGAGTGGGAGCGCTGGCACAGCAGATGACGGTGCTGGCCGGGCGAATGAATCGCGATCTGCGGGCATCGATGGCGCCCGGGAGAAAGCTGCGCAGAAATGGGGAGCCAGCAATGTGGCTGGCGCCGATGAGGACCGAGATTTTGTATTGTCCGGCGGTGCGAACGGTGAACTTGACCTTGGCGATGTTGGCATTGTTGGGATCCGTGGACGAGCCGAGCTCGCTGATGGTGACCACCTTGCGGGTGCCCTCGGTGACCTCGACAAAGAACTGGTCCGTATCACAGATGGGATATGGCTGGCCGTTGCGCTGAAAGAAGCGCACCACAAAGCACATGGTGTCGCCGACGCGCACCGGATCCTTCCAGTCCCACTGCACCTTGCAGTTGGCGGGCAGCAGATACTTGCCGGTCACATACTGCAGCAGGGAGTGGCGCGCCTCGGGGGCCAGCGAGGGTTGCGTCATGGCGGCGAGGGTGACGAGGCCGGCAACGGAAACGGACACCACCAGCATGCCACCCCATGTCCAGGCGTCCTGGTGCTGGCTCGACTTGACCACCGTGGACCACAGCTGCGCCTTCAGGGCGTCCAGCTGGGCCTTCGATGTGGGCAATGCTTGGCGGGCCGTCGACCACTGCTGCCAGTCCTTGCCCAGTATCTTGCTGGCCCGCGAGTCCTCCAGCCAGTAGACGTCCTCCAACGAGGCAACCTCGACCGCCAGCAGCCGCTGGTAGTGATGTTGCATGCGATACTCGCGCAGCCACTCGCGCAGGATCAGCTTCTGTTGCAGGTGCAGTGCGGCCCGCTGCAGACGCTGCTCGTCGCCAGGCGGCAGCTCCGGCAGACGCTCCGGACCCCCAGAGCTCGACAGCGATGAGATGCCTGCAAGCACAACAGACCAAAAGAGACTTTATAGATTCAAGTATTTTACCAATCGAAATATTTCACATATTTTTACTTTCCAACTTTTTTGGAGTCAAATATAAAATATTCTGAAAAAGATTGCAATCAATTGGCAGGTAATAAATAATTATTGATAATAAATATAAAATATAAAATAAATTTATACAACATGTTGTCTATAAAATAACAAAACATATAAATGATCATAAACAATTGATATTATATATACAACATACTGAACAACATACTGAACAAACTGAATTTATAAACTTAATAATTTGTTTTTTTTACATATGAATAAATTGAGTTTAAAATGTTGTATTTAATAATAACAGTGCTTTTTGTATTATGTGCTCGAAAATCTGCATTTTAAAAATTGTATTAAATCAGCACAATATATATAAACTATACATTATTTAAATAACTTTACTTGTATAAAAGCATACAAGTAAAAAATAATTATAATAATGTTAAAAAAATCAATGCTGCATTTCAAATAAAATGAGAAAGTAAGTGAAATAAATTAGTTACATTTTGTACCTGAATACTTATGAAATTAAGAGATGAATTCTTGATTCAAGATTTTAAGTTCATTTTTGAACAAAAATGTTTGAATAATTTAATACTTTTTTTTCGAAATTTATGTTTTTGTTTAATGTTTATTTTTTGAATCTTACAACTTTATTGTCTCTGAATCTACGGATATCTGGATCTGGGATCTAGGCAACTTGAAGCGTGGGCGTTAATTGAGTTAAATGCGCAAAGTTTGTGGCGATATGCAAAAAGTTTTGCCAAATTCAATGAGTTGTCGTTGTCAAGGCACGAGTCTGCCCCACCCTTCCCCTCGACAATCCACCGTCCCCATTTCAGGCCCACAATGTAAATAACATCAAGTTGATGGTGTCTAAAATTGCAGGGCAACTAATTTTACCAGGCGACTACGTCAATGCCCCAACTTCAGCTTGAAGTTCGACATCGACAACGACAACGACAACGCCAATCAATTATATTTCAATTTTTATGAGTTTCCCCCCCGCCTCCGACTTCTTGAGGTCCTCAGGATATGTCGCATACGCTTATCGCTCGCTGCCATCAAAACTAAACTAAATACTTCCCCCTCATCCCGTCCTGCCATGTGCCTGGCAAGCAATTGACTTTTGGCCCTCATGGCAGTTGGGTTTCGCCTTGAGGGTCTGGGTTAGCCGCGTGTCCTGCATAACAATGTTACAAGTATTCTCGCGGTTTCTCGTAATTCGCTTTTTGTTTTTCGCTCGCAGACAGTCAGCCAGAGGGGCGCCACAGACCCGCCCATTTCGCCAAATATAGATTAAGTAAGGCGGCGCAGGAGCCGCAGTTGTAATAATAGCACCGAGAGCTGCGGGTTGGAGCTGTAGTTTTTACCTTCCACAACTAATAGCAGAAATAATGTGTTTGTAGTTGTGGAGAAAGATAATGGAATTGGTAAAGCAATATTAGAATTATTGCTACCTAATCCATTGGTGTTGTTTTTACTAATAGCACCAATGATACAAGTAATTTAAGTAATTAGTATTATTAGCAATAGTACCAAGTCTTGAAATTAAATAAATGTAGAAATAAGTTGTATTCCGAGGAATATTAGGTGGAATACATATAATAGAAGGATATTATAACTTTGCGCCCACAGGTTAGGTAGAAGGACCCGACTTTATATCTATACACAATATTGATCAGCGTCATAGCTACCGCAGAAGATGTTCCGTCTGTCTACATGGACACCTAGATTTGAGAGATTTTGAAAGCGAGAGCAACCAACATTTTTTGTAAACCTTTGAATTATTGCACGATGGTAACTTTAAAGCTGTAGAGTGAAATAGTGCTACACAAAATAATAACTACAGTCCCAATGATTCCTGAAAATTTGCGATCGTCTGAAAACTTAGTAGAATTTCTAAGGCCTGAACTCTGTTATTGTTTATATTTTTTTAAAATATACATTAAAACATTAAAAATATAAGTAATCTATGTCTTCTTGTAGCTATAAATTTGAAATTAAAAATTGTAAAAAAAATAAATACATAAATATCAGAAATTAACGTATTCTATCTAAATAAATTACAAGTAGTATTAACAAAAGTAGTGTTTAAAGTTGTTAAAATTCTGCACAAGTATTAAATGTAGAAATAAAGAAAGTAGTGTCAGGAAAATAGCAATGAAACAATCAATAGTAGTCAATTTAATGGAGTCAAATAAAATAATAAACATAATAGCAGGAAAATAGCAATCAATAGAATGCAATTTAATGGTAGCATTTATGTTTAAAGTGCTATTTACTTCTCAAATAAATAATGCAATCGCAGTTCACTTTTTATGGCCGCCACTGTAGCACAATAAGCTCAACAGTCAAGCTGTCGCAGTCGCTGTCCTTCTCGCTCTCGCTCACTCTTTCCATCTCTTTCCCCCCTCCCCGTTGTCTACCCTTCGTTATGTTGGTTCTCCACTAATGGCAACCAGCAGGGGCAACCACATGCCATCTGTAGCCACAAACGAGTGAAATGGGAGCCTCCCCTCTGCCCTCTGCTCCTTTCATTCACTCCTGGGAGTCCTTGCACCATAAACATGAGCAAACAAATACGTCTAGTGACTATGAGTACTCATTTAGCGAGTGCTCACTGTACGGCGAGCAGAATCGTTATATGACGAAGTTGGCCAGGTTTGCGTGTCCGACATTTGAAAACGAATTCATTTCGTTGCCAATTTCTTTCATTTCTAACGCGCTCGCCAGTTCCCCCTTTCTGCCATTCCCCCTTTTTTCTTCCATGTGCCACGCCCACCAACGGTCTGCCCTTTAGAGCGAAACGAACAACTTCCGTTTCGATTTCGTTGATTTCTGAAACCGATTTGGAAACCGACTGAAAAATGCAAAGTGCAAACAATGAAAGGCAACTTTCAATGTCGCGCAGATGAAGAAATATGAGTGTGATTATGTGTGTGAATACACTGTTAGAAAAGTTACCAAGTTTTAATTTGGATAGTTGTAAAACATTCTATACTTCACTGATCAAATAAGATAATTGACTATATTCAAATAAATTACACATTGATAAACATATATGCTTTTTTTTAGTTGTATTATTAGCTGCATTCTTTAACTAAAAATTGGAATTTTTTTATCTCAATATCCTAATATTAATTTAGTATTTTAATTTGCTTAACGTCGACTATTCATATTTGACTTTAAAATACATAAATAAACAATACAGTAAAAAAATACTTATATATTAATAAACAAGTATTATTATCATATATTAATAGAAAAATAATCTTATATGAACTTTTCTTATATTATTATATATTATATAAATAATTCTTTACAATTATTTAAATACAAATAATTACATATTGATAAAGAAATACTTATTTAAACTACAATAAGTTTCTTTAAGTTTATGTTTCAGTTATCGTTAAAATAAAACATAATTTGAAAAATATATATTATTTAGAATCAAGGTATTCAAGTGCTATTGAATCAATAACTGATCAGCGTTATCAGTATCTTTCAGATAGCAACGATTCGTCGCAGTTTAGTCCAAAACTGAGTCGTTATTTCTCTCAGTGTATGTGTGCTTATATGTGTGTGAATAATTAAAGCATTTTCATTGCATATTTGATGGGGCCTCGAGCCCTTTTGGTCGATTGCTTAACGAGAATTACTAATCGTCTTTAATTAAACAAGCAAAAGTCAAAGGCAAAGGCAAAGGCAACGGCAATCGGATTCCTTGCGAGGAACGCAGAAACGAGGAAGCGGGGCGGGGGACGAGACGAAGGTAATCCTGAGTTCGCTTAATGAAAATGCCTTTTGAAGGTCAACACGCGGTCTCCTCGCACAACGACGACGCGCAGCAGGAAATGTCAAGAAAACATGAGGGGCCAATGAGAAAACCTCCTACGCAAGCACAGCGAATTAACTCCTCGAGACAATGGAGCATAAAGTGTTTTCTGCGCACACTTTTATGGCCCAGCAACAAGTCGATCAGTTGTCTTCACTGATCTACCACAAATACATATTATTTCATTTTTATATTATTTAAAAGAAACAATCTGCAATATAGCTACGGACAACTAGTTAGAGAGTCGTTTGGCAAATTCATCTAGGTTTATAAATTATTATACTAAATAAATGAATTATTGGAGTGGAAACATTTTTAATTACTGTCTATCCAAAAATAGCTTTTTAAAATATGACCTTAATAATAATGTAATTTCTTTAAAATGATTTTTTCATTTTTAACCAATTTTCACATGTTGATGAAAATTGTTAAAAACTAAAGATATGTTGTTACATTATTTTATATAACATATTTTAAATAACTTGATAGGAAGTGCCAATTGTTTATTATACTGTTGAATTCAAGCTAAACTGTTCAGATCAGCTTTAAATTGATAGATAGATAAATATAAAATAATAATACCACGTAATCCGAGAGAATTCGCATATTGATGAAAATTCTTGCGAGTTTTTACATTCTTGGTACCCTCGGTTTAAATTATTTTATTATAAAATATAAACATCGAATGAATAGGGAATTTAAGCTTAATATAATTAAGTTCAAGTTTCAATTTGAATTTTGAACATATGTATTTCTTCAAGTTTCTATTTAAAATAATGCAATGAAAGACATATCAATAAATATCAATAGCAAGAATGAACAAATATAGAAATATTGTCCTAAACTCTGTCTACTATTTTATACAGTTATGGGAACAATAAGTATTGAATTTTCTTCAGTTAGTATAATCAGTGTAGATATAAGGAAGGAAGTAGCTGCTACTCTACTTATATCAATTATTCCTTCTACCAACTGCGTTCTATTCACTTTTGTGGACTCACCAAAGGCAGGACCAAAGCACAACTTGAGGCCAACAAAGGGCAGACCCTTGAGTGGGGATCTGTTGGCCGGCCAGCCGACTTGAATGTTGTAGAGCAGCAGTACGATATCATACTTGAAGCACTGTAGATAGCCTTGGAAGTTGACACTGGCTCGCAGCAGGATCAGCTCCCTGCCGATGACTGCATCCTCGGGCGCCAATTGAAACAGCGACATTTGAGCAGGTCAAAGAATTGTGTTCGATAGAGAGGAAGATAGGTGTGTGCGAAAGAGAGGAAGAGGGAGGAAAGAAGTGTGATGGAAAGAGTGTGTGAGGAGTGTGCGTCGAGTGTTGAGCAATAGAAAATGTACAAAATTGTGAACAATGAGTTTGTTAATGTTGGCATTAAACTCAAAACGGGCTCGTGTTTTGAGTTGTCGACATTATTTGCTCGCTCATTAACAACAAGCGGAGACCAACTGAAGTGAAGTGAACGCTGAGAGCCGAGCTGGGAAATGTTTGCGCAACATTTAAGGGCGCACAGGGAGCCCGAAAGAACTTGGCCTAATAGGCTGGGGCATTATTGCCGGCAACGCGTCGCTTTTGTCATCATTTTGCTATTAATTTTTAAAGCGCGACATTGCCATGTGTTTGTTCAAGGTGAACACAAAGTTGAGAGACGATTTCTAAATACCCTGTACCCGAAAAAAATGTAATTCCTACTCAAAGGATGAAAATCATTTTAAAGTTGGAGTCTGGAATTTAGATACCAATAATAATAATAACTAAACAGAGGGAAAAATTACTTATAAAAGGTTATGCAATACATCAAGTTATTAAAATCAAAATTTGATTACAATCTTTAAACAGTAATTGAAAAATGATTTTAATCTTAAAACAAATAATAATATTTTTCAGCTTGACATGAACTGCGAACAATCTTATTTAAAAAATGGCATATCTAGAATTTCAATTTTATCTAGAATTTACAATCAAGATTTTATTGTTGCTCTCAGATATTTTAAGTTTTAATAAAACCGAATTATAATCTTGATAGTTATCGTTTAGGCAAGCGAGCATCTCACAGTCGAGCACACTCACAACTGCAGCTTGCTTGGCTTTTATTATTAATGTTGCTGTCCTTGTGTGTTCGCTTTCCTTTGTTGACTGTCTGCATTATCCTTTTTATCGACGCTGCTTTTTGAATGACATTCGATCGTCAGCTGGCAAGGGGTGTGGAGGGGATGAGGAGGGGTTTTAACACCCTGCAGCGCTTAACTCGTGCGGCACAAAGCCCACAACTTTGGCAACGTTGACTTTAGCATCCTGGGCCAACCCTGAGTTGGCTGTTTGCCTTGTCGCTTTTGTGTTTGTTTGTCAACGTGAAAAATGATAAAATTGCCAGTTGGCGAGGCCATTGGGCGTTTCCTCCCCGCCCCCTCTCTCGACCACTTTTTTCTACCACTTCCACCCACAGGAAAGCCGCTTTAATATTTGCTGCGAATATCACAACAATTTATTTGCACGTTGCACATTTTACTTTTATTTATTTTCATGTTGCACTCGCTACACGAAATATAATATTTGAATATTTAATTTTAAATAAAGTGTGCATGTGTGTGTGTATGTGTGTGTGTGTGTGTGTGTGTGTGTGTGTGTGTGTGTGTGTGCTACCTTGCCACACTTGGCGCGCTTGCTACAAGTGGCGGCATAAATTCAAATGCCACTTTGACAACAGCGTCAACAGCGCCCCTTTGCAAATTACGTATACGCAACGTGGGCGCCAAGCACCAAAGCTAAGCACAACATGGCACTCTCTCTCTCTCTCTATCTCTCTCTCACTTTCTCTCTCTCTCTCTCGCGCGCGCTTAGCGGCATCACATAAAGTGCTTTTGGGGCTCTCGAGCCATTGAGCTGCTGCGTTTTCCTCACTACGAGTAAATTTCGCAATTTAGAATAAATCTGTGCGGCTGAAATACGACTTGCGACGGCTGCAGACGCCAACTCTTTGATGGAACTCGAGCTGGCTCTGAAGAGCCAGCTGGTTAATTTAAGCAGCCACATTCCAAATGAATCTCGGCGTAGTTGAAACTACAAGTATTTTGGCATAACAGCTGAAGACGCATTTCAACTAATGTGGACGATATAAAGGTGAAAAGCTATTGAGAACTTTAGAACTATATGGTAAAAAGGTAGTTAAAGTTTGTGTAACAGACAGAAGAAGGCATCTCAAATAACTAGAGTATAAACATATATTCTAGATCAGAGTCAACAGTCCATACGTTATTGCCATTTCCGTCTGTCTATCTGAATTTCTTAGATTCCTAATGCACATTAGTAACGCTAATATAAAAAGTTTCTAACATTCAGTGTTTATATTACACTAAAAATGCATAAACATGCATTTTACAAATTCAGTAAAATACAGTTTAATATGTTATGAAGATGTTAACAGCACAAAATCGATTATTTTAAAATGAAAGCCTGATAATGCAACAGTTAGACAATTATTAATTTTCTTACTTCTATAATCTATATTTTGTATTTGATTTATTTAAGTACGTTTTCTTAAGTTATTTATGTATTGTTTTTATTTATATTTATTATTTTATTGTATTCTAGTGCAACCTATTAAAGTTATTTCGATGTATTAATTATTGCATTTTTTAATGTTCAACATAAATAGATAAGCGCAAATACAAATTTGTCAGATATTAAAAGGTTTTAAATCAAACTCGCTATCTAATTTGTTGCTAATCGACACACAAATATTCAGTACTTAAATTTCGGTAATACGGATTTAAAATAAATACAACAACAAAATAAATAACGCAAACTGAGGCTTTCACAAAATCAATGAAATACATTGAAAACTAAACTAAATACTTGGTAAATAAAACCAGACGCTAATAGCACTGAATTATTCACAGCTCGGATTAAATAATTATTCAAACAATACTTGTTTATTTTGTTTAATCATGCAATCTCAATGAAATCGCATATTTTATCTACTCCGTGTACAGTATATATGTGTGTGTGTGTGTGTGTGTGTATTTCATGTCTAGACTTCCGATTGAGATTGCCCGAGTGCGGCAGTTAAGTTAGGGTGGGTTTTTTGCCGCGTCTACCGCAAGCAGCAGAGTGGCGCAGTGGAAGCGTGCTGGGCCCATAACCCAGAGGTCCGAGGATCGAAACCTTGCTCTGCTATGCGATTGGCAATTTACTTTTTCTATTTTTTACAAATACTTATTTCGCTATTTGCACTTTACTATTTCAAATTTAACTTTGTATGTCAATCATTCACAATTGAGACATATTAGTAATTATTTAGTTTAACATTTGAAAATCGTATGTAATATCCAACGTTAAAGAATGTTAAATAACTTTGAACAAAAAAATAAGCTATAATATAAACCTTAATCAATAAAATAATAATTTAACATGCCCATAAAAAATAATAATATTTAAAATGCAAATAATAATAGTTCTTAACATTCAAACTTTCAAAAATAAAAATTTCATAACATTCAAAAAATCATAAATACATAATTCTTTGCAAACCCAAAATACTCTCTTTCTGGCAACATAAAATTCTAAAATAATTAATTAGATTTACTAAAGGTGAACAAAAAAAATGGTTTACTTTTAACCCCTCTCCAAATTGAATTGATGGAGCACAAATCTTAAATTAAATTGTATTTGTAGCCTTTCTCTTTTTACACATTTCTTTATGCTGCAACATATTTAATTATAGATGCAATTGAGGCATAAAGTGTCACAGCTTGATGGTGTCTGGCTATGAAGACGTAGTTTCTTGGCTCCGAATGCGGCGCATTGATTGCCAATCAGTCAGTTAGTCAAGTGGTAGAAGGAATGCGATAAAATTGTAAGGATTCCCACTTGGGATAAATGTCTGTGCAGCAGCTGCAGTCGGAGATTTGCACAAATTGTGTCCCTCAATTGCCTGCAAATGATGCTGAAGCCTAGACAGATGATGAGCAACTGAAACCCGATGATGAACAATGTAATGACGATGAAAAGGATGCTGAAGACGACGAGGTTTTCTCTTGCTCCTGTCTGCTGTGGATGTGTGTCCTGGGCACAGCTCCTTTCAAGCTTTCAGCGATGCCGTTTAAACAAGCGCAGCCAGCGACAGCAGCTGTTGCATTTTGGGCAGCCTCGTTGCAGTTTTTCCTCCCTTCGTTTTTTACCTGCATTTCTTTTTTTTTGTGTCAAAAACATGCGGTGCGCCAATGTTTGCCCTACGTGTGCTGTGTGTCTGCGGTTTTGGCATGTCATCTTTAAAGCCACAACCAGCTTGGCTGCCTCGCCTTGCCTTGCCTTCCCTTGACTCGACTCGACGTCCCAATCAAGACCGAGCAGACTGTGCAACGTGCAACGGCAACGTGCAACGTGCAGCTTGCTGCCTTTAGTGCCAACGCGGCTGTCGTCCCGTTTCCCAGGCACATAATAATCCATAATAAGCCAAATTTCCGCTTTTTATGCAGCAACGGGGCAATGCATAAAATTGTTCGTATCATTTAACTCGTTTTATGTCAGCGCGGCGTTCACACTTTATTTCGATGAAGCAGCCGCCTCAAAGGAAACCAAAGAGCGTCTGCTAAATAGATGCCATCAAGTGGCATGATTTTCCATTCTTTAACATACTTATTTTAATAAGATGATCAAATAAACTTAATGTGCTTTAACAAGCATATATTGTGTACACAAGATGAAACATAACTATTAAAATGATTCACAAAGAAAATAATGAAATTGTTAAGCCAATAGAAAATAGGAAATAATTTTAACATAATGTAAACAACTAAATTTCGTCCCGAGAAAAATAAATAACTGAAGTTAAATATTAATTAAAAATTCGATGTGATTCCGATTCTCCAATGAATTGTCAAGTCAAAATAAGCAGCATACAAAAAATGATGAGAAACTAGCATTAAGCAAAATTATATACTTTGTACTTTGGATTTTAAGCTAACAACAATTCTTATTAACACTAAAACAAGTAATGCAAATCTAAGCGATGCGCAAAGTTTGAAAAAAAGGCGAATATAGTTTATTGATTGTGATCTCTTAAAGTTTATAAACTTTGTGACTCTGGCTACTCTGCGAAAGTAAAAGTTTAGAAATGAGTTTGCAAAATGCCAATCTGAAGTTAAACCAACAAGTTGTTTAAACAATTTTCTAGCAAATACTCAACACCTGGGACCATGACTTTGTACAATTTATGAGACGATTTTTCATTAGTCTTCTACATAACTACAAAAGTACTAGTAATGAGAAAAGTTATGGTAATTTTGTCACATTACGTTGGAGCCATATGAATACTCAGATCTCAGAGAGCAAAAGAGCTGGAGTAATTTTATGCCAATGTTTTCTTGATTCTATAATCTTTGTTTATCAATATGTTTAAAGGTTTAGCTGTTAAAAAGACTTTCTTTGAACCGCTTTCAAAAATTGGACTGCTTAGATATCTAAATATTCTTTATATACAAGTTCTTATTTATTCTTTAATATCTGAAATTAATTTGATTGTTAAGATTAGTATTTAAATCGACCTCTGCAGAGTTAATGGAAATCTAATATAGTTACAATATTTGTTTATTTTTGTGTTAAGTGAGTAAATAAATTAAATTGGCTGCAATTGGATTTGTAGACGCTAAAAGGGAATTTAATATGTCTGAGTTTTCTTCGTTTTATTGCGAAGCGGAGCTTTAAGCACACTTCTCACTTCATCCTTAACGATTATATTGTTGTTTATGTGTGCAACGTTTACAACACAATATATTATATGCCGGACTAAAGCCTTATATGCACAGACAGAGAGGGAGAGAGAGAGAGAGTGAGAGAGAGAGAGGTAGCATTGCAGCTAAAATGAATATGCATTTCAGATTGCAGTGTTTTAAATTTACGAGTAATGCGACTGCAGCCGGGGTCTGAGCTGCGAGCTTCTTCCTCCCCGCTACTTCAATCTCCACGCTTGTTATGCCAACCGTTTTGCGGGTAATACAATGCCAGCAGAGCGAGACAGAGACAGTGAGTGAGTGAAACAGAGAGAGAGAGAGCAAGAGGAGGATGAAGCTTAACCTACTTCCCGCGGGATGTTTTGGATGCGGCGCACAAAATGCATAAATTTCATTATTTATTCATCAATTTAAAGCGCTGCGAAGCATGCAACATAATCACAGCAGGCAGCAATTGTTCGCAGCGCACTCTGTGCGAATTTAATTCGCATTTAACGAGAATTATTTGATTTTTGCGCCGCCTGCAAATTTAATTGAGCATATGTTCGCTGAGCCCAAAATCCAATTTGCAACTTAAATGGCGCCCACATTATTGCCACAGCAAAGTACTCGTCAACCTGCAGCAGGCGATAAAAGTTGCGAGCGAAAGAGAGCGCCAGAGAGAGAGAGAGAGAGAGAGAGAGAGAGAGGCACATATGTAACATAGAAGTAACTTAATTTGGGTTAAAGCCATAATGCCAAGGTATTAATGTTGCGCTTTGGCATGAATCGTTTCCGTTTCCCCCCACCTTAAATGCATGCGGCTGCAACACAGTATGCTTGTGGTTGTGTGGCAACAACACGTGCAACATGACTGTGGCGGCGTGGCAGCCTGGCAGAGACCTGGCAATTAATGGCCGAAAAATAAACGTTGCAAACTCGTGCCCACACACAAAACAGACTCAGATGCACATTCACATTCACATTCACATTCACATTCACACTCACACACTCATACTCATATATATTCACACACACACACTCATACATTCTCGCTTAGTCGTCGCACAATATGCGAATTCGCATAAACAAATTTGCACGAACGAAGCTGCAACACTTTGCCATTTGAAATTGAAGTTGCGTGCGCTCTCACACATACACATACATATGTATATATATATATATATATATATATATTTGTGTGTGTGTGTACATAGATGTGCTGTGAAGGGCACACAACTGGAGGCACTTCAATAGGAATGCAGATTTCCATAGCTTGCAGCAATTGGCAAATGCCTAACTAGCGAGCAGGCTGAGTGGGAAAAACAACTGCTGAGATACTTTATAGATCAATGTATTCAGACGGACAGACAGACAGGAACAGACAGACAGACAGACAGACAGACAGACAGACGGACAGATGGATTGGCAAACGCCTTTCATCTGGCTTAACAATTAATTCTTAAAATAAAAATGTAAACAAATTTAATGCAAGCTATGATTTTGTTCTTTACTATTGTAACCATTTAATAAACCTACTATATATGCTGCAAGATATCTATAACTTTAACATTAAAGTCACCAAATTTGATTGCCTTAGCTCTTTTGGTATCTGAAATCTAACCCCTAAAACGAAAGGCCAGATAAACAGGAGAATAGGCAGAAGTTTTATTGTTTCAGGTATCTTTCACTGACTTTGACTTAACTATTTAATTTAGTCTTTTTTTATTTAGCTATTAATAACTTAATTTATAGATAATATAAATTTGCCTCATGTATTTTATATTATAGTTAAACATTTCTAAATTGTAAATTGTAAATCGTTAATTGAAAATTGTAACCGAAGAATGAAAATCCATTTAAGCTAAGTGTCAGTTGTAGTTTTATGTTTGTTCCTCTTTAACGTATAATTTTATAGAATATTCTCACTTCAAATAGTCTTTATTTTGAAATATTGCACAACTTCTACTTTTAAGTTTCAACACTAAAACTGACTTTATCTTTTTATGTCTGCCTATATAATAATTATTATTGAATATCAACACTGAGAGGCAATCGTTTCTTTAAATCTATCCGTCTGTTGTCGAGCATTGTTTCAGAGAGAATTGAAGAATTGAGAAATTCAATGATATTCCAATTATTTGTTTGCTTCTCAAGAACCGTTGGCACGGTCATTTTAAACAATACCTGCAAGTATTATTCTTAAAGGAATCATATTTATTTTCTTAAATTTCACAACAATATTATCATGTTTTTTAAGTACTTTAAAATAAGCACTGGCAAACAATTAGCAAAATTTAAAGTCGAAGTGAATATAAACTAATTATGTTGAAAAAAAAACAACAAGTCAGATGCACTAAAAATGTTTGGCTTAATACTTTAAATCGAATACATCGCAATTATATTTATTGAATGCAATAATAATTAAAACATATTCATTATAAAGAAGATAAAAGTATAAAAATATACTTTTCATTTAATATTTATTTTATTTCACCAAATTTTTGCCAACTTTTGGCAGTTATAATCTGTCAGCTTCAAAGAGCACCTTTTATATTAAATTTGAAGAATCGAAATATGCTGTGAGGATGCAAAGATTGAATTTCACAGCTGCCTTATTTGTGTGGCTCGTGCTGTTCACGAATGTGCACTAAATTCCTATATGTGTAGTTGGCATTTTAGAGATTACGTGCATAACGGCACTTTGCTGCCCATTAGCATTTGCAATTTGAGTCCGTGGTGAATAATGTCGCCGGCATTTCGTTTCGTTTCGTTTCGTTTCGTTTTCGTTGGAGACCCTCGACTTTTAAAGTTGAACTAGAACTCTAGACTCGGTATTTAGTCAAGGCTCCGTTGCGTTTCCTCTAATCGTGCGCGAAAAGTTCAAGGCAAAGAGGCAGTCAATCAGTCAAGCATTCAGTCAGTCAGTCAATCAGTCAGTCTGGCATCAATCGGGTGAGCAGCGGAAGCGAAAGTAAGAGAACAATATTGCGCATACGTTCCGTGTCCGCATTAGCCGCAAGAAGACTTCGAAGCGCATCCATAAGAAAATTGCAAATTTACGTTGGAGCTTTGCATTTGATTGGCCAAAAGAAATGGCGTCTTGTTTTCCTCTTTATACATTATTTTGCTTCACTTTTGTGTGCGATGCCAACTCACCTGAGGACGAGGACTGCGAATGCCGCATCGTTGTAGCCATGGCAATGGAATTTATCTCCGATTCCGGCGACCACATTATGTTAGATGTATATATGTATAATTTCGATTCGTTGACGCGACGTTGCGTTGAATTTATTGATTTTTCTTAGTTGTTTGCACAAATAATTTAACTAAATCATCATCAGCAGCAGTCGACACGAGTTTCGTGTAGTTTTTTCACTTTGTTTTTTTGTTTTCGGCCGCGATAAATTTATTAAAAAAGTTGATGTTTCAAGTTTTTGGCATTTTTGATGCATATCTATCTGGAGATTGGTAACTCGCTAAGTTATGCAAAAGTTTTGCATTACGCGAAACAAACTGCAAAATCAAGTCGGAAAATATGTAGAATGCTGTTGCCGAGGCCGTTTCTCTTCCCTTTGTGCTCTTCTCTTTTTTTTTGGTGGCTTGCAAATGTGTTTCGACAGCTTTATGCCAAAGGCAGCTGGGAATTGGCATTAAGCGTGGGCGGCAGCTCGTTTCAGATTAAAGCTCACTGCCAACACACAACAAAAACAAAAAAAAAAACAACAAAAAACAAAAATATAATGCTCGGCCCATGGAATCGAGCCAAGAAATTTGCAATGAAAAGTTGCGAGCCAAGTCCAAATATTATGTAAAGCTGCCTTTCCTCTCTCTCTCTCTCTCTCGTATTTTCTCGCTTTTTCTCTGTTCTTGTAACAACTTTCTCATTGTTAGCGCATTGTTAGGAAGGCACATCAAAGCCTTCACTCCTCTTACTCTCAGCTGAAGCGCACTTTCAATATGCTTTCGAGTGCTTAATGACTTTTCTAAGGTCAAAACTGCGAGCTGCAAAAACAATAGCATACTTCTAGACTGTCGAAACTATTCGGCGCACTCAGATGGAAGACCGAGCCTATGTACGAGGTATAAGCCCGCTTCCAACAGTTGCAAACTATAGCAAATTAATAGATTTGCACCAGACAAAGTGGGAAATTTTCAGAAATGGTATTTGTGGTTAGGAAAGATACATTTTTAATTCCAATATTTATTTATTTCCTATATTTTTATTTAACGGAAATTGTACGTTAATGTTATTTGAAAATATCTATATTTATCAGAAACATAAATATAATATTTTCATCACAATTTTCATAAAATTTGAGCACTTTTCCATTGTAAAAATTCAGCAATCAACTCTAATTTTTCGAATAAAAATAATCAAGGAATGTACCCTGATTTTTATATCACGTAAACAGATTTTATAATTGACAATCTATGTTATGCCATATACATTTTATATAAATTGCTAAATTCTGCAAACACATTAACTCTTTGAAGCCCCTAAAACGGTAATAAATCCTGATTGAATTTACTTCTTCGCTCGTTGTACAAAATTTCGCAATTACCCCCGCCTCCAACATGAACATGAGATAGCATCTTTAAAATGTTATGAGTTTTCGACGCCTGCACAGCAAAGAATAATTCACATATTCCCCGAAGATAGTCTACTTTCTCACTCTCGCTTTCGCTATCCTTGTATCTCGGTCTCTCTTTCAATGTCAGCAAATATTTATTGATAAACCTCACACACACACAGACGCACACATAAGTGTGAGTCAATAATTTCACAATGACAGCGTCTGCTTCTATGTGCGTGTGTGTGTGTGTGTGTGTGTTACATCTCCACATCTTCCTGCTGCACATCATCATCGCCATTGATGGCGCCATTTTTGTTTTTGCCGCACTTTTGTTTGCTTAGCCAGCCAATCTGAATGTGTGTGTGAGTTCAAGTGTGTGCGAGAGTGTGTGTGTGTGTGTGTGTGTAGTGTGCCTGCTCTCCCCGCTGTCGGCGTAATGCGAGCTGACAAACTTTGTCTGCAGTTATAAGCACTAACTTGCCGCTGTCTTTCCCTCTCTCACCCTCTCTCTCTCTCTCGGTCAAATACCGGTGTGTGTGTATGCGTGTTTGTATGTTTGCTGTCGGAATTTGTAATGAAAGTGAGCTGTTCATTTGCTTTGGGGTCGCCAAGTGGCTGACGTCTATTTGGGTTTTCCTTCCTCAATACAAACACAATTGCATGTCCTCATGTTGTGTGTGTGTGAGTTGTGTATAAAAAGTAAAATAAATGCTACCCTCTGCAGATTCTTTACGACTAGACCGTACACACAATGGAGAGCTTAGCTTAGCCATAACTTGCCATAATGCGGGTTTGCCTCAGCTGCTTGTTCGTCATCTTTTTAAACTTTTTTGCTGACACTTTTATGACTGCAAATTTCAAAATGTTTTCTTTGGCTTTTAAAGTCCCACCCAGTGTTTGTTTATATTTCCATTGTGGTATACTTTTAGCATAGTTTTAGTAAACCATTTCTGTTTTAGTGCATTTATTTAATTCACCAATTAAATATACTAAGACTGTGTGCTATATTTTCAGTATAGTATATTTCAGGTTTAGTATATTCATTTGAGTCGGACTGGCAGTCAAGCTGCGGTCACACTGATCCTTTGCCGATCCCCCCTCCCCGTTGCCTTTCTTCCATCTGAGCTTTAGTTAAATTATCATTGCGTTGAAATGCGCAAAAGTTTTTTATGTGCTTTGTTTTGAATTCAAGGACACCGCAAAAGGCGCAATATGATAATTTGCAAGAAAAGGACAGACAGTCGGAGGAATGGGCTGCGGCTGCTGTGTTATAATAATTGTGGGCTGACAAATGTGACAACAACAAGAAGAAGCAGTAAACAAAATGCTCACGAGAGCCATGGCAATAATCATAACTAACCACAAAGAGCGCCGCCAGCTACGTCACGTACAGCGGCAGCGGCAGCGGAACGACAGCGACAACAACAGAAGCAGAAACATCATCCAACAATGGCGTAACTGAATGACAGTTGGCCAGAGCGGGACAGCAACAATAGCAGCAGCAGCATCAGCAGCATCAGCTTCCGTTTGGCGTCTGACTGCTTGGCCTACATAACAAAAACAGTTGCAACTCAGAGCACTCACACACACACACACACACATACAAACCCACGTATGGTAAATTGCTTGCATGCAGAAGGCGGGCTGAGACAAAAGAGAACGACACGATAAAGAGGCGCTCGCCCCTTGTTATGTGCACATGCTACACACTCTTCTTCTTCTTCTTCTTATTGTTTTTGTTTTTGTTTTTGTTTTCTTGTTGTTGCTGTTGTTTCGACACTTGAGTCATTTTTAACGGGCTCTGAGCAGCACCCGCAAACAATTTTAATTTGCTTAGCCACAGACGCTTTCTCCCCATCTCTTTACCTCCCTCCCTCTCTCTCCATCAAGCAAAAAACAAGCCCAATTTCCTTTGAATTTCCTTGCAAGCAACGGAATGCAGTCTGCGTCTCCGTCGGCTATTGGTCAATGTTTAGCAAACTATTATTTCCCTTTCAAGTAAATGCTGCCAACCGGACAAGAACATTAGCCAAATTCCCAGCCCATACTTCGCTTACATATTACAACTCGTTTACCTTATTGATTGTTAAAGCAAATTCTTGCCGCTCTATAAATAGTCGCAACACATTCGACGACTGGTTTTCTGCTTCTTTGGCTAGAGTGAAAGTGCCGCCCTCAGCGTTTTCTTGTCTATTTTGATGATTAAACACTAGAGCAAAAGAGATAGCGCCAGAAGTTAAACTTTTTGCCGTCGTGGATCATCGCGGTTCCATGGTGTAATGGTTAGCACTCAGGACTCTGAATCCTGCGATCCGAGTTCAAATCTCGGTGGAACCTGAGTTTCAAATTCATTTTTTTTTTTTTTTAGAATTAGAAATTACAAAATTTGCAGTTTTCACTAGCATATTATTGATTAGAAAAGTAAGCTATATAGCCATATATAGTATTAAAAAGGGTAATTTATCAGTAAACAAGCAATGTGAATTTGTTATCCATTCTTCTAACCAGCCTTTTTTAATCTAATTTGTACTTTATTTTTAAGAAAATTCATATTAGTTAAATGTTCTAGCTATAAAGCGGGCACTGTTTAAATGTATTCCTATCTTTTAATGCTCATCATTTTGTTCTGATTTTTTTATTCTTCTTATTACATTATTTTTATTATATTCTTGTTATTTTATTTTTCTTATTTTATTCTTGTTACTTTATGCCGTTTTTGTGTTCTCATTATCTATCCCCTTTTTTGTAATCTCATTATTTTATTCCCTTTTTTATATTCTCAGTATTTTATTCTTGTTATTTTAATGTCTTTATTTTATTCTTGTAATATATTCTTCGTAATTTCCGGCTTTCTGAAGCTTTAGTGATGGAATTTAGTTCTTGTTGACCTATGTCTTACCACACTTGAGTTTTATAAATGCAAAAGCATAATTATACCCGCTACCCATAGGGTAGAAGGGTATTATGACTTAGTGCCAACAGGAAATGTATGTAACAGGCAGAAGGAGGCATCTCCGACCCCATAAAGTATATATATTCTTAATCAGCGTCAACAGCCGAGACGATATAGCCATGTCCGTCTGTCCGTCTGTCCGTCTGTCCGTCTGTCTGTCTGTATGAACACCTGGATCTCAGAGACTATAAGACATAGAGACACCAAATTTGGCAAAAATGTTCCTTCATACCCTACGCAGATCAAGTTTATTTCAAAAGTTGGATGCCACGCCCCCTTCGCCCACAATAAGCATTAATCTAGAAAAAGTCAAGTTTTTTTTTATGTAAATTGCGTATAACTCCAAAAGTTCTTTGTGTAATGATGTGTAATCTGGTAACCCATCTGCGCTTGACACTCTTAATATACCCTGTAATTTTGGTAAAAATCGGATTAGTAGAACAAAAGTTATTCGCGTAATTATTTATCAAAATTGTTATTCCCAATGCATATGGACGTTTTAAGTGTCTGATTGACCTAGAGATATCAAATTTGGTGACAGTATTTGTGTAGGTCTTACGCAGATCAAGTTTATTTTAGATTTTTGCCACGCCCCTTTCCGCCCCCAAAAACTGTAAAAGCCGTAATAATAGACCTAGAGCATTGAATTTTGGTATGCATAATAACAATGATAGTCTGAATGACTCCTGTGAATTTGGTTGAAATCGAATGAAAAACAAGGAAGTTATTAATGAATCAATTTTATATGCAAAATTCACTTGCAGCTGCCCGCGCTTTGTTTGTTAAGTTGACAGTGTGACCATAGCGGTGTTGTGTATTTTACCCGCTATTTTCAAATATATACAAAAATTAAGTTTTAGTATATTTGGTATATTTTTTGTTAAAATATCATTTATGTTTTTTGTTTTCTCTCGAAATGGGTTGCGGGTATCATACGGTCGAGCACTCTCGACTGTAGCTTTCTTACTTGTTTTTCTTGCTCTCAGTTGGTCAATCTAATTAACAATTAAAATAATTATGTGAGCGCTCTTGCAGCGCCATATTAATAAGTAATCTAAGGGCACATTTGAATCGCTCCCCGTGTGCTGCTTTGTACATAATTAAGCATTTGAGCCTTTTGCGGACTCATGAATGTCCAAGCGCACAGTCGAAGCCAATTCCACACGCTACGCGTAAAAATCGGAGAGTCGACGAAACTGAAAATGACAGACGGAAGTCAGGCGACGGACGGAAGTCCAGAGACAAACGGAAGGCAGGAGACAGGCAGGAAGTGACAGCAGAACCTCGTGAAAGGGACTGTGTGGTATCAAAATAAATTAGCAATTAATACTTCATGACCGTGGGCGGAATAATGGACACAATAACAAAGCCTTAACTCGTTTCAGTACCAACTAAAGAACACACACAATTTGAGGAAAATGTGAAAATGCGTGGAACAACAAAGGGCAATTTATGAATAATAGATATTGTCATAGCGTTTTGGTCTCCTCGCGAATCAGTTATATTCGATGATGACGCGAGTTATAAGGCTAAAGGCCTTACACGATTTCAGGTTTCAACACAAAATTGGTAAACAAAGCACTCGTTTGTTATTGCTTCACCCGGTTTCATTGTATTCTATAAATTTACAATTTTCTTGGCTTGTTTATGTTCTGAATTTCATAATTTTTGTGTTTTTCTTTTTTGTCAACTTTTTTTTTTGTTGTACCAAAAAACGGAATCGCGGCGTCCTGACGAGCAATCAACCAGCGGGCTCCAACGTAAAACCAAAACTGAGCATTTAAGGACATTTACGATTGATTTTATACCGAAAACACACGACGCTCGTCTCATAGCCGTGTGTTTCAGCTGCTGCTTGTGACACAGAAAACTTCGTTTTGTGAATGAACCGAACGCAATGCGAGTGTCCCGCCCGAAGTTGAAATTCGGAGTGAAAGCTCGCGTTCGTTGTGGTCGCATTTCTGTGCTTTTCAAGCGTATTCCAGCAGGTTGTTTTTTGTTTGGCGCCCATAATTATTTGCTTTATTTACTGCCACTAACCAAAAAAAAAAAAAAAACATCGATGACCAGTAAACTCTTTACATTATTACAAACCTTATTTTTAAATATTTGCCATCGAAATAGCATTATTAACCGTCCACTGTATTAAGATACTTATGCATAAATATAGAAATACGTACGATCGACAAAAATAACTCAATTGTTTGCCCCTGTATTTATGCAACATTATTTTGTAGAGTTTACTGTGATCAGCTGTTGGCTGTTTGATATAAAACTATGATTTGACAAAGCAAACACCAAGTGGTTCCATGGTGTAATGGTTAGCACTCAGGACTCTGAATCCTGCGATCCGAGTTCAAATCTCGGTGGAACCTGATTCGCAAAATTTATTTTTGCGCATTATAAATTTTGTTTAATATTTGCCCACCTTGAACAAAAGCTTCGAATTGCAGGCAATTAGCACGTGCTTCTACTGCAAGAGCTTTATTTATGACCGACCACACATACGCACACGCAGAATGCAACACACGCATTTGCATGCATGTGTGCGTAAACAATAAGTACATGTAAATGGTCAATTTCTCTACACTTACCTTTATCGTGCAGCAAATGCTGATATGCAAGCCATTCGTCGGCTGTGAAGCTGGAGGTGGAAAAGTCGTCGGGGGTGGCGTGGTGGGAATGCAGCAGCAACCAGTGCGGATATGAGGTCCAAATCAATAAAACAATCTTTACCAATGAAACGGTAAACATTAAACTCAACACGATTGCAATCAACACTTTCAGCAAGCGCTTCAACATAATCACCACACACACACGCACAGTCAGAGTAACAGTTAAATAGAGTTTCTTGTATTGAACTCTAATAAATATTTAATGCGCGCACTTTGCAAAACAACAATAACAACAAGCTGCAGCACGGCGCGAACATTTTGCGCTTGCTGCAATCCCCAAAAATGAGCAGCACCGAATTAAATAATATTCGCAATGGTAATTGTGTGTGTGCGTTTTGTTTACCGAAACTTAAATAAAAAACTGCGACGAGCGGAAAATAATGTTTTTTTGCGAATGTGCTTTTTTCTTTTGTTTTTCGCCAACAGCTGACAGCGGAGCTGCCACATCTGCCATTTCAACTATCTGGCAGCCCTTTAAATGCTAGTGCAAGCATAAACCCAACAGCCGATGCAGGAACCATGCGCCACTGCAGTCGCCAGCTTACATATTTATCAAATAAATTGGCAACTCAAATCTTTTCGTAATTTTACAATAAAAGACATGTAAAACTAGCACAACTATTTGAAAACGTATTTTTAAAAATTTGAAAAACTTAAAAAATTCGAAAAAAAAATGCTTTCACTTCAGGTTCCACCGAGATTTGAACTCGGATCGCAGGATTCAGAGTCCTGAGTGCTAACCATTACACCATGGAACCGCTTGTCAGCACCATGACAAAAGTCGCATAACTTCCGCTAGCACTATTTAAATGCTCAATATATGAACAAAAAGATTATTCAAACGTTGTCTGTATTCAGAAATTAGTTATTTATTAAAATATTGTTGGAATTGTTGGATTACAAATATCTTTTTTTTGGCAACTAAAATAAAGATATATTTGTTTAAATTGTTGCTAAAATTATACTTTACTTTTAAAATGAACCAAAAACCTTTTATTGAACCAAAAACTATTTGTAAAGAGAAAACTTTTATTTTAGCACAATAAACATTTATAAATATACTTTTTAACACCATAATATATACCGTGAATGGAAACGATTATTGCCGAAGGTTGTAACTCAAATAAGAAATCCGTAGTCCTTTTTGCGTTTTTAAAAGGGCGCCGCCTAGAACATTAGTCTCACACTTTATAAATGGCAATGCGCAGCTTCTGGTACTTTTCAATAAATAAACATAATTTTAAAACTGTACAGTTTGATGCCTACCGTTACAAATATCAATGACTAAATGGTCACACTGTTAAATATCGATATATCGCAAAATCATCGCTAAACAACCAGACCAATAAAACATAATTGTTTTTGCAAATATATATTTCATATATATATTTCAAGCTAAAACTTCGATAATATATTTTAACCAATATGAATTCAAAACATTCATAAAAGCTATAAAATAGAATTTCTGCAAGGAACTAGCTATTTACAAAATTTTGCGCCTCTTCAAAATATACCAAAATGTTCCCAGCCATCGACGTCGTAAAATAGTATATTTTAAAAAGTTAGCTCGCGGTCACACTTATCTTAAAAGATTGAATTTAAAACAATTGCTCTAGCCTATAAGCTTTTGGGCGAATTCTTCGTTGTACTATTTAAAATAGTGTTACCCTCGGCAAACTTGTTCTATCAAATCAAAGTTCATCAAACATCAGAAAACACAGCTGTGTGCGCCGTCCCCTCCCTTGCCCCCTTAAACACTCCCTTTATAGTTTTCCCTTTACAAATAAATAAATAAACACAACTAGTTTGTCAGTCATTTTATTTGTATTTGAGTTGCCACCTGCTTTTGTTTTAGGTGCACTTGCACCACAGACCAGCAGGTGGCCTTCACTTTATTTGCCCCTTCCAGTATAAATAAATGACAAGCAAAAAAAGTATTGCAGACGTTTGTTTTTATTGCAACAGTTCAATTCGATACGTAACACATATATAATTGGTATTGTATGTCTCCGCATATTGAGTGTACTTCAACATGTGCCGGGTTACAGACACGACACCAGAGCACCTGATGAAGTACAATAGACATGGGAGACATTTGAATGTGTATTGGTCACACTTGCAGATAAATGATTCGTCTGGCCAGGAAGCGCGCTACATTTGAATGTTTGCTGGTCACACTTGCAGATAATGATGGGCGGAGGGGGATAACGATGATTCGTCTGGCCACCACGCGCGCTACTTCAGGTACCTGACTGTGGTGTGGGTACAAAAAACCAGCCCCGGTCACTGATTAGCGCGCACGGTGAGACAGAGACAGCCAAACACGAAACAGATGTTGCCCGCTCCTCGCTCCTGGAACTGAAAAGAAGCCATGCACAGGAAACGACCTTGCTGTGCTGTGTTGTCCATGCCGAGCTTTAAGGTTAACGATCTCTGCATGTGTGTGTGTGTGTGGCGATGACTTCATACTCACACACAGCGGGATGTGTATGTGTTGAGGTGAAGCTTTGTCGCCTGTCTGTGTGGTGAGAAATTTGCTGGCTGCTGTTTGACGCAGATCTATGCAATAACAATGCCAAAAATTAGTCATATGTTCATTACATACAAACACACACACACACACATGCATGCAGACCGTATGCATATGTGTGTGTACACTCCAGCACCGAATCGCGGATGTGACGTCATCAGTGGGCAGGCAGCAAATGCGAAATCTTACATTTCTTTTTCTTTTTGTCAGTTTTTTCGGGTTTTGCAGCAACAGTTAGTCTTAGTCGTAGAGAGACCCTTGATATTCTATATTTGAAATGCTGTAAAGAAAAAAGCTGAAAATTGTCGAAAGAGAGCAACAGCAAAGAAGAACCGGCGTTTTGCTCTCGCTTTTTTCTTACTCTCTCGCTTTACGCTCTCTAGTGCTCTCTCAGTTGTGCGCTCTCTGTTACTAAGCGCAGCAGAGCTACGTGCGTGATCGCCGTCAAACGCACACATGCACACACACCGAACACACACGTGCCCCACTACATTCGCGAATTCTCTCGTACATATGAATGTGTGTGTGTGTGTGTGTGTAAAATCGAATTTGCAAACGCGTTCAAAGTTTTGCGTCTCTCTCTGCCGCGCTCTCTCTCTCTCTGTCTGTCGCTCGTGTGTACGCTAAAAAGGAATTAAATGAACACTTTTTTTTTACAACGCCTCATAAACTTTTTAAGCCGCTCGCGCAGATTGTGGTATAATGAACTTGGACTTGCTGCCGCTTAAGTCGACTATATGTATATGTGTGTGTGTATGCGTGTGCACGATGTGTCACGGCTGCGGCTGCTACTTTGGCTGCTGCTGGCTGCGATCGCGAACAGCTTTTGACTGCCGACTGCGCGCGTTGTGAATAATTGCGAATTTTGTTCGAATGTCGTTTTGTCGTGCCCAGCCGAGCATGTGTGTGTGTGTGTATATAGCAATGGCGACAGGCTGCCATATGTACCATGTACATACATAAATATAATGAGCAGCAGTCTGCATGTGTGTGTGTGTCTTGCTTGGGTGGGGCATTCCTAACCTCAAATAGTAACTGCCGAGTGCATGTCTATCTGTCTGTGTGTGTGTGGGTGTCTCTCTCCCTCTCTCTCTCTCTGTGCAAAATGCAAGCACATGCTTTTTTTGCAAACTGAGAACGCCCTTAACCCTGAGTTCTGAGTTGGAGTTCGCTGGCAACAAAAAAGAAAAAAGTTAAGCAAGTCTGATCACACACACACTGTTGAAAATTGCCAAATTTTTGTGAATTTGTGTATATGCGTGTGTTTGTTCGTCTGGGCAACATTTTTGTCTAAAATTAATATTTGAGCGACAAAAGTTGTGTGTGCATGTGTGTGTAGAGTCGTTCCCTTAGTGTGCGTGTGTGGGCAAAAGAAATTTGGAAATATTGTGTAGACTCTACACGAATGTGTAGAATCATGTGGTCGCTCGCTTCAAACATTTCTGCTGCTATTTGTAGTTGCTGATTTCTGTCTCCTCTCTTTTTTTTTTTTTGCTTTTTGTCTCCTCTCCTCTCTTCTTTTTTTGCGTGTCTTTTTCTGCTTGTGTGCGTAGCAGAAATTTGTTGTTGTGTCGCCGTCGCCGTTTGTTGCTGGTGCCTTGTGATATCAAAACGCTAAAAATAAACCCAACCTCAACTACAAGTCTTCATTTTTAACGAGCATTTTCGGTTCGCTTTTTGACCTGTGTTAATTCCATTTTCCCCCCCTCCCCCTCTAAGCATTAAATTTCACAATAGTGATGCAAAAGCATCGATACTTATCGCAGCCTTTTTTTGCCGATAGGTTTTATTTCGTTCTTTTCTATCTTTCACTATGAACTTGGCCTGCGACACTTTGGTCGCCTGGCTGAGCTTTTTTTCGTTCTTTTTATTTGTTCTTTGTTGCTTTAATTGTTCACACACACACACACACACACAGACACACACGCGCGACGACGCTGCAAAATTTAGCTTCACACACAGGCAAACACACACACACAGTCACAGAGAGACACAATCGGCCACTTGATGTGCAAATGGCCGACTGTGCGGCCGCCTAGAAACGCTCTGGCCTTTTATTTTATTTGGCTGTTCTGTGATTTTTTGTTCGACTTTGCTATTTTCTTTTTCTTTTTTGTGTTGTGAAGCGAAGCGAAGAAGCGAAGCGAACCGCGCACGCCGGCTGTTGGTGATCAAATGCTCAATGTTGCTGCTTAATCAAAAGCCGAATGCGCGAATTTTATTTCGCATTGCCACTAAGTTGACGCTGCTGTCGCTGCCGCTGCCTCTGCTGTTGTTGGCAGCGCTCTCGTTGCTTCTGCTGGCGTCGTCAGCTGTCTGTGTGTGTCTGCACACAAACACACACACACACACGTGCAGCAAAAGCAGCCGAGTCGTATGTGTTGCCGTTTCTTTCGCTTCCTGCTTCCTACACCGCGCTTTCCGTTCACCAATACCAATGTACACACACATACACACGCATAGGTTGCATATACGTTTTTGCCCAGTTCTCACTCACGGGGTTCCTTTGTTATAACTGCGGCACCACCAGCACAACAACAACAACTGACTGCAACAAAAAGCTAGCACAGTGGTTCACAGCATTCTATCTGCGCCACGAACTAGTTTATATCGCGCTTTCCTCGAAATTACATCACTCACTGTTCACGCGAACTACATTATTATTTTTTCAGCTATTTATTGTACATATGATTTCACAATTCGGATATGACGTCTGAGCTTTAATCCATTTTTGTACTTATACATATCATGCGTTTATTTACTTTTATGTATCCTAACAAACACTTTATTTATATAGGACATTGATTCAAATTTGATGTAAATTTAATTAATTTAATAATGTATAATATTTTACTAAGTAACTTCTAAACAATCTTGCATAAAAAAATGAATAGTAATAATGATCGCTTATTCTATATTATTATTATTAGGCATAGGCTTAGAGGGGTTTTACACTAAAAGGTTTAAGACCTGTCCTCTTAAATTATCATTATGAAAATTCACTCATACTGAAATATTTAAATTTATTAAAATAAAGTGTTGTACTCAGTGGGGTGCAAAAGTGATTCCACATTCCATCTTTTCACGAATGTCGTAAATAATGTGTATAAATAAATAACGTGCCTTAGCAATGACTTTTCTACAGTAGAAAAACTATTGTTATGCTAAAAAGATTATTGAAATTATAATTGTCTTACCAAAATAGCAAACAAAATTGAATTTATTCCAAATCCATATTGCAGATTAATTATTTGCAGACCTTACCTAAATGTGTAAAACTCTTCTTGCGTCAAGAATTTAAAAACCAGTCGCAAACGAATTTTGGACGTAGTTGGTCCAAATATTATTATTCACAATTCGGATATAATGCTTGAGTTCTGATCCATTTAAAATTCCCTTTCTGTCTAGAATAGAAAACCAGTTGCACGCGAATATTAAAATTAGTTAATCTAAATCAATTGACACTAAACCAACAGGTTTGAAAGTTACATAAAATTCTATAGTTAAGAAAACTTTTAAAGTATCACGAATTATTTTTATCAGTAAATAAACACAGCAGATTATAAAAGTGTATATAATGAGTTATCTCATTTCGAGACACTGTCTACACTTGCAATTAATCCAGCCAAATGGTCAATAATAAAATGCATTAAAACACCATTTTTGAATATACTTAAATTTCAGCTGTAGATTTTGTGTGTATTGAAGCTTTCTAAACAATTTTTTAATTTGAACAAATTAAAGCTTTATAAAAAGATACGGGTTATGTGGAATTTCGCTTTCGTTAAAATTTATTTTCAGTTAATTTTGGTGCTAGAATTGCGTTTTCAGAATAAATGTCTTATTTTTTGTAAAACTTTTAAAATAACTTCAAAAGATCTGATCAGATCTCAACCATTTCAAGAGTTTAAGTAATTCAACAGATTTGTATAATGAAACTCAGTATGTAGTTTATTGTTTAGAGATAATAAACAAGTCTTTGTTTATCTTCTTTATTATTAATTACATTTTATCATATCAAATCAAACTGCAAATATGAGCGAAGAGCTTTTTGACTGCGAACAAGGCAACGTGTCCCACTGTGCGACGGATTGATGTCTGTGTCTGGCAGGGCGGCATTGTCGCTAGCTCGCTGGCTGGCTGCCTGGCAGGCTGCTTGCCGCGCTGCTGACGTCTCTGCTGCTGCTGCTGCTGTTGCTGCTGACGCTGTCTCTGGTGCTGCTGTTGCTGCTGCATATGCTTTTCGGCCATAAACGTGGCGTGCAGTCGCAGTGACTGGCGCTGCTGCTCTGCCCTCCGCTCGTCCCTCTGCCTCTGCTGCTGTTGTGTGCAGTTTTTGTGTCTCTGCCCTCCACTGCTCTCTTCTCGCCGGGCTCTTTACCTGTCTGACGCTTTGTTTTTTGTGCTTTGGTATTGGTGTGGCGTTGTCTGGGGCGGCGGCAATGTCAATGCGCCGCTGCTGCTGCTGCCACTGCCACTGCCACAGTTTGCACTTTTTTGCAACTCGCTGCTGCTGCTGTTGCTGTTGCTATACAAACTCCCTGCACTCCCCAATTCCCCTGCCGCCGCCGTCGTCGTCACGACTTGCACCGCACCCAACCGCATCGACTGCTGACTGTCATGTAAACGCGTTGGCTTTTCTTTGCCCGCTTCCATGATTCATCTTGGTGATGAGCTCACAGCAGTGAGAAGACAAGTAAGCCAGCTACAGTCGAGTGTGCTCGACTACGCGATACTCGCTACCCAATTTTAGAAGGGTTTAAATCATAGAAAAGATAGTGCAACACCAAACTCCAAATTTGCTAAAGCAAATTTCAGAAAACATTTATAATGTATAATGTATTATTTGCAAGAACTGTTGTTTTTAAAGACTGACAAACGGACGATCAAGGCTATAAGGACAAAACTAATACATATTAATGTTGTGTTTACAGTATATTTGTATTGTAAAATACAAATACTAAATAACAAATAACTTATTGTCGAATATGCCTGTTGTTTGTCAATACCTGGTAATACCTTTCAACATTTTGAATAGCGAGTATAAAATGAAGTAAATCTCAAGATGTCGGCGGCTGCTTTTCAACGAAGCGAAGCTTGTTCGCATCTCGAGTATATTTAAGTCGGAATCAAATTTGAGGAATTTGCACTATGCGTAATGCTACTATCAATTAACTACCAACAAAATACATATTCTAAGCACTATATCTACATCTATATATAAATATATATCTATATCTCTCTCTCTCTCTTGTTCGCCTTAATCAATTTAGGAGGAGTCCACAAAGCACGCTGGGGCGTGCTTCCAGCCACGTGGTTATGGCGATTCGCTCGGCTGAGCCGGTATAAACGGCTGCCAGCGCAAGCAGGAGTCATCGATTTTGGGAAAGGTGCCACGTCGCTTTACCCGCTCCTCGTACTCATCCAGCACATCCTATAAATGTCGAAATTTAATTACGATCTTCATTGACTTATTGCCGATCTTGTGCTTACCTGCTTTTTCAACACTATGTGCTTGCCCTTCCAGTATTTCATCATGCCCAGCGCCTGCAGCGTGCTCACAATATCATACGAGTATATGGCCATTTCCTGTGAAATTCAAATAAATGTAAGATGTGTATATGTTATGCAGGAATCGAAAATAGTATACATTTTTTAATTAAATACTAAAAGTTGTTTGATAAATTGTTGATTTAATTTAACTATTTTTTTTAATGTAGATAACAACAACGAAATAATTATTATTATATCACAAATTATAAAAAAGGAATTGTCTAACTATAAAATAATAATTGAAACTGTTTAATATTTTCACAATTTTATTATTGAAAAAAATACACATAGCTAATTTTGTTTTGTGATTTATTCAAAAATTATAATCGATATTTTTAACAATATTTTTTTTTTTAGCTAGCTCATATACCGGTCTATAGATCATTTAAATATATGCATCTGGTATGGTTAAACTTTTCCCAAAAAATAATAATTTAAAAATTGGCTTACTTAAATTATTTAAAAATATATCTGTCAACAGGATTCTGTCAACATATCATTTTGTGCACAATTCTAACGAGATGTATAACTCTTATTTGCAATTCCTGATAGGATGATCAACCTTCAGATTCGCTTACCTGTGACACATCCTTGATGCAGAGCGTGTTGCCGGAACGATTGCACAGATAGTCGAGCAGCACATCCTTCCAGTAGGAGCGATATGATATGAGTCCCAGATCGGAAAGCGGCTTCTCCGGCGAACCAATTTTGCCCTCCACACGGGTTAGCAGATAGCCTGCAGATGCAGATAGTAAAAGCACATTAAACACAGCGCCCATAAGTATGCTATAGATAGCACTAGCTTTTGAAGTTCCGGACCGCATTATTTATGGTGACCAAGTTTGCCCCGCCCTCAAACCCAACGCAAAAAATATGAGAGAAAAAAAGAAACGAACCCAACTCAGCGTTTTCTGTGTTGTGTCTAGACAGGATTCCGCAAAGTGTGCGTCCCAAGTGGGGGGAACGAGCCGACGATAACGACGCCAGCGACGCCGACGACAGCGACAGCGACGTCGACTGGTCACATTGAATGACGAGCGAGCGACGGGCATTTAAACAGCGTTCTGGCGTGCATTCAACCCGAAAAGCTCAACCCCCAAAAAGCTCGACGGCTGACGGCAGCGTCGCCGTCGTCTGGCAGCAACAATTCTCGAGTCTAGATAACAACAACAGCAGCAACAATGAGTGCAGCAAGTAAATCATCGAGGACGAGTTCGTCGCTTGCCCTCACAACACAAAACCCACTGAGGCAGGCTCGGCAAAAAAAAAGCCACACACACACGCACACACACACAGACGGGCGTACGCACACTCGACACACACACACACACACATACCAACAGACGCTAGACGCACTCAACGGCAGACACAACTGCAACTGGTTGAGGTTAGGGCGAAAACCCTGCAGCGCAACGTAAAGTGGGGTGAGCGCACACACACACACACACACACACACACACACACACACACACACACACACATGCATACGTAAATAGCATCGTGCGAAAGCTTCAGTCGCAGCAGCGTTGTTGTTGTATTGTGTATTTACTTTAATTGCGCACCGTGGAGCAAAATCCAAAACACGATCACAGCTGCGAGATAAACTTTAATTGCCTGTCGATTTAGATTTGTTGTATACTCTTTACTTTACAAATTAAAATAATAAGTTATTTTAAATTTGTTAATTATTGAAGAGTTATTATACATACATGTGTAGTATGATAAAATTGTTCAATTTGTATGAGAATGATCAGAATTAATATATTTACAAATCTTCACTTTGTAACTAGTTGAACCCACTGTGCAAAGCTTTGCTGCGGCTGCCGAAGGTGGAAAACTCACGTCTGCAGCTCGCATTTTGGTGGGTTGCGTTTTGATTTCTTTGCTGTGGCGTCGTCGTCGCTGCCGCCGTCGGTCTATTGCCCGCTGCTGCTGCTGCTGTTGCGCTCTCGCATCTCTCGACGTGCTATGCTATCTCTGTCTTGCGCTCTCGTCCTGTGCGGGTGTGCGAGTGTGAGAGGCGACGTCGAGACGACTTTATCGATCGCTGCTTGTGCGATTCGTTGCATACCAACAGGCGTAACGCTGTCGTATCGACTACTGAGAATGCATGAGCTCGCTGAATGCGATGAGTGTGAAAAGAACGTTTAGATTTTCACAGACTCGAGAAACAATTAACAACTTAAACAGAGTTGTTGTTGTTGTCAATTAGCGTTGCTCTAATTGTTGTTCGTCGTGCTAGCTGCAATTAGCCAAAGTTCGTTTACCGGGTATACGATTCTCGGCTACCCGAATTGCAGACACCAGTGCAGAGGACGACGCCCTTTCATTGTGACCTGTCCTGACCTTTGTTGTCTGCCGCCAATTGCGATGCTTGTGTTGCTGCTGCTGCTGCTGCGGCTGCTTCTTCATTTTGCATTTTATGTATTTCTCTTTTTTGGCCAGCTTTAAAATTCTTGTTGTTGTTTCTTGTTGTTTTTGGAACTTTTGGAATGCTTTTGTGTGGTCGGGCTTGATTTCATTAATTAATACATTAGCCCGCAGATAAGGGCGGCGGACTTCATACATCATCAGCCCTCCTCGGCGCTTTACATTTGCATATTGGCGTGCATGCAGTTATTACACCTGGCTGTATATGTATTATTTACTGGTGTATCTCGCCATCTCGCTCTAGTGGCCGGTCGCTCGTCGCCTGTGCTAATGAGGCAGACAGGCAGACAGACAGAGCAAAGCAGACAGCTGCACAGCACAAAAGGGCAAACGCCACACATTTTGTGCTGGGTGTTGTTTCACATTGACGAAAACTGTTTGCTCTCGCACTCCGTCCGAACTTTAGCCAAAGCTCAGCACACACACACACACACACACACACACACACACTCTCCCGCTCTCCCGCTCTCTCTCATTCCCTGCTGTGCATTCCTTTGTGTGTGTAAGGTCAATGTCGTTTCGTTCGCTACCCCTCCCCATCCCCATCCCAACCACTGACCCCCCCCCTTCCGCTCAGTCAATGCTTTTCGACTGTGCATGGACACCCGCATTGCATGTATCGACTTTGTACATAGAGACCGACGACGCCGCAATGTGACTATGACTCAAGTGCCGCTCTGGTCTGGTCTGGGGGGTAATTCTTTGTTTTTTTCTTTTTTTTTTCCTTTCTTTCTTTATTGTCTGGCGCTGTCTTTGGCCGCTTCAAAGGCGGATTAATTTTAAACAATTTCGGTGGTGGTATAACGATAAAAATTACTTATGCGATGCATTGCATATACAGAGGGAGGGAGACAGAGATATCAATACACACCTGCAGACCTTGGTCTACACTGTCTACATCGTCTACACTGTCTACACTGTGTGTGTAGAGTCTACACTTAATTGATGCAGAAATTGCATGCACTGCACTGCAGCATGGAAAGCCAAGCTCGAATGGAGCTGAGCTCAGCTCAGCTCAGCTGAGCCTGGCATGTTGACTTCTCTCATGCAATGATGATTAACTATATTGCACTAACTACACTAATATATACAACTAGACATATAAACTCCACCATCGGGCTATATAATAAACCCATGACTCACACGCACGCCTTACTCAGCCACCACTTAAATCGATAGCCTAGTCTCATTATAATTAATCTGCAAATATTTTCAATTTTCCTCATTTATGTTTTTTTTTTTTGCTTTTTCTTTGTTCTAAATACTGTCATTAAAGTTGTAAAGAAAAGTGGAAAACTTGTTAAGCAGCTGCAGCAATACTTTTACAGTCTTCTACAACTTACAACTATATTAACTACTTTGGATTAATCACAGGTGGTTTCAAAATGTAATAGTTTGGCCAATTAGCTATGATTGTGTATTGATATTTAAATAGTTTTTATTATTTATTTCTTTAAGAGAAGTCAAATAATTGAGTTTTAAAAAAAGGTCAGAAATACCATATTATTAAAGATATGAAATATATAAAATTAAAAAACTGATTAAAACAAGAAAATTATTATTATTTTGTTTTAGTTTTAAAAGCTTCACCATCATTAGTTAAATAATGTAAATTGAATAACTAATTTTAGAAATGTAAAGCTAGATTTCACTTAGTTTTGAAAGCTTCACTTCATACTCAAGTTATTCAATGATAAGAAACGATAGATTTCATTTGATAAAAATATTCGCATATTCAAAAATTAATTGTAAGTTGAAACAAATTCAAAGCAAATGCACCTCATCCCTTTTCGTATACTAAATATAGATATAAGCTCTTTCTCCAAATCGACAATCGACAGATTTTCTATAATTTCCAACACTCCAGAATTATTGTTAAACCCATTGACACACAGCTTTAAGCTGCTATTTTTTGTGTGGTTGTTAAAGTAACTTAAATAATTACCCCATTCACTTACTGAAATCGATGAGCAGTCTGCCGTAGCCCTTGCGCTGATATGGGGGCAAGGTTAGAATGCACGAAACATTATAGAACGAGTTCTTTTCCTGCAGGAATGGTATATGCTGAAAAATCGATACAAAAATGAATAAACGATTAGCAAGTGGACATTAAAGCGAACGAATTAAGCCAAAGGCCAGCTGCATAAAAAAGGGGCAAAAATCAACATTAGTTAAAAAATAATTTGACAATTAAATCAATAGCAACAAATGCTTAAGGCCACACACGGGCAAGCGGACAGACGGACGGGCGGACGGACGGACGGACAGACAGACAGAGAGTATGGCAGACAAAGTGTCAGACAGCTTTGGTTGGGGGTTGTCATTTATCGCTTCTAGCTTTTTCGGGAGTTCAATGACCACGCGACGAATCGATGGGCCAGACAAAGACAGCACGAGAGAAAGAGAGTGCAGTGCGTATACATATCTATAAAGCTATATAGTGAACTATGGTATATGGTACATAAGTCGGTGGGGATTCATTCCGGGCACATACGCAACGCATCGCAACGCGAGACGACAAAGAGGCGAACCCAACTGCTGAAACTGCTGACTGGGCGAGCGATGGGGAAAGGAAGGTTTCAGCGGCTGGGACTGCCAAAAAATGCGATGTCTACGGCGTTTTATGGGTGTGAACCCGAAAGGCAACAATTCCCAAATCCACAATTCGCAATTCGGAAATACATTTATGTACGATGAGCATTTTTTTGTGTGTTGCTGCTGCTGCTGCTTTGTTTTGCAGCGTCTGCCATGATGTCTGGGAACGCACATATGCAAGGGAGCTCAGAGAGACGGAGTGGGGATCACAGAGTTGGAGCAGGCGCACGAGAGACCAAGCGAGGTGCACGACCTCAATCGTATACGCCCTGGCGTCGACGACAACAACAGCGATAGCGACAGCGACAGCATCCAGCGTCGACTGCCTGCCTGCCTGCCCCAATCCGCCATGTCTGGCTGCTGTCTGGGCTGATGCCCATGTGCCCGTGAGTTGGAGCTGGGAAGCGGGAGATTGCCGAAAATAAGCAGGCAAGCGAGTGAGGGGCGCTAGATACCCAAATAGTGAGTACACCGAGAGACTGCAGACGGACGCGGCTATATCGCCTCGATTGCGGATGCGGACCAGGAATATATACTTCTGACAGTTATACACACTCTGACCGACTTAATAGAACACGTTCCACAATAATGGAAAACGCAAACTTATTTCTTCATTCCATTTAAATTCAAGTTCAACACGAATATTTTATGGGGCTCTAGACATTGACATCAATATGCTATAAGCATATATATCAAAATAGACTTTATTCTGTTTTAAAGTCCAAGGACCATATAGGAAAGACACAAGTCAAGATAAATTAAAAAATTAATAAAATAAAGGTATTGGTTCATTCTGTTTAAAAAAATGGTATGGTCTACAGAAGGTAAGCAATAATGAATTTAAAATACAAAAAATAAATTAACTAGTGGAGTTACAAAAAATAAACAAAAAACTCAAATTAATTAAAGAAAAAATCACGATATTCATTCTATTTATAGTCAAGTTTAAGTGGATTACAAAAAATTCCAGAACTAACATTACAATTTATTTGTTTTAAATACTTTTGTAGAACGAAACTTCAATAAATATTCAATAAACAAATTGGAATGTTAAATTCAACTTTACCTCAAATGAAAATAATTATATACATTATATTGTACAACCTTTTGTTATGAACTAAATTATACAGAAATTAATAATGTCTTTAAAGTGACTTGAATCAAGAAGAATTCTGAATACTGAGAATATAGTCAGTATCAGAATTTTTCAAATACAATATGTAAAGACTGTTTTCCTCTGTGTAGTGTGTGTAACCAGCTGCTGATGCTGCTGCTGCGCTGCTCCTGGTCTGAGTCCGGGATGAATGGAATACACAGACAGCGTCGTACTCCGGACTACGACTACCAGCTCCGACTCCGAATCGGGAGCTGTGCGCGACATGCGCAATTTGTAACACAAACCCAGTCTCTGGGAGCGCCCAAAAAACTTGTGTATGCATCCAGAGCTTTGTCGGCTGTGCAACATGGATTCAGAGACGGAGACGGAGCCGGAGTCACAGACTCGTTGCTCGTTCAGGGGGAGGTCAAGAAACCTCGTGCACATGGCAGACAATATACAACTCGTCGTCGTCGTCATCGTCCTCGTCGTCGACGTACTTTGTTTTTATTTCGATTTCTTTCTTACTTTGCCCAGCTGCTGTTGTCGCTCTTCTACTAGTTGTTGTTCGCTTTTTCGTTTTTTCGTTGTATTTTGGGGGGTTGCTGGGGAAATGTGGCACGCCTCCAATAGTGGCAGCTTATTTACCCGCAACAGCGGCAGCAGCAGCAGTTGAAACTGGAGCTGGAGCTGGAGCCAAAGTAACATCTCGGCGCAGTTGACAAAACAATTTTTGGGTATGGTCAAGAATGCAAACTGTCTGGCGCGTAGCAGGCAAAATAATATAGAGAGCTCTGTCTATCGTTGCCTATGTATTACATGCCACATGCCACATGCAACTCCTGCTCCTCATTTGGGATTTCAGCTTGGCTTGTCTGGTTCTGTTTCTGTTTCTGGGCCTGAGGCTGGGAAGCCTGTCTAAGCTGAGCCCTGTTCTGGCTGCTCTGGCAGCAGACACAAAAGAATCATAAAACTGTGAAATGGTATTATTCAATTTGATTGCAAATAACAACTATAGTTCTTAATGCATCCAATAAGAAATTCAGCTCAGTTCATATTTATCCTAACGGGGGGAGATAATCCAAATATTTCTTTAACAAGCATTCTATTAAGACGTAATTGCCATGGTTGTCTGTAATATTGAACAGCACTTTGCTTAAGATATAATTCCTATTTTGTTAGATTTAAAAAAAAAAGATTTCGTGCACCATAAAATAATTTACTAATTTATGAAAACCATTTTTGGAATGTGATATGTCATAAGATTCAAGCAGTAATATATGCATGGAAGTCAGTCAAGTAACAAATTTGTTCTGGTTTCGATACTCCATTATATAAGCATTACATTAAATAAAATTGGGGCACGTACTCTAAACTGCATAGCAAAAATAATAAAAGCTGTGATAGAAATTGTAATGGTTGAATTGTACTTCAAAAATATAGAGCACATTTTAAATATTCTTAAATCGATAGAAATGGAAGTCAAACTACATTTGCCAATTTAATTAATTAATATGTATGTAAATAGAGAAACTAAGAAAAGAGAAGAAGATATGATAATTTTTCAGATACAAAATAAAATTGAAAACTAGAGAAAAGGTTGTCACATACGTAAAAATGATTCTAATCACTCAGAAAATCATCCGAAAGATTTATAGCTCAAGCTTAAATACAAGTAGAGCAAGTAAGACCAGGATTGCTGGCAGATCAGAATAGACAAAACCCTAACCATCAAAAAATCCTTGGCCAACGTTTCTATTATTAAATCTATTTAAATATATATGCAAATAATGCTTTTGTCTCGCCTACCTTGCTGAAGTAGCCGACAATGTGGCAGCCATCGACATCGGCCAAGGTCATGATGTAGAACAAAAACGGCTCCACGTCGTAGTACAGCGTTTTGTGGTCCAAAAAGAATTTGGCCAGCAGACAGAGATGTTGGCAATACTGCTTGTAACGCTTGCCATCCACTTGCCACACCTGCAACTTGCCCTTGCGATAGATTTCATCGCCAGGCGGATGACGCCACACGCACTTCTGAGCATGCCGTTTGATGCCCGTCTCCGATTTCTGATAGCGCAGACAGAATTCACAAATATACATCTTGGGCAGGCGGGCAGCATCGTCTGGATAGGGCGATTGATACCACACCTTCATCTTGTACTTGCCCATGCTGATGTATCTGCAAGATAATTGGCATTTAAGTAACTGAAGTGAAGTACAAAATGATGACACCTACTTGATGCCCTTGCCGACGGGCAGATCCTTTAGTTCGTCTTCAATGCGTTCCGAGGCTTGCGCCTGAGCCTCGCGAAACAACTGCAAATCATAGTCGGGCACCAGGCCCGCCAGATTCGGTTCGCGATCCTCGTCCGTGCAGTCCTTGTCCACCTTCACCTGCAATAATCAACAAGTTGGAAGTATTAGACATAATTCAAAATCATAATCATTGTTTTAGAGATCTTCAAAACCATGAATGATGTGAATAGTTCGTCGAAAAACAAAGATATTGACTTCACCTATTTTAAGTATAAAAAGAAAAGTATTACTAGTTAATTTTAATGCCTCATTTAAATATAGTCCTTTTACCTTATCATTTAAAAAGCTGCTGCTGATTGGCCGAAAGTTGGCGCGTGATTCGCGTATTTTGGCCAGGAATTCACGCTGCTCCGGCGTCAAGGACTTGAGATTGCTATGCTGATTGCCCGGCGTGCTCGCATTGCTGTTGGTGCTGGGCGGCAGCTTGAGACGCTGTTCGTTACGCAGCTTGCGTTCGTTGGCGCGTTCCTTGCACTCCGAGGCGGACATGTTGTGGTAAATGGGACACGCTTCGGGCAGAAAGTGACGATCCAGATTGCCGCTCAAATGACCCGAGGAATCGCAGCCCTCGATGGGACATTTCTTCTCCAGCTGCACCGCTGGCGACACAGGACGCGATTTCATTGAACCCAAAACGCCGCTCTCCTTCTTCACCTTGCACTTGCTGCTGTTGAGACCTGTTGCATTTGTTACAGTCGACTTCTTGGCCGGACTCTTGGACAGCACACGACTCTTGTCGTCCTCTTGATCGAGTTCCGCCTCCGATTCGGTCTCGCTGCCTGGTTTGAGTTGCTGCTGCTGTTGCTTGGAGCGTCGCATGCTCAGCGAACGGGTCAACTTTCGCATGGGATTCGCCTTATCCTTGCGCTCCTCCTCGCTGTCCCCGCCGACTGCTGCTCCTCCTCCGGGTCGCTTACCCTTGGCATTCGATTTGCCCGTCGCCGGCTGCGAGCTGTAGGAATTGCTTGAATCCGTGGCCTCCGATTCGCTCATCGAACTCGTCTCGGAGCCACTCCCGCTCTCTGAATCGTCGCTGCCATCGCTGCTTCTGCTCTTGCCGCGACGTGGACCATTTTTATTGCTACTGTTGTTGGTCGTCTTGGCTTGCAGCGCCTTGGCGCGCATTTGCTTGGCCCGCACAGCGGTTGCCGTGCTCGCCAGCTTCAGCGGGACATTGCGCCCGTTCTTGGTGTCGCCGCGATGCGAGTCGTCGGTGCTGTTCGAGGAGCTGCTCAGTGAGGGTCGCTTGCTGTTGTTGTCGCCACCTCCATTGCGCTGTGTTTGACCTTTCGCCGGCTGCGTTGTTTTGCTGGCTGCAGCTGTTGCTCCTCCGCCTCCAGCCGGCTTTGGCGCTGTGCTTGTTGAGGGCTTGCGACGCGCCACCGAATTGTTGATTGTGCGCGCATTTTTCTTTGCTGGCGGTGCATCGTCGTCGTCGTCATCGTCATCATCATCGCTGGACAGTCCGCCATTGCGCTGATTGCTGGCCGCCACCACTGAGCGCACCTTGCTCGCAGCCGTTGCCAGCGCACTGTTGTTGTTGTTGGTGTTGCCAGCAGCGGCCTTTGGCTTCTCGTTGTCCGCGGCCGGCGGCGCTGGAATTTTGCGCCTAACTGCGCTTTGTGGTGCTGGTTTTGTGGGCTGTGGCTTTTCCTCGGCACGCGGTCCGCCCGAGCTGCTGGAGTCGCTGTCGGACGAGCTGCCCGTATCGGTGCAACTCGAGGAACCGCTTGATGTTGTGCTGCCCGAGGTGGAACTCGAGCTGCTGCCGCTCTCCATGTTGGGGGTAAACAAATGTGAATAGTTGTCGTTTAAACGGTTTACGCACCCGAAATTATCTGTTGCTTGGTCGCAATAAAAGGCGGACAATCTGTTAAGCACGCTGCACTTGAGTTTGTATTAGTAACTTTACTTATTATGCATAAATTTGCAATATTTTGTTAGCATTTGTTTTTGCACAGCAATGAACAATTGAGTTGTTGTGACAGTGTGACCGCAGCTTCAATTTCAAAATATGCCCAAGAAGTATATCAACATCTCAGTAACATATACTAAAAATAACAAACCAGGGCTACTCAAATGCAGTTTATAAGGACAGCTAATGACAAGTGATGGTTAAAATAAGTTTATAAGTTTTAAGTCAATAATATTTGTTGTTTTTAATTGGAATTTTATTACAGTCACTATTCACTTCGAATAGCGCAATAAGTGAGACCATAGTACATAATACTGCCAAAATGCCGGCAGTGAACTAGTATATTTGCAACTCAGCTGTTTTAATGCGTCTTTTTTACTGTGATAAATGCATTTCAAGTTTTTTTGACGTCCAATTAAAAAAACATAAATAAAGTAGCGAACTAAAATCGCTGCCAACTTGCAATTCTAACACAGACTGATATAACTATAATGTACAACGCAGAATGCATTGCCATCAAGGATATTAAGCCCGGATTGAAGAATATCAATGTGATATTTATTGTACTCGAGGTCCACAACTTGTTTGCATTTGTTTGTTATCGTTTCTGATGTTATTCCGTTTGTTTCAGCAGGTGGGCGTGGCCACAGTGACCAAGGAGAACCGCGAGGTGCGCAATTTTAAAGTAGGTGATCCCACGGCCAGCATCAATGTCTCCATTTGGGATGAGCCCGGCAAGCTGATTGCGCCCGGCGACATCGTTCGACTCACCAAAGGCTATGCATCGATTTGGCGTCACTGCCTCACGCTGTATTCCGGCAAGAATGGCGAGGTCTTCAAGATCGGCGAGTTCTGCATGATCTTCAACGAGGCGCTGAACATGAGCGAACCCAAACGCGCCGAACCCCAGACGGCAGCGGCACAAGCCGGCAACATGGTTGCGGTGCAAACGCCTGTGGTGACGCCAGTGGGCGTGGTTGCAGGCGCCGTGCAACCAGCTGCTATTGCCACACCCGCGGTGGTGCCGCCCACAATTGTGAAGCAAGCGGGACGCGGCGGACGCAGTGGAGCAGCTCGTGCCGGAGCAATGAAGGGAGATCGACGATGAGAATGCAACAGAAGTGGCTGCAGCATGGGGCAATATTTTAAGAGAAATGCTTGGAGAGAAATTATTAAATTATGTGAACGATTTTATTGCGAATTTGTAGAGAAAGCAAAGGGACTAGAGATTGACATACAAACATCTATCATAAATAATTGGTAATAATCATAATCATAATAATATGAAATACAAGACAACTCTACAGATGTGTAATTGTGTGTGTTGTGTGCGTGTGTATGTGTTTTGATGTGTGCATGTGTGTGTGGAATTAGCTTAAGCTTAGAGCTGTGGCCCGCATCGCTTATGCCTTCTTCTTCTTCTCGTAGTTGGCCTGAATGGCTTTCAGCAGCCAGCCAACCTCCTCGACGGTCTTGATCTGGTAGTTGGCATAGGTCTTCAGCGTGGGCAGCTCCGAGACGCGGAAGGTCTTGCCAATGCCGTGCAGCACCTTGATGGCATCCTCATCGGTGGTGTCGTCGCCCACATAGACGATCTTCAGGTTCTTGGCCCAATCGGCGTCGAAGTGCTTCTCCAGGATCATCTTAGCGCCCTCTCCTGCAAAAAAAAGTAAACGAACGGTTAGAAAATTCAGCATATTTGTACTGCTCACAACTACTATTATTAGCTATTCTTAAGAGGTTAAAAAGGTATTTTTTCAAGAATTCGGAACCCCATAAATTACAAATTAATCGTGATGAGTCTCCTACATTAAGCGAAATCGCATAATTGAGGCTTGTAATCAAAAAATATTGATTTACAAATTATTATAAAATAGTTCTACAATTTAAGCATTAAATTATGATTGTGTCAAAGCAGCTGAACATACATTATCGAAATGTGTATTAAATAAATATTTGAAAATATATTAATTATGATAAGAATCGTACTTTACAAAATCTAAGCCACATTTTAAATTAATAATTCTATAAATTTGCTCCAGTTTATGAACTCTCAGAACTCTTTAAATTGTAAGGTAAACTATAAGTTCTGTTAACTTATTATGATTATAAAATTTCTACATTTGATTGGGTGTCATACTCCATAAATTTCTACTTGTACTTTACTTACAAAAAAATATATTATATTTTCAATTGAAATATTATATTATATTATATTTGAGTTTGCTAAAACTATGGAGCTTTTTTCAATAAATTGTTTACCTTACAATTAGTCCTGTTCTATCAGTTATACAAAATGCATATCTATCTATTATTGTTATTAAGTTAAACTATTAATTTAAATTACAATTGGGATTATAAATTTATTCTTATTAAGTGAATATTGAAAAAACATTAAATTTATAGGGTTTTCTACTTTAGTTGTAGTTTAAGCTATGTTTGAATACTTTTTCCATTTTCTGTCTAAACTATCTGAATTACTTGATCAAACAAATTTAAAAGAAAATAATCAATCCTTTTCTTGATAGATTTCACATATACTTCATCAATAACAATATTTCTTTCAATATTAGTTGAAAACATTTTCCACTCAAAATAAACCTAGTTATATTATTAAAAACTGTTCCAAAATGTTTAGCTATTATGGAATATTTGTGGCATTGTTTTCGGAACCCCCTTGACGATATACGCATAGAAGATGCTGGAGAATTGAATCTCCAGGCGGTAAACAAGTTTTCCCCAATATTTTGAATCGGTCATTCGCTATATATATTATGTATGTATAAATATAAGTTGACTTGCCCGAGCAGGGGGCATAGATTTATCTACATCGGCGTATATATCTATCTGTGTCTATATCTAAGCATGTATCTTCTAGGCGTTATTTTTAGTCGGCTGCGTGGGCGTGGAGCGAGCAAATTGTGTTTGGCCTGCGGCCCGTCAAGTAAATTGTGCGCAAGCCACAATTTCAAATCATTCAACTTGCCACAGACCGTCACTATATACATACTATATCTTTCATTAGATATATATAATTTTATATATGCATGATTTCTGAAGAGTGTTGCCTTTTGATTATTTTAATTATGCTGGCTTTTGTGATTTTTTTTTGTATTTGTGTTGCCGTTGTTTGTTGTTTATTTTGCTCGCTATTAACGCTACATTTTTGTTTAATTGATGACGCATTAGTCGTCCCGATCCATCCCCTGTTTTTCTTCCCCAACAGCTTAAGTATTGCATTTTCTTTTCAGACGGCACCAACAATTCCAATTCTTCTCTCTCCTTTGTTGCCATTTCAAATGCGCTTGCCAGCTTTTCATTTTTCATACAAAAATAATAAATACCGCCCGATCCGCTTTTTCTATACACACGCCTCAGGAAAATTGTGTTTTCTTTTTTTTCGCCGATTTTTTTGTTGCTACTTCCAATTTTGAATTTTGTTTTTTTTTTTTTTTGGGTGTTCTGTGCAATATTTTTCCACTAGGAATTTATTGCTCCTCCAAAGGCGGGCACAATCATAATTAATTTTTATTTGTCGGCCGTAAATATTTTTTGTCTTTTGAATTATGCACATTTGTCGCGGCTCATTGGAGATGTCGCCTTTTCGCCCCCGAGAATTGTGGATAATTTTGGAACATTTTTGTCGACAGACTGCATTCCAATTCGAATATGGAATATCATGCGATCATGTGATCTTAGTAGTCTAAAGTCTGCTATAAAGCATTGATCTGACAAGATGACACTCTACGAGATGTGATCAGCATTATATATAGTACTTGTTCTAGTTCGAATTCTTCTTCCATTCAGGAAACTATAAAATTTCTTATAACCTAGATCACCCAATAGCTATTCTACTATATATGCCAGCATTAATTGCCATATGTTTCTGAAGCATCGCATCATTAGTAGAAGATGTTTCGCATTAGCTGCGCTTAGTTTGAATTCTTTAAACTGTCCGCATAGCCTCGTTATAATTGCGTTATGTATCTGCTACACAAAATTCGATTTACACATGATTGTTATGCTTGTGATCAGAGAAGAAAATAGCGACGAATATTGAAACGTCAGAATTTAAATTAATTAAAAAAGCTTTTCGTATTTATCTTTCTATGCTGAAAACTGCATGTCAATCGGCTAATAAATATAATACTGCATAAGGCAAACTGATCTCAACGAGTAATTAATTATTGTACATCATTTTTGATTTATCTTTCTATTAATAAACATTTAAATTATTCATATTCAATTAAAAAAAAAAAAATTAATCGATTAATAATACATAGAGAAATGAAAGAATAGAACAAATGTGAATCAGTAAATAATTATTATAAATATATGTTCAATAGTAATTTAGAAATTTACTTAGAACAAATTTAATTTGATGTTCTTCAGGATTTTAAAATATCCTCTGCATAAGGAACAAATCAAACGCTAGACAAAACAAGTCAAAATTAAATATTTTCGAAATGAAAGCGAAATTTTTCGCTGAGATATTACAGAGATTTGTTCATTTATCATCGCGCTGAGTGAATATTTCTAAACACCATAGAAAGATATATAGTATGTATATATATATGTATATAGGCAAGTCTATTCAGGAGGTGGCGCGCTTTTGACATCAGTTTGCTCTTTGCTTGTTTGTCAAGAGGGGCGCCGACAAAAACGAAAAAGAAATAGACAAAAACAAAATAAAATCGAAGAAAAAAAGTGGAAAACATTTGTGAACGCTGACAGTCACCACATAAATTTGTGAGCACGATATTTTTTGTTTTTGATATTTTCATTTGGGTCTGCAGACGCCCACATTCCACCTCTGGGACGAAATTTTGCGGCCGTGCGCTATGGCAAATAATATAAGTACAAACTTCTAGCAATAATTAAATCATCGAAGCGTCGTCTCGCCCAAAATCGAATTGTTTCGAACAGGTGCCGACGACAGCCGGATCCCGAAACGGGCGGCAACAGTTGGCCGACAATCGACTCCGAATTGATATATCGAACCCGTACTATATATGTATATAGATAATAAATATATATGGTATCCCCTTCAGACTAACCTTTGTCCCAGTTGACGCGGGGCTTGCCCTCCAGAGCGTAGGGAGTCTCGATCAGCTGGAAGCCGTGGGACTGAATCAGACCCTTGGCCTCGGCAATGAGCTTGGCCTTCAGCTTGTCGGTGACGCCCTTGTAGTGATAGGTCACCGAAATCTTCTTGTCCTCCACCCAGGCGCCGGAGCACACAACCTGCCATTGAAAACCACATATTAAATGAGAAACGAAAGTAATTGCAATTCAAGTAAATCACCTTCTCCTTGAGCTCAGTCACCAGCTTGTTGTGCTTCTCGAGCAGCTCCTCGGGCATCTCGATCTTGAACTTCTTGCCGGAGGGATACTCCACCTCGAGACCGTGATTGCCAGCGTAGGTCACATTGGGGAACTTCAAGTGGTTCTTGATCTCGCTCAGTTCGCGACCCGAGAAGACAACCATGAAGATTTTCTCGTTGGCAGCCAGTTTCTTGATGTTGATCTCCGTATCCTTGGGCATGACGGACAGCTCCTCGGTGAGGGGGGCGAGTGTGCCATCGTAATCCAGCAACAGGACAACCTGATCCTTGTCCGGGGTGATGAAACTAATCACCAAACACTTTTAGCTGACGAACATTGAATGCAGAAATGTCCATTTGATGCTTGCGCTTACCCCTCAAGAGCCTTGACATAATCCTCCTCCTTCTTCAGGAGCGGTGCCTTCTTCTGCTCAGCCATTTCAAATTAGTGCAAAGATATTGTATCTACCGGAAACTGTGCGACGTGCTGGACGTACCTCGACCGACTTAATACTAATGCCCAAGGTGCGCCAGCGAAAGGCCCATGCTGCGGCATCTATAAGCAAAAGATCCGCATCTCTCTTTCTCGCACTCTCTCGTGGGTTGCTCTCTCGATCCGTGTGGAGAGTGGTGGCAACCCTGGTCGTTGGCCAAGTAATAGCGCACGTTATTTATGAGGCATATGCGCATAAAAAAGCACATACCATAATGGATCTTTAAATACATGTATCAGTTTGTGTGCGGTATATATAGCGTCTATATATCTAGTATATATAGACTCGTGAATACAGCGAGTGGTTGACGTTCTCTTCAGGCACCTTCACAGTTTGGACTCATCTCCGTTGACACACTTCTTCTAGCCAGCATGTGAATAATGTGAATACACTCACACACTCACTTGGTCTAGCCATTTATTTTGACTCGCTTAGACAGCTGCCCGACAGCGCTTTCGGGCATTCATTCATTCATTGATCGAGTGTTTGGGCAACATTTTATGATCATTTACACAACCGCCGACACTTCCTCTGCGCTGAACTATTTATTTTGTTTGTTATTCTTGGGCATCTCTGCCACAGTGAAGCCTCTGCTTGAGCGACACACATTTGACACACAGTGTGCTAAATATTACTGATAGTAATTGAATCAATATTTGTAAATATTCGTAGTAACTACAGTAAACTGCAAAATTAGTAAAAGAAATACAGCTGCAGGAAGCAGTTCTATTTAATTTATTGCTGTTAGTTAATTAACTTCAACGTATGTGTAATTTATTACGTATACGTAATTTACGATACTCTGTTGTTTATCCTTTGCTTTGTTAATATCTTAAAATGGCCTGAGTTTCTTGTACTACACATAATTAATGTATATGTCAGTTTATATATCTTACAGCATTATTGCAATATTTTTATTGTTTTTCGCAGAATTTTAAAAGCAAGAAAACATGCACTAAGAATAATAATTTTAAAAATATACTTGTTTAAATATATTCAAAAAAGTAGTGTTCAAGACAATAAATTTGTTAGCGACAAATTGAAAGATTTATGTGCTGTCCTTAGAGATGAGTAAAGCTTTTTCCAAAATAGCAAAACGTTGTCATGCAAAATAATTAAACTAAAATAATTATAATAATGTTATGAGATTATATATAGTGTATTGGAACCCAACCCAACCCCAACATTGTCTTCGTTTCCCCGCTTCACTATTGTCAAATGTAAAAGCAAAAAAAGATTTACGTATTTAGCATAAACAGTTTATATTGTTTATATACAAAACTATGCATAAAGTGTATAACTAAATTTATCGCCGTTCAGTTGTTTGTAAATAAAATAATTCTCAAATTGTGGCTTAGAGTACGAGTAAATTCACTAAATTAACAATTAATTATCGTATGATATATCTAGGCATAGACACGAGCTATCCACTGAAGGAGATCGGTCATCACATCCTGCTTGGGCAGACGGAAGTCCGCGAAGGTTTGGATCTGTGCATCCGCTGCGATGCGGAAGGATCTGCCCAATCCCTGAAGGACCTACGAATATTATGAGATTAAAAGGAGTTTAAGATTGGGAATAGAATTCTTTACTCACTCTCATGGCATCCTCGTCGGTGGTGTCGTCGCCAGCGAATACAACCAGCACCTGCTCGGCCCAATTTTCGCCAAACTTGCTCTTGAGAATGTAGAGCGCAGCCTCGCCCTTGTTCCAGTCGACTGGCGGCTTCGCCTCGATGGCCTCGTGCGCCTGATTCGCCCGGAAGCCGTGCCGTTGACAGATCTCGGTGGCCAGGCGCTTCTGCTCGTCCTTCAGCTCGACGGGCGTGTCCCGGTAATGATAGGTGAGCGACACCCGCTTGTCCTCCACCCAGGCCCCGTTCTTCTCCACCTGCTGCTTCAGCTCCTTCACCATGGCCGTGTAGTTCTTCTTAATGTCGGCGGGCAGCTCGTAATCGTGTCGCGAACCATCGGGATACTCAATTTCCAGGCCATGATTGCCGGCATACGTCACGCCGTCGATGTTCACGTGCGCCTGCACATCCTTGAGGGCACGTCCCGAGATCACGGCCAGAAAGATTTGCGGATGCTTGGCCAGCTTGTGGAGCATGGCCTCCAGTTCGACGGGCATTTTCGTCTTGCTGGGATTGGACGCAATGGGCGCCAAGGTGCCGTCGTAGTCGAGTAGAATGGCCAGCTTCGAATGTGTGTTTAGATAGCTGAAGGTAAAAAGGACAAACGTATTTAGTATTTACTTTCACACCCGGTTTCGTTTAAGATAAACTATCTCGGAATCAGACTCAGAGAATCGTGAAGGGATATTGATCAAATTTAATTAATTGCCAAGTTATTACTTAAATGTTTTTACACCTTTTTTACAGTCATATTTACTTCTATTCTTATAGAAAGATATAGAAATAGTTGAAATATATTCAAACATAATAAATTATTTGGAAATTAATTTATGTTGAAGATAAACTATGTAACTAGGTAGCGGCAGATCTTAATGAATCCACCTGTCTGTCTGTCCGTCTGTATAATTGCATTCAAATGTGGATAATATTTAAGTCACATTATATTCGGTAATGTGGAAATTCATTTAATCCCCAATAATTTGTATTTGTATACACTATTTTATTATATATAAGTATATACTTATACTCCGTCTAGCCTGTTTGCTCTTAAGTGAAACTTTACTTTAATTTCAGTTAATAAGACTATAAATCCATTTGTAGTCAGTTTATAAAGTTCGAAAGTCAATAACATTTTACACTGCAGCTTTGTGACATGTTCTTATGTGAAATTCACATACAGGGTCTTGCACAGTCGAACATTGCTTTGTGTTTTTTATGGGCCACTGTAAACGTTGATTTTATTACGCATATATAAGTGCCATTGTCAATATGATTGTATGTAGTTTATTCTCACAAGTCTTTTTGTTGCATTAATATACATTATACAATAATATATAGACATCATCGCTTCGCTACAGGGTCTCTCAAAGTCGGTCATTGCCTGCTTTCTTTTGTTTTAATTGCATATATCAACTGTGATATCTATATACTTGCTGGATATCTCTTACTTGATCGCAGTCGACTTTCTTGCTTTCTTTGCTACGCGGTTTCTAATCCGCATTATCAGCGTTATGCCTATTACATGACTTCCTCTCTCTTTCTGTCTCTCTCTCTTTCCATCTCGGACGCAAGGTCACATTGATAGTGATAATGACAAAGATGATTATGTACGATGATTCAATCAGTCCGCAACTTACCCGGGCAGATTCTGTTCGAACTCTTCCAGGCGACTGATCACAGGTGCAACTTGTTTCTCCGGCATGATCTCGACTGTTGTTGTATCGCAGATCCTTGTGAAGCAAATGAGGCTCAAGATGAATTGAAGTACGGCAGATTGTCGATGTGATTGCACTGGAATTGATCAATTCAAGTAGTAGCGATTTTAGCTGAAAAGTTGTTGTCTCGACGAGAGCTGAGGCGGAACTGTGAGTCGCTGCTGCGCTGAGGTTTGCTTTTAAAATCGCCGGGTTAGCTGATAACAAATCTCTCGCTCAGCTCAGCTAATCTCTCTACAAGTTAGCTGTCTCTCTCTCTTGATCTTGGGCTCTCAAACTTCTTTGTAATCGATTATCAGTCGCGTTACCTGTCTCCCTTGAGAGCTCTGCTAGTTAACTGTTCGATACTTTCGTTGCCGTCCTGAGTTTTTATAACAAGTCGCCGTTGTCGTTGTCGTTGTGGCCATTTCCCCAATTCAATTTATTTTCGCTTGTTTTTGTTTTATGGCGAAGGGAGACAAAGGCGCTCATTACTCATCGTACGCAATGCAACTGCCACGCGACGACTTCGTGCCTCCTCCGTTGCATGCCGCAACGCTCGCCTCAAGTTCATTTCCCTCCCCCGTCCGAGGTTAATTGCTCATGTAATTTTCCACATTTCCTTCTCTCTCAAGCGCTAATCCCATTGACACATTCATAAGCCCCAGCAGGAGGTCTCTGTCTAACTGTCTGCCTCCCCCGTCCCCTGCATTGTTTTCGTAATTGCCACAAATATTTGTTACGTGCCTCGCATCGATGCGATTAGACGGACGCCTTCTAAATATAGGCACAGCTTGCGGCCAAGTCCAATTTGAGCTGCCCGTCGTGTTTGACGTGATTCCACCTTAGGCGTCTTAGGCGTTTTTCAAAGTATTTTCGAAAAAATTTCCACTTCCTTGATTCTATCATTTGCCGAATTTATTATGAGATTTTAAATACCAATATACATATATTTGTTTACTCTCTTTTATTTTTATTGTTTTGTAATATATGCGTCTTTAGCGTTTCTCATTGATTAATGAGCGAAAGTATTTTCGAAAAATTTCCATTTCCTTGGCACATCAATATGACAGTTTTTGTCCCCACTAAATGCTTCTATTATTTACCATAAATATTCGCCAAATACATTATGCGATTTTAAATACCATGATATATTTACTTACGTTATTTTATTATTATTATTTTTGTTTATCAGTTTTTTAAAATAAGATATAACAAAAAATTCCATTTCCTTGCCATATATATTTGACAGATTTTTCCACATGGAATGTTTCTAGTATTTGCCATAAAGATTGGCCAAATTCATTAAGCTATTTGTAGCACCATCACTTATTATATTTTATTGCTATTTTTTAACATTGCTGATTTTTTATAGCAAACTAAGTGTTGATAAATGATTTTAAAAAGTTTTTCTAAAAATAGCTAACAATTACAAAATTTCAATCTCATCGATACAATAACAATTTTTTAAGTTAGTTATTTTAAACATTAGTATTGAGCTTTAAACGTTTTTCATTTCCAAATTCTTCATTGATCAAATAACAATTAATTATTTAAAAAATTATATTTATAAATTTAAAGAGACTCGTTGGTTTAATGTTGATTTGTAAATTCTATATGCGTCTTCGGTTTAATATTTTACTTTTTACTTCCCAAAAATTTTTAATTATCAACAAAATACTCCAATCAATAACATATTAATTTATTTTATTTTTTCTAATTTTAATTTATAAATGAAAAAAAGAATACTTTCTCACTGAATAATTGTTGTACTCTTAATATTATATTATTTTACTACTATTTTCTTACATTTTTTATAGTTTAATACCCTACTTTTTACTTCCCAAAATTTTTTAATTATTAACGAAATACTCCAATCAATAACATATTTATTTATTTTATGTTATCTAATTTTAATTTATGAATGAAAAAAGAATACTGTTTCACTGAATAATTGTTGTACTTTTAATATTATATTATTTTACTACTATTTTCTTATATTTTTATAAAGTTCAATAATTTACTTATTGCTTTCCAAAATTTTTCTAATTATCAAAAAAGGAATCTAGTGACATTATATTTATTTGAACTATGTGCTTCTATTATTTTCAAATTAACTTTATAACTTTTTCTATTTACCATTAGCTGCGACTTATGAAGCGCATGATGTTGGCCTCTGAATCACGCTGCTTTGTTTGCTTGACTGTTGAATTCTATTCGTGGCATGCCATTGGCGCATGCTCATGCTCACACAAATCCCCCAGTCCGGGCCTGAATCAGACCCAGACCCAGACCCAGACCCAGACCTAGAAGTCGACAGACTATTGGCCAAACTGTTTACTCACGATATTTGCCGGCAATCGCGATAGAAAGAGAGCGGGAAGAGGCTTTAGGTGGCGTCTATCTAAAGTAAACAAGCTGCTCTCTGTGACAGCGAATATACCATTCTAACATATATCTCTGTGTCTCCGGGTTGGATTTTTATCGGTCTGCCCCATTTAGCATTACCCTAATTAAGGCCTAAACTAATCGAATGCCCGTTTAGCGCACAGCTGGAGTTTCGCGACCAACAAATCGCTGACTGTTAATTAAAAAAACAGAAAACACGTGAATTGCAGGCCGTAAACAAGTGTCTGGACACCAGATACAAATATCTCCCCAGACATTATCTAAATATTGGCACGAGTTGGAAGTTGGAGACAAGGTTATCTACAAGGTTCACTTCTTTAATGAATTTATTTTCATTTCAATTTCGTTATTTAATGACGTTGCACTCACTTTTGACTCAATTGTTGAGATTGCTTGTCACTTTTATTGCAATTTATTGACAATTTTCTAATCAACAACGTAATTTCAGTTTTCTGTTTTCGGTTTTCGCTTAATGTTTGTAATTAATGCGTAAACATTTTCGAAACGATCGCCAGGCGCTGTCGAAAGCTCTCTTCTCAAAGCTTTCCTTCTCGGGAGAACATTATTTGTTATTTGTGAACTCATATTTGGCGTTCTATAAATAAACATATCCATAAACATTTAATAGACGGAGAATAGGTCAGAGAGTGCTTAATTGTTTACGATGTGTACGATGGTATGTTGTGCTACTTTTTGCTGTCAAAACTTTTATTTTGAATTAATTATATTATATCTTAAGTACATTTAATTTTTTAAATTAAAAAGATATTAATCATTCAATTTTTTAAATTAAATGAATTGCAGAAGTTTGATGAAATGTAAAATACAATTACATCCCTGAAATGTAGTTAAACATTTAAGAAATATTTAATGTACATTTTACATATAATTTACCTTAAATTTCTTAACTTCTTAACTCTAATGAATAGTGGGAAATTAAATTCCAAACATTTATTTTATTCAAACTTTGTCACAATAATGAATGCTGTCAAGTACATTTAAAGCCGCTCCTCACTCACATTCAGCCTGGTCGAATTGTGACGTAATCTTTGACCTTGACTTTGAGATACGAATCCATCCAATTTAATGTTTTCACTAAGGAAACAGTTACACGATTAATAAATTATCGCTTTATCTCTCTCTTTCGGCAGCTGAGACGTTGCCTTGACAGTTTATTTTTGACAAATTAGTTTGACTCCCCCAACCTTAGCACAAGAAATAAACAAAGCAGATGATAAGTTGTTGAAAGTTGCACTAGTGTGGTAAAGGAGGGCGGGATGGTGAGGATGTTGAACACCTTTTGGCTGCTGTTGATGCGTAAACAACATGAATGCAAAGTGACAGCAGCTATGACGACGATAGAATTTGACCTGTGGGGGTTAAAGGCAAAGGGGCAAAAGGTAAAACGGAGTAAGGCGACCATCAATCGGCTTGCACGTGCAAAAGGGGTTAAATGGATTGAAGGGGGAAAACCGATGCCTCAGGCAGTCGAGCGTAATGAATGCACACGCACACACTCTTCCACACACACACACACACACATTCGCACAGTGCCTTTAAAAGTGAATGCTCATCCTGTGGCACTCTAACCTGTTGCCAATTGAGACTTAGGCGCTTGTCAAAAGCAATTAGTGACCAGGATTCGACCTAAACAACTAACCGAAAGAGACACGTGCAATGCAAACGACTACTTTATACCCTTGTCTATTGTCAAGGACATGTAATAGTATATGTTATTAAATAAACAGCAAAAATGTCGAATTCCATTTCAAAGTGAATTTGAATTAAATTGTGGAATATTAAAGTAAATGTTTTAAAAATGTATCCCTTTCGCAAAGTGAAACTTAATTAATTTTAGAATATTAAGTAAACGTTTTAAAGTATCCCTTCCCAAATATATATGTGATATATTCCAGGTTAAATACTTAACTTTCAGAGAATAATATAAAATGTGTTTCAAATATTCAAAATTAATTTTCAAATAAAATAAACATAAAATATTCTTAGCTTTCAGTGAGTAATATGAAATGCATTTTTAGAAATATAAATTAAGAGTCGAAGACTAGTAGTCTTAAATTTCCATTCTGTTTGTACTATATATTTTATAAATAAAAAAAAATTTAAACTGAAAATAAAAAATATATTTGATTAATCAATAGTGTTATGACCATTATAATTATAATAATATTTCGATTCGAAGACCTAGATAAGTACTCTTAAATTTCAATTCTGTTTATATATGTATATTTTATAAGCCCACATTTTGTAAATAAAAAATATACAGGTGTAAAGGTGTATAATTGGAACTGAAAATGAAAAATTAATTTGATTAATCAATAGTGTAATGAATAATAATTATTGATAATTATCAAAATATGTCGTACTGCATGAAGTATATTGTCTAGTTTATTGCTTGAAATTTAAAATCAACCAAAAACACACGCATATTTAATTAATACAGAAATGTCGAGCAACGCATTCCACACACACTTCAGTCCATATGTCCGTCAGTTATTCATGCTGCTGTCAATTTAGATATTTGTATCTTTATGATAATTAAGGTCGTAGGTCGCCCCACCTCCCCAACCCAACAACCCAGAAGCAAAGACACACGCACACGCATGCATGTGTGTTCACGCACACCTAAGCAAACAACACGGCACACGTATCCTACGAGAGCGCGCACTCACACATGGAGCGCCCTGTGGGCCGACCGATGTCAACAGGTTGCCTTTGGACCATATGCCGCGCCGCCTGTATAAACATGCACAAGTATGCGTGTTTACATGGAATGTGCGCGTGCGTGTGATTATGCACGTGCATGTAATTGTGTGGGTGTCTAACATTAGTCAGAACCCCCCACTCCCCCCCCTTCGACCCACCGCTGCCCAGCAGCAGCAAACAAATATAAAACACATGCGGTCCAAGGGGGGATGAAGGTCACGCTGGAAAATAACAGAGACACGTTGGTTACTTTATTAATTTAATATAATTTTACTAATTTATTGCTTTCTTTATTTTACATTGCTTGAGATTTTGATTCTGTTGATGGACGAGCAGCGCTGTTAGATTTTATGGCGCTGTTAAACTCGCAGCCAGCTTAACAGTGCTGTCAAAGCTCGCTGAAAGCTTAACAGACTGTAAAGCACGCGAAGATGCTGTCTGCTTGGCTGGAATTCAGCCAGAAAATGGCTAAAAACAACAGAAAATGTTATAAAATTGTATTAGTATATAAAAATGATGTTGCTTAAATAGTTTATGAGTGCAATATTTGGAAATTAAATTAAAGTTTAACTCGTGCTGCAATAATAACAGACAGGAACTACTGCGAACATGTGTGTGAATGTTTGCATGTTTGAAGCTAACTGTTGCTGTTGCTGTCGCAGTCGCAGTCGCTGCTGCTGCCGGCGTTTGGTTTGCTTGATTTGTTTTTGTTGCTTCTCTGCGCGTTGTCTGTTGTTTATTCGCCTGTTTGAACGCCAGCGCAACGGACGCGTCGACGCTTGTGCCGCCAAACTCCCAATTCGCAAGAGAAATATTCGTGTTTTCTACCTGTCGCTGCCGCCCGTTTGACGTGTTGTGGGCGTGTCGTGTTGTTGTGCACTTCCGCGTCGAACTCTTTTGCATTTTACAACTGCACTTCTGGCGCACAGTGGGCGGCGAGGGGGGGTGGCTGAAGTGTGGTAGAATTCGTCTCTCTCTCGCTTGCGGACAACGTCGCGCAGTCGCCTCGCGCTCTGTTTTCATTCGTGTTGTTGTTGTTGTTGTCATTGTTATTGTCGGTGTATTGCGGATTTTCATGATTGTTTTACAATGGCCTCCTGGCCGCGTCGCAATAATCACGCATCGCCATCGCCATCGCATCGCCATCGCGAGTGTCGCTCAAACAAGTGCATATAAAAGCATAATTGCCGCCAGCCTTTGGCTTAATGTGTGACAGGAACTTAAGCGCGAAGGTTCCTCGACTAGAATCTGAAACAAATGAAAACAAACTTGATTCGCTCTCTCGCTCGCTCTTGCACAAAGGAAACACAATTAATTTCAATTTGCAAAGAGTAAATAAATCATTTCCTGCTGCAGCCCAACGGTGCGTATACTTAATTATTTGCAAATGTGCGCGCTCGAAAATAAATTCTCGAATTTATTACAATTATAACAAAATAAACAACGCATAATTTCCAAAATTATTTGATGCGGTCTTTGAGGTTCACATTCATAAACAATTAAAACGCGGCCCAGCGGCGTTGCCGAGAATCGTCTGCGAGGGGACAACATAAAATGTGTGAACTGCAGCCCCCCTCGGCACGCCCCTGCGCTGTGTTTTCTGTGTATGCTCGACCTCGAGGCGGCAACATAATTTAGCCAAATATGCTTTCGCCCCTTCCACACGCAGTACAACTTAATATGTTTCTGCGCAACATTAGCTAGACTCCATTTGGATACCCTGTAAACCACAAAAGCGTTCCGACTTGTTTACAACTATTGCAAGTTCTTTTCATCTTGTGGAAATATTGGAAAAGGAAGCAAATTCGAAATGGAAAATTTTTATTTAAAAACAAATTAAATTGTTATTGTGTTCTGCATAAGCACATTAAATAATTGCTGCAGCATTACAATTTTATTGACTTCCAGTACTAAGTACAGAGCTCAATTAAGTGTTTATAAAATACACAGTACAATTTGCAGTGTAAATTTAATATAATTGGTTGGCGAGAAACTCAGACTTGACTTGATCACAAAATATTAAATATAAAATCGCAAATAGAATTTATGTCTTGCACATTATTGAAAACAACTTAACGTCTAGTTCAATTTGTTTTCAACAACAATCGCATTTTAGTAAGTGCTTTGTAGTCGAGCAAATATAAACAAGTGCGCTCTTGTATCTCGTTGTTAATCATTTTAATTGGCATTAGATAGTTTCGTGTATTTCCGACACGATGACTTTGAGAAATAGTGTTAAAGAGAACACACAATTTTTGATGTGAGCGATGCGCGACCTGCTGAGAGATTTGATTTGTTTGATTTGTTTTAGATACATTTTAAATTTACCCGCAAGGTCGCCGCAATAAGCGAAAGAAATAGAAAAAGTGAAAAGCGAATTTGTTGCACAGTTTTGGCGGTCAGTGTGTGTGTGGGCAAAAGCGCTCGAACAATCAGTAAATACTCGTATAATGAGGCGCATTTGGTGGGCAACCCACAGCCATAAAGCTACTTACTAGTTAATAGCCCTCTTCGCTCCCTCACCTCACACAAAAAAGGCGCGCCGGCTGCCGGCTGCCGGCTGCCGGCTTTAACTTGTGGCTTTTACGTGAAAACCCAGCAACGAAAGCGTCACATTTTTATTGCCTTGCAACCGCAGACACTCACTGGAGGAGGGAGATGGTTGGCGGGGGGGATTTCTGCTGGTTTGTGGGTGACAGTCGAGCGTCGAGCGTAATTCATTGTTCATTGGAGATTGTGTAGCAGCCACGAGGCGATCGTAAAGCCCGGAACGCCACAGACAAACGGGCAAGCTACAAGTTATTGATATTCAAAGTACAAACATGACGCATACGACGCGTGTGACGACGGCATCGCGGCATAAAAGCCGAGAGTGGGCTGTTAAAAGACGCCAAAATGTGACTAAAACGCCCTCAGCCATAAGCCGAGGGAAACAATCGAGGCTGTGAAATCAATAAGAGCCGTCGTAAGCTTTGATTTATGAAGTGCGACTCGCGAATTTCGTCCGGAAATTATGCATGTTAATTATATTATTATGCTGGCAAAGTAGGTTAACGATAACAAAATCAAAAATGGTTTTGATAGGCGCGAAAACGTTTAGAAAAAGCTTCGAATTTATTCCAGCATTAAAGTCGAGATATTCTATTAGCAAAGTATTTACGTTAATTATGTACTAAATTTCCATTTGATAAACAAAAAGTAAAACTTCAAGAGCTTTTCTGCTAAAGCACTTTATACTTATACGCCACACGTTAGTTAAGTTCGTCGAAAATCTCGTTAAACCTCGAAATCGTGTTAAGCGAAACATGGATTCGGTAGAAGGGTTAAGTTCCTGAAATTCCAAATTTGCAAAACCAACATTTTTAAATTTTGTCTGCTGTAATTAAAGTTACATAAATTTGTTGAAAATAAACCAAAAGTTACTTTGCATATGCCTTAAATATATGTTTAACATTCATATTTTCAAAACTAAATGTTGGTATTAAATTTAAGAAGTTACATCTTATAAATAATTGACTTAAACTTTTTAAAAACACAAAATTGTTAAAAAGTTAAAAGAACATAAAAGTGCCTTTGTTGGCACTTATAGTTTAATCTGCGTTATTCAAAATATTTGTGTGAAAATTATAATTATTATATCAAAACAATCTTAACAAAAAAAAAACATTTTAAATATAAATTAAATTGAAATGCAGACTTAATTTGCCTTGTTACAAATGCTGGTTAAGTTTACTATTAGATAATTGTGTATTTTTTAATAGGATTTAACAATTTTTTCGCAAATTAAGTGAACGTTGGCTTCTTGGAAAAAACTGAAAAGAGCTTGATATTTAATACCTGAACTTGAACGAGCAATTTAATGAGTGAAATAATTAGGTGACTGTTGAAATATAATGCTACTTTTGCTGAAACAACTACAAGTACATGCTTTTCAGCTGGCTGGAAATTTAGAGAAAGTCCTGCTGCAAGTGCCCCAAAAAATCTCATTCAATTTTCGCTGATAAACGGGGGGCGACTTTAAGGTTTATAAACTTACTGGCAGATAAGCCAGGCAAAACTATTTATTCTCGCCATCCCCAGATGGCAATCCTTCGTCCTCGTCCAGGAGAGCCGGGCTGCTCGCTCGTACTTTCGGGCACGTGTTTCTCGCACTAAATAAAACAGGGCAAAGCCAAAACCACTTGCATCAGTTCAGCACGTCTCTCACACATGTTCAGCTGTGTGTTAGTGTGTGTGTGTGAGTGTGTGTGAGTGTGTGTGTGTATGTGAGTGTGTGTTTATAATGTGGGTACTTGTGGTTTTTGTATCGTATTACTCACATTGTTCTTCAGCGCTGGCCATGAGTTAGCAAACTTTAGCACGATGGTCGCATTTATTTTTAGTTAAACGTCGCTTATCGCTCACACTCTCTCTTCTCTCTTCTCTCTCACTCTGGCTCTGGCTCAGAGTGTTTCCCTTTCCTCGCCCCCTTCCGCCCTCAGCCTATACCCAAAATGACATTTATGACGGTTGACTTGTATTTATGAGGCTTATTTAACAAGGCCTCGTCGTTGCGGTATGCACTGCTACTGTATGATTTGGGTTTGGCGACCGGAGAGTCCTCGGAGTCCTCTTCGAAGCATGCAACGCATTTTTGTTTTGCTTGCACGGAATTCCCTTTTTGAAGTGTTTGATTCTAAGAATAATAATATACACGAATTCTTTAAATGCGAACCCTTTTGTTGCAGCATATTTTCTGTGTTTAAGTTGTCAACTGGAGTGTTGTGTTAACTGGAAATAGTTTAATTGAAAATATTAAATTGTGATCTCCAAAGTCTAGACCAAACCATCCCTTTTAAAACGAGACCTTTAAAGCATGAGCTGAATTTCATTCAGTTATTTAAAAATCGAACAAAGTAAAATTACTCTAATGTTGCGTTTGTTTACCACGATTGAAGCAACATAACTAGAGCAAAATTGCTATAATATTATTTGTATTCTCAAGTTTCTCAAGTTCTCTAAAGTTCCTCTTCCATAAAGTTAAAGGTTAAATGTTTAGTGAAATTAAATAAAATAAATTAACTTATGATATGAATTAATTTCTACAGATCTCAGCAATTCCTTTGTAACTAAAAACTATATGTAGTTTTTTTACAATATTATATATTGGTAATATCATTCATTGCTTAAAGTTAATTGATATTTATATTTTATTAGAGTATCTCGTAGTTCACATAGGTGCATCACGAACTTCAGATTCTTTTTTTGCGAGCTTTCGCCACATCAAATTTCCCTTTTTTTTTCGTATACAATATATACGCATATATTTTGGCTAATACCGTTTTCAAGGTTCTGCGACGCAGACGCTGCGCGGTTACTTTTACATCCCACATGGAAATGCGCGACAAAATAAATACACTGCAACCGAGGGGAGGGACGGGGGGAGGGAAGAGATTGCGGGGGCTATTGTGGTCGATGGAGGTTGACCAGCCCAGCACTCCACTGGGAGGCGACTTTACAATGCGACGCTAAGCGACATACGGTCTAACAATTTCGCATTTTCAATTTCAGGGACACAGTAGCACAGCCAATGGCAACAGTTGCGTTGTTGTTGCTGTTGCTGTTAATGTTGTCGATGGCTGGTAATGAAGTGAAATGACAAGCACAAACACGCTGAGAGTGAGACGGGGAGGAGGTGCAGGGAGGGGACGAGGGGAAATACTACTCGACACAACTCCAACAGTCATGAGTTGAGTTGAGCTGCGTCGCGTCGCAAGTGCTGCGCTTCCCATGACCTTAGTCAAAGTGGAAGCGGAATTGCTTTGCCGCCATGACAACCCACGAGTACTACTTTTTTTGGTTGATACCCGGCCAGCCAGCGACGTAGACGCTATAAGTGAGTGACAAGCGAAAAAGTTGCCATACAAAATATATTCCACAATGAGACAGGTTTGTCTGTCCGTCTGTCTGTCCGTCCAGCAGTTTAAGTATCTCAATCCGAGAGATTTCTAGAGCTAATTTATTCAAATATTCTATATGTGTTGCTGAGATACTAACTTATGCTTGCATGAATTATTCACTTAGTAAATTAATGAATATTATGTTAACAAAACAATTTTGGCTAGTAATAATCATATTTCTTGCAAGTTCTTTAATTCGAAATATTTCATGTGTGTTGCTGAGATAACTTATGCTTGTGGAAATTCTTCACTCAATAAATATATAAATATTATGTTAACAAAACAATTTTGGCTAGTAATAATCATATCTCTTGCAAGTTCTTTAATTCTGAATATTTCATATGTGTTGCACTCAATAAATAAATAAATAGTATAGTAACAAAACAATTTCATCTTTCTTGCAAGTTCTTTAACTTCAAAAATTTTGTAGACTGCTGTCTTGAATTGAGACTGTTTTTCATAGCTTTACACATTTTTCTAAGTAGTACCGGGTATCGCAGAGTCGTCTATCGCTATTGAATTGGCAATTGTTGGCACTTATTGTTTTTGTAATGTTTTGTTATTGGTCAGTGGTTAGGTTGATTTGTTTTCTATGGAATTTTAAGCAGCTCGGCAGCCAGCAACACGGCAAAGTGCGACACGTGCGCTAGGCAACCAGACGCGCTTTCTGTAGTAACCCAATCTCAACTCAATTTGCTGAAATGTAGCACGCAATAAGTTTTCATAAACATAAACAGGTCAACAACCCGATGTCAGACCGCGCTCCCTCCCTCGCTCTCTATATCTCTCTATATCATCTACTGACCGACCCAACGGTTTCTGTTTCTAATTCTGCTTCCCCACATCCATCCATCCATGCGAGTGTATGCCTGAACAAGTTTTTAGAATTCAATGTCTATGCCAAGGTCCCCAGCCACGGCTTCGGCTACGGTCGCTGGTCCTTAATGCATGCTCACAAGGTGCCGTTGACAGTGGGGTGCTTCACGAGCCACTTTTCATTAAAGACACTTTAATCACTTTTCCACATTCCGACAAATTCGAAAGCACTCAAACTTGTTGCTTAAATATTATTGTGTATCTCTATATCTATGTAGATATAAATTTATTTATTTAGAGTTTTTATTTGTGTATATTTGCTTTTTTAACTCAGTACATCTAGCCTATAAAAGCTAGAATGTTGTGGATTTGTTTGCCTCTATTATTTAATTTAGCATTTATATTTTAGAGGATAAATTGTATTTATTTATTTACTTGTAGTAGCTGTAGAGTAAGTTCCTTATTATAATCATTTCAGAATCGTTGTTATTAGTGCCTATTTATTTTGTCTCTATATTTTATTGTTCAGCAAACTTAAACGCCTTAAAGTAAGAGTAAAGTTTTGTTCTTGAATATTTTTAGTAATAATAATATATTGCAAATAATGCTAAACATATTAAGTACTTATTCGAAGGAAAGTTAAATATATTTAGTACTGAAATATATGCAGGATCAAGCTGGCCAGATTTAGCCTCAATTGTTTGTGGATGAAGCGATTGCTTTTGTATTCAACAGGCCAAAAAAGTAAAGTTGTTGTTTTGCTTGCGTGTCGCATGATAGTTTGCAGCCAGATGGGGTCTCTTGGGTGCCCCCACTGAGTGCGAAGATGGCAGATAATGTGCGTTGGAACTCATTAGTGTGCGTAACAGTTTGCAGGCACTGTTTACACCTTGCTTGATTGCACCGCACATCGACGTTCCCTTCAGCTGTTGCTGCTGCCGTGACCATCCTTTGGGACAGCGTGTGAACATCCACATGTAGCGAGCTAAACAAAAGAAAATCGCAGTAATTAAATCGAAATCAAAATCAAAATAAAAGTGAAAGTGAAGGCGAAAGTTTCTCTCGAACAGCAGCAGACGCAACGCAGACGGGACTAATGGACCTAAGGGCGACGCAAAAAACTCTCGAAAAACTTTTTGTTTCGGCTGTCCTGGCAACACAACCACTTGATGCACATCAAATCGACCAGCCGACCAAACCAAACCAAACCAAAGCGATACAATACGATGCGTTACGTTGCGTTGCGTATACGCCATGGATGCCAGGCAATTGGTTCATTAGGCACGCGCAGCTTTCTCCACAGCGTGTTGTTGTTGTGCTATGTCGCCATGGCTGCCGCTTTCGGCTTTCGCTTTGTTTGAGCTACAAATCCACCTAATTAAAATCTACGCAGCAAATGCTTTAAGTCGCAAAAGGTAAAGTCTGGCTCGGGTCCGGAACTGGGTCCTGTTGCTCGTCCTGTTGCTGCCCAGCACTGGCATAATCAGCATGCATGTGGCTGCTCCTGATGAATATTTATCAGCACACCAGACATTAATACTTCTATACTCTCCCTCTCTGCGTCTCTGTTTCTACGTCTGTCTGTGCTTGGGTTGTGAAGCAACAAATGCGTCGTATACGCAATGTACGGAAAAGCACACGAGTCTTTCAGCTGAGCTGTACTCGAATCCTCGTTCAGTGGCAGAAGTAATTATAATACTCTTTCGCAGAGTGTACTCGACAAGTGATGAGTAGTTAATCTGTCAAGTGTGCTATTATTCAAACTCTTCTCAATTAATGTAAACAAATATTCGCTTAGAATGAAACAATTGCGGTCTCAGCAAATGTATTCATTTATTTTAGTGTTTGCTCGTTTATATTGTGTGCATTTTATATACTTAATACTTTATTTCAATAGAGTTTTTGTTACAAATGTTGTAGATGTAAAACTTAAAAAAATATTAATGTATTTATTAAGGCTATTTAAACTGTCTTCAATAATTCTTTTAAAATTTGTTGAAGTTTTAAATTCTGTCAGTTTATTACACAAAATAAAATAAAGAAAGGAATACGAATCGCTTTTAAATAATTAAATTCATTAATCATTGTTAAATTTCTTATTGTTAATATTTAATTTATATTTGCTATTTTTCATGTAAAATGCAAAGCATTCTATAAGAGAAAAAAAGCATTCAAATTAAGAACGGTTAAAGGCGCTCAACATTAGCTTGATTGTAATAATCATTTTAAAGTTAAGTCAAGTTGCTATTTTTTTACTTTAAATTAAAATGTATTTGTGTTTTGTCGAAGGGTATGCGAGTCGTGGTTTGGTATCGATAAATTACCTGACAAACTTATTGTTTACATACTGACTGGACAAACACTAGGAGTGGAGTATGCACGTAGACGTAGACGTCGATGTCGATATCGACGTAGACGTAGACGTAGACGGAGCATTATCCACATGCAGTTGATGGAAATAATGCGATTGTATCGAGCGGCACTTGGGCATTGAGTGGGCGCCCAATGGAGTGCGACATTCACCTCGCATTTAAGTGATAATTGATATTTTACGAGCACTATTGCATTCCCCTATTGTGAAGTGCAGGGGAATGGGTAATCTGCCGATAATTGTCGGGGCGTGTTGTTGATTATTATAAACATTATCATAATATTGACCATGTCCCTGGCCATGTCCCTGACGAAGGATTCAGCTGTGTGGCTCCAGTTCGCTTTCTGTTGCTGTTGCTTCAGTTTCTGTTTCAGGCTCTGACCCTGGGACGACGACGCAAAAAGTGTCCAATAAATGTTTCATAGTTGTCGTTGTCGTTGTCGTTGTCGCTGACATTGTTGACCTTATCAGCAGCACACACACACATTTACATATATACCCATATATCCATATGTATGTATATTTAGACTTGTGAGTGGGGGCAGCCATAAAACACACGCACTCGCTTGTCTTTTGTGCTGCGCCTCAGCGTATGCTACGGAACATTCGCCCGCCTTTTGCTGCCGCCGCTCAAAAGTATGCAATATTGCTGGGAGCGGAGCCGAAAAATGCGACTTGGAGGTGGAACAACTCGCAGTTTGGATTACAGGCAGCCGAACTATGCAGAAAATAATAATATGTAATAGAACTTGCAAATTGACAGCCAGCTGGCATGATAGACACACGCATACCCATTATTCTTTTTTTTTATATTTTTAGTAACCATTTTATTAATGTTCTATTAGCAAAAACTTGTAAATCAGCGGCACGTTGGCATGGTAAGCCAAAGCTTACTCTCCATAAATGTTCATTATTTTTATTTATAGAAATTAGACTAATTTCCTTTTGGTATGAGCTAAATATAATCTGTTCTTGGGCCTGATTTAATCTCTTGATAAAACTGAAAATCAAAAATGTTATGTGCCTATAATAGTTGTTGGTGAATTATGTGCAAAAAAAAAAAATAAACTACATAATTTAAGTAAGATAAATTGTAAGTTAAAGTACACAGAACATATAAGGGATTGAAAACTAATATATGGATATTTAAGAGCAGCAAATTGTCATCATAAAGCACTTTATTCTCTCAGCTTCTGAAATGGTTGTATTCCGATTTTTCTAATCAAATACGTGGTATTAATTTAATAAATATAATTTATTTTTAATAATATTTCAATATCAATCTATTATATTACAATAAGAACGAATTATAAAATAGATTAGAGGGTTATATGTAAATGAGAGATATGCCCTTTAAAAGTTTAGTTGCTAGGGCATTGAAAAAGGTTCTGTCAATCATGCTGGGCAGACAGCCTCATTGTGCTCGTCTCATGCCAAAAACTAACGCAGCCTTTTCTATTTACAGGACCTAAAACAGACATTCTTTTCACTTTGTTGTTGCCGTGGGGAGTGAAATGAACGCCACCTCGCCAAAGTCGTCGCTGGTCAAGCTGGGCCTGCATACCAATAAACAAAAGACGCTGAAGGTCATGGTGCTCGGCCAGAGCGGAGTGGGAAAAACGGGTGAGTGACAAGTTCAAGTAATGGGAGACAAGTCGGCTCAGACTTCGCATATTTGCAGCCATGGTGGTGCGTTTTATTACCCGCCGTTTTATTGGAGAATACGATCCAAACTTGGAGAAAATTTATACCTGCCAAACAACGCTGGACAATGAGGCGATACAGTTCGACATTCTGGACGCCACCGGACAGCTGCATGTGAGTAGAAGAGTCCTTAGAGATAAAACTGTATTGAGTTTTTTATTTGTTCTGTACAGGAACTGGACGGCGTTAGTCTGGAGTCGAACATCCGCTGGGCGGATGCATTTATACTCGTTTACTCCATCACAGACAAGTGCTCCTTTGACGAGTGCAGTCGCCTGAAGTTCCTCATAAACTACAACAAGCGTCGACGCAAACTCGGCTCCACCAGCAAGGTTGAGTTGTCTCGTATTATTGCCAAATTGTGTTTATTAATTGTGCCTTGCTCTGCAGGACTATGCGCTGGATATACCCGTCATTCTGGTGGGCAACAAGACGGACCAGACGGGCGATCGCATGGTCAGTCTCGAGGAGGGACAGCGACGGTTTCGAGAGCTCTCCTGCGCCTGCTTCCACGAGATATCCGTCAGGGAGAGCGTCGATCAGGTACGTGCAAGGATTTTTCAATTTCACCATGTTCTTCAATTATTCATCCTGCTTAACATCTTATTAAATACCTTGTAGTAACTCCTGAACTTAACTAACTTTGCTTTTACTGAATTTTGCTTAATGCTTTTATTTATTTATTTAAATGGAAACTGTAAACAGTCGAAATTAATAATGTATTAAAGGTGAATTGGACTTTTTCGATATTTTTGTATCGTTCTTTGACTGCAAGCCAAGCATGTTAAACTTTTTTTCTTTCTAACTACTTATTAGTAGTTATAATATCAAGTAACAAAATATTCAAAAGTTGGTTTCCGATAAAGAGAAATTTTAAATTTTGATTATGCCTCTTTAAGTTATTGATTTAGAGCCTCAAATAATAAGTGTTTAAAAATGTTTTTAGTATTTTGTTTGAGGTGAAATAAATTGGCTAAATAACAAAATTCAATTTCAAACATTGCTTCATTTATTTACATAATTTCTTGATGTTATAAATTGTAAATTTTAAACTGCACATTGTAAATTCAGTAAAATGCTTAATTGTTATTAAGTTAATCCAGCTTTCGCTGAATTCTCACCTTCATCTCTCTGCTCTTGCCTGGGACTAATAGACTTTTGTTTTGGTTGCAGGTGCAGAGCGTGTTCCGCGATGTGTTCCGCTTCTGGCGTGTGTTCAGCAAATTCCCCAAGCTCAAACGTTCCACCAGCGACGTGGCCAATGCCGCCGACGGCATCCTGACGCCCCCCGATTCCGGTTCATGTTCCTTCTACGACACATCGTCGCTGGGCGTGACGCGTCGCTCGTTCCTGCTCATCGGCAGCGCCTGCCAGGAGGAGGGCAGCGTGCACGGCGATCACACCGAGTCCACGGACGACATTGCCAGCAGCAGTTTGGGCAGTTCGCGCAGCGACATCGAGGCTCCGTTCCGCAATCGCGCCTCCACCGATGGCACGCTGCTGTCGAGGCCGCGACGTTGGCGCTACCCGCCGCCAGGCTGCCTCTTGCCGCACACGAATCGCGTGGAGCGCCGCATGAGCATCTCGACGAGGGGCAGCAACGCCAGCTACTGACCGACAGATGGCGCGATTCCCACTCTTAGTTAGTTCAATTGTTCCGCCAAATATATTTATAGCTAAATGTTGAATCGCTCATGTGTATGAATTAACTATTATTGTTGGGTTCTTTGTGGTGGCTTTTCAAAAAGTGGACAACTTAAAGCTTTCAGAATATTGCACCAAAATAAACTAAGGTCCAGTAAAATATACATATATAACATGTTGTTATAAGCAGTTTTAAAGCTGTTTTTAAATTAATTTATAAAATCACGCATTATTCGCACACATATTTTAGTCTAGTTGGCCAGATAAATAATGCATGACAAAAGATGCAGAAATCAAATAGAAGATAAAACAAGTAAGAAAACGTAAGATATCCGATATAGATACCGACATGGCTATATCGTCTCGGCTGTTGACACTGATCAAGAATATATACACTTTTAGTAATATAGGGTCAATTACTGATTTTAACCATTTCGTCCTTATGTTACTCCGTACTTACGGATCTTTTTGCTAAGGCTGCTTTCTTAGTTTGAAAAGCATTCTTTGCCTCACTTTCTACCACTTCCTATTGTGATTAACTGCCTCACAAACAATTAGGCAGTTATCCCAAAAATGCAATAACCTTTAATTCACCAATTTAAATAATATATCTCCAAAGTGCAGTTAAGCAATGTACTGGAATACCTTTTAAACCTTTAGGGCAAACAATGTTGGGATTCACTGGCAAATTTGGATTTCTAGCAGCTTTGCAGCGTCGTTTATTTAAAGCACTTGAAAACAATTTGAACGGCGTAAAATAAGCAGAAAGTGTCACGAGTCGAGTTCCTAATCGTCGTCGATCTTCAGCATATACTCCTCGGCACGCAAAGCCAGCTCGCGAATGTTCCGGAGACAGCCGGCGGCAGCGAGTTGCAGCTCCTTGTTGGTGGAGCCAATGCACTCCAGCAGAAAGGGCACCACACCACTCTGGGGGAAAGAGGCGGAGAAATCAATTAAATAATCATTAACCATAGTTAGAAGAGTATTATCCCGAGAAACTGTTTTCCTTAGTTCTTGACAGCCATGACGATTTGTTTTACAAATTGAAATTAAATCAACAGTTTTAGATATATGTATGTATAGTAAAAATGATTGGTTTACACTCTAAAATAAACTGAGAAGTTAAATTAAAAGCTAAGGTTAACAGCTCTGTTATTTAACATACGACACGTCTGTAAACTGAACGGTTTTAGCATTCGACTGCAATGTAAATGTTGCAAGTTCTGTTAACTACAGTTTTGGATGATGTGAAGAAGGCAAAAGCGAAATAATGATGCGATATTGTAGTAGCTAGTATCTCGCAGTCGAGCAGTCTCTTATGACGTACCTGGTGCATGGTGATGCAGTTCTGCGGATCCATCGACAGCTTCTCGAGGGCCATGGCCGTGGTGCGGTGCACGAGCGGATTGTCGCTGGTCATGTAGGTGACAATGGGCGTCACGGTGCGCAGGCGTCCCAGCTCCTCGGTGTTGTTGCCAAAGCAGGCGCAGGCGGCGACAGCGGCGGCGAGATTCATGCGCAGCATGTCGTCGGTGGTGTTGACGAGATCGGCCAGCTTGTAGATGACGCGCAGGTCGGAGAGGATGGCCAGATTGGTTTGGTCCAGCGCAATCGTGGCGATGGCCGCACACACAGCCGACAGCACCATGATCTCCTTGGACTTGAGCAGACCCACGACCAGCTCCATGGCGCCCACCAGGCTGCGCACCAGCTCCGCGGAGTCGGTGGCATTCCGGACACACGGACAGATGGCGTAGGCGGCATTCGCCTGGACGCGGGGGCTGGTGTTCTTGAGCAGCGACCACACGAGACGCACTGCGTCCAGCTGCTCGAGCACGCGCATGCTGTTGGGGTCCTCGGCGCACTCCTTGATCGCCTTGGCCAGGTTCTCGAGCAGCGGCGCATGCGAGGAGTTGAGCAGCGCCACCATCGACGGCAATCCTCCGGCATGCAGCACGGCCTCTCGGTTCTCCTGGAAGCGCACGCACTCGGCCAAAGCGCCAGTGACGTTGGTCAGCACCTCGTCGCACTCGTCGGCCAGCAGGGCGACCAGATGGTGGATGACATTCATGTCGTCCAGCTCCTTCACGTTCGCATCCGTTATGGCACACATCCAGATGGCGCCCGTTGCGCCGCGCAGCAGCGGCTTGTTGTCCCTCACCGTCTTGTCCTTGAGGATGGCCACCAGCGGCTCCAGGCCGCCAGCCTCGCGCACCAAGTCGCGGGTGGTCGCGTCGAAGGCGCACTTGTAGAGCGCCGTGCTGCCCTCCACCTTGAGGTCGATGCACTCGGACTTCAGGTGGTTCACAATGTCCGCGATCATGCCCTCGGTCGTGATGGCCAGCTGGAACTTCGGCTCCGACGAGCACTTCTGCACGGTGCCCATGATGGGTATCACCACGTCGATGTGCACCGACTTCAGCAGGTTGGCCATCAGCGGCACGATGCCGCTCTTCCGCATCTGCTCCATGTTGTGCTTGGAGTCCGCCAGCGTCCACAGCGCCCGCGAGCCCGCCCGGGCCATGTCCAGGCACTCGATCTCCTCCACGCTCAGCTGCTCGCGCGGCGTCTGCAGAATGCTACAGGGTATACAGGGTATTACAGGGTATTAATTGCGCTCAACTGCACGCTCTAAATAATGTTAATTATAACAGCCAAAACATATGTAATTAAAATACAACATTCAACAATATTGGCTTACATTGTAAAAATTGTTTCAAAACTTTAATTTTATTATTTTTATATTTCAAGTCAATAATTTTTTTCATATTGAAATAATGAATATTACTTCACGAATTACCATTCTAGTGTTTCTTTAGAAATTAGGTATTCATTAAAGAATTTATGATCTCTTTTTAAAGATTTTATTTTTTGGTTTTAGAACGTTCTTATCACTTTGAAATAAAAAAAATATTTTTAGTAATTACATACAAATATTTATTCATGCTTTTCCAAGAATAATTAAGATTAATAACTATTTCGGTAACTATGTTTTCTTCGACAAGCTTGGCTATATCTACAATGCAGAACAATTCCAAGTATTAACTGTGCGTGATAAGTTTTTAAATACTTGGAAGAATACTTCAAAGAAAACAGTAATGAATCTTGCAAGTTTATTTTAAGTAAGGTTCGAAATGATGACTGCATTTAATTTGTTTATTTATTCATTTTTGAAGTCAAAAGTTTGACGCATTTTTGGTAGCTCTGCCCTTAAAGACTATGTTAAAAGATATTCCAACTTATGGCGACGGACAAACGTGCATTGCTGAGGAGTATGTGTTTTTGCGAATAATTATTAATTATAAACTATACAAATTGCAAATAAAAGTATTCAAATTCATGAATGGAACAGAAAGATATGAGACAATCAGACAATATACAATATCTAATGTAGTGCCTACATCTTACTTATAATATCTAATGTAGTACAGTAGCATTCGGTTATAACGACACTGTTTATAGCGTCTGTTTGATTATTGCGACGAAAACTTTGGTCCGCATACAAACTTATATACTTATAACCTTTCGGTAAGTCCCTCTTCCGTGTATAACGACGGTCGCTATAACCGGACTCTACCGTATCTATAAATTATTTACTCTTACCTCATTTTGATGTCGAGCAGATCGACCAGCTTGGAAATGCCGCCACAGTTGCGCACGTACTTGCGAGCGAGGCGAACCTTGCTGACATTGGACAAGGTCTCGGCAGCCATCGTCTTGAGGTCCTTCATGGACGAGCTGAGGATGTCGACAATCAGCGGAATGCCGTCGAGATCAACGATCGTCTTGCGTATGTCAATGTTGAGCGTGATGTCCGAGAGCACAGTCAGGGCGCCCAGACAGCACTTGGTGTCGTTGCACTCCAGGATGTTGACGAGCACGTCGAGGCCGCCAATGTCCTGGATGGCAAACTGATTGATTTGCGTCCGCAGATCGTAGTCCTGCAGACAGCAGAGCGACACAATTGTGGCCGTCTGATTGCCCGCCTTGATGTACTTCACCAGCTTCTGGATGTTGTAGTATTCGGCGGGTATTTCGGCAGCTCGTGCCACATCCTTCCAGCGCTCCTCCTCGTCGGTGGAGGACTCCTCCTCGGTGGTGTCGGAGTCCTCCACAACAACCTGTCGTTTGTCGCGCGAAAAGCGATCCGGACATGAGCCGCATTGCTCGCGTATTTTGCGCTGCTTTCGAGGCCCATTTGCACTGGCAATCATCTTCTGACTTTCTTTATAAAATATATATTCTACTTAAATTCCTTGCGAAGTTGTGCAACTTTGTTGTGCTGGAATTTGTTGTGTGTTCTATTCACGTCAAGGAATTTCAAATGCCCGTAAATACGAGAAATCGATTAAATAACATTTGTTACCCGGGTTACGTTATTTATGTTCTCTCTACTAGAAGTTAATTCAATTTGTTCAGCTACTTTTATTGCTAGCATTCGTAATAAATTGCACATTAATGTGAAATGTTTTTATGTAAGAAAATTGAAACTCATTTTTAAATTTCAATGGCCCACATTGGCAAAAATCATAACTTGTGAAATACTTGGGATATTTTCTCGATTTTAAATGAATCATAACTGACATAATATTTATAGTTTTCCTTATTTTATCGCTAAACTCAAATTTCAACCAAAAAAAGATTTTCAATTTATATATAAGTTATTGATAATACAAATAAAGTGATCTTATTTTTATTCTATCATATTAAATTTAGTATAAAGAACTACAATTAATTACAAATTCAAAATTATTTGGTAAGAAGTATTATTCAAAAACTATAAAATGTATTATTTTAGCTTAAATATTTTTTTAAAATTAAGGTATATTAGATAAAAAAGTATGGTTTATAAACAGTATGCTTTATTTTCCAATCAAAACCAGTTTGATTAAAAGATAAAATCGAACTAATTAAGAGAATTTGAATGTTGAAATTATTTCAACTTTTACGATGTCCCCATTATGCGATAAACACATGTAAATGCGCAATAAACAATGCCATAAATGTTTTATAGTTGACCACAAAAAGGCGACTTCAACTTAGTTGCAGGGCAAGTGCAAGTGAAATATGCAAAGTGAAGTTGCAACTGCTTTTCCCTGGAATTTGCACGCGTCCGTGAAGTCGACAACTCCAAACGCCCAATATTGTGGCTACTTTGTGGCTAGTTGTTGTTGTTCTTGTTCTTGTGGTTGTGGTTGTTGTTGTTGTTGGTAGTTGGCAGTTGGCGTGAAGGGGACTTCATTAGCTGCGCTACCAAGTTTACAGGGCCTGCCTTCAGGGAATGTCGGGCAATGCCGTTCGTTGAGCCGCCTCTGCCGGCCGCTAGGTGGCGCTGACTCGCTGCAGCGTGCGACTAATTACGACTTTGCCCATTGCAACTCATAGCGCACACTCTGGCTCAGCGAGTATTTCGCGATACCTGAAGCATCGCCAGTTCTCCTCTTCCCACTCCGCACACCTTCCACTGTTCCCCCCCTCTCGCCCAGCCAGTCATTTGTTGCAGTCACGGGGTCGACTGCAAGCACAATATATGTATGTACATAATATAAAAATTAGTCGCAAGGGATCGACTTGCAGATACCCTTGAACTACATTTTCGTTGTAGTGTAATTCTGATAATAAAACTCTACAACATGGTAAAAGTTGATTGAAATAGTAATATTTGAAACATAGTCCAAATGAATTTCGAAGTATAATTCTTTCAATGGATCTTGACTTAAAATTAAAACCATTAATGTATAGTATAAAATTTATGTATATGTTTTTTATTTCCTTATAACCTACCTATACAAAATATAGTTTAAAAATTATACAGTGAAAACTTTAAACAAAAAAAAGCGTTCAAAGAACTTAAAATTTAGAATTTAATATTTATAGTGGAGTTCTTTTAGAAACGTATAGTATAGAAACAAATATTTGAAGAACCCATATAACCAAAAGCTTAAAAGATTTTATAACATTGTTTTCTGGTACCCCAAAGTCTGGCTTAATGTGTGTACCTATTAATATGATCAGGTGTGTACATATACATATATAATGCAAGACTGAAAGTTATGAATAAATCTTGCTGAAGACGAACAAAATAATCTGTACTCCAATTTAGAATATAATCATGTAGCTATAAAATACATTTAAAGCTCGCAGTTGTTGCCTGGACATCATGCTACCCGATCTCACCACTTTAGAGTTACAGAGTAGCAGAAATTAAGATCGTCACGCCAGGCGTCAGTGCAGTGAAGCAATCGCGGCGTGAACAAAGCTACGGCAACCCCAAAAGGAGCCATACTTCAGACTGAGTAGGCTATAGTACGTATAGTAGCTACAGTTACAGCTGGAGTTGGAGTTGGAGTTGGAGTTGGAGCTGGAAGTGGACTGGAGCTGAAGTTACCTGGACAGGCAGAAGGCAACACTGAGGCACCAGGTCATAATAATAAACCATTAATATTAATATGCAGCAGCTAAATTTCAAAGCGAGGCCCATAGCGATAAGACGCTTGAGTCTTGTGTTTTTGTTGTTGCCGGAATATCGAAAATCGAAATAGTAGGAGAAGTATGAAATGAAATGCGCCGTTTTGCGGTACAACATTGTTCACATAGCACACAATATATAATACTTCAATGGCCATTGTTCTCTGATGATTGCCCTTCAACGGTCCGCTCTGTTTCGACTGTTTGTCATTAATTATAATGTCAGTTGGGCGCAGGTGAACACATTAGCATTAGCATTGTGCATATATTTTATTAGATGGCATAGATTCCGGCAGTATTTATTATTATACACGGAAAACCCATTTTAAGCTGGAGTTGCGTTGTAAAAATTAAATTTTTAATTTAAAAAAATAATTTGAAAGTATTTGAAATTATCCCTTGAAATCCGAAATTAAGTCAGAGAAATAACGAATTATTATGATTGGAGTATGAAAATTATACATATCGGCTCCTTAGTATTCAAAGATATAATACAATATACAAAAATAATTACATAAAGTAGTTTTTGTTTGAAAATTTACAAATCAAGGACGTCAGTTGAAAGTTGAACACAAACCCTGCTTTACAGATCTACATTATTCTGTTCGCCTCATAATTCTGCCTGAATATTATAAGGAATCTCGTCGACATAAATATTGCCTATCTTGAGGCGCAGAGAGTTGTAAATATGAAAAACGACGAGAATTGTAGAAGATATATTTTGTCAGTTGGAGCAGCAGAAATAACTGGAGAACATCCTAGATTAGCAGGTGGATTTATGCAGGACGTGTTTTGTGTGGAGGGGAAGACAGATAGATTGTTTCTTATTGATTTGTTGGCGAACATTTGGCGCAATTGAATTTCTTCTTAAGTTTCAAAACTAAAATTTTTGAATAATTATTTTTGTAGAAGTGCAATTGATTTATAAATACGATGCTTAACGAACAAAGTAGAACGCTGCAAATTGAATTGTTATTCTATCGAAAATGGAAAGAAAATGTTTTATTTTATTCTTACTACTTTTAATAAATATTATTATAAGAAAATCATTCTATCAAGAAATGCAACTTTGCATAACTCCCTCAGAAGTGATTCCTTCTTCGTCTCTAACTACAGATAAAATGGAAAGTTCTATTAAAAGATCATTTTGAAGATGCGTAAACAAAAGTGGGATATGGGCATAAAGATAGCGTGACGGTCGCAGTCGCAACTCAAATTGAAATTTGCACTCAGTTTGTGGTGGAAGCGTTGAGACAGAAGACACTTGCTGGGCCGAGATGCCAAAAGGAAGCTGACAAGTTGCTAACCGAGCAGACCAATCAAAAGAGCAGGAGTCCCAGAAAGGAGCTGCAGTCGAAGGTCCCGCCAAGCATTCCAAATCGATTACGACAATTTGCAAGATCAAAGACACGACTTCTAGCTGACTCTGTTTCGTTTGCTGTTTATCTCTCCGTCTCTCTTGCTTGGACTACGTGTTTATTAATAAAACTCCAACTGGCTGCCAGACGAGACGAGAGAGAGAGACGAAATCAAGAGAGAGAGAGAGAGAGAGGAGAGATCGTCGCGAAACAAAAACAGTTGGTGGTAAGGAGAGCTCTCTCAGTTCCTCTGGCAGCGCAAAGTGTTGACAATTGCCCGACCCAGGTCCAACTGCGCAACGACCTTCGACGAGTCCTGCAATCATCGTTAATGATCGCAATGTCCTTGTGCGCTTCAATTTGACAAATCAATTTGTGAGCTAACAGCGTGCGCTCAACAGCTCTCCGACTCCGACTCCGACTTCGAATCTCTGTTTGAGTTGCCGAACCAGTGGGATGCTGTTCCGACCGAGGACATCGAGCAGGACTCGAAACTGCAGGACACGAATGGCAACCTGTGCTGCCCAGACAGTAGTTGACAGTAGATGACAGACCAAACCGAAATGTTTGCCAATAGTCTTTGATTATGCTGACAATCCCTCGACCCAAGGGGCTCTCAACTGTGCTCCTTGGTTCTCGTGTCCTTGCTGGTCACCTCGAAGCTACTACCATAAATTGCATCAAAACAGTGCAATTATATTCTGTTTATTTACACATTATTGATGAATTCTTAACACGAAAATAATAATTAAAGAAAGGTAGAATCAGAATAAAGCATCTATACATTATTACTAATCCTATGAATTTTATGAGCGTCTTTTTTTTAAAATGCACTAAACACATTTTATATTTTCAAATTATATTGTTACTAAGCGTATGATTATTATCTCTGTCTTTGTCTTAAATGTACTGTAAATATTTATTATTTAAAAATTAGATATAATACTTTCTATTTGGAAAGTAAAGAATTTAAAAGTTTACTTTTTGCAATTAATTTGCTTTTTACTGCTTTACGCACTAATTTAATTGTATTGTTATTGCGAACAACTTGAATTAAATTTAAATAAAGAGGAGAGACAAAATATATATTTTTCGAAGTATGACACATTATAAATTATTTGTTAGCTTGTAATTTAATATAGCAAATAGTGTTCATAAATATGTCTTCACAATTATATTCAATGCAATACCAAGAAATAAAATGTATTTAGTAAATATACACTTTAAGTTTATTAATGGACACAATTCAACGTCAACTAATTAATATCTACAACAAGAGAAACTAATCGTTTAAGATGAAATATGAATATTTTGATCTATCATGGAATTTTGTTTAATATCTGGAAAGTAATTTATACATTTGTCTGATTAAATTGTATCGTATATATTCACATACAAGAGAATTTCGACTACTTCTATAGAGATGTAAATTTTATAGTCGCTGAGTTGCTCAACTAGTTCATTGAGCTTGAATTGAGCTGAGATCTGTGCACATTATCCTTGATGATCCTTGACTTAGAGACTTTCTCTGCAGCCTGTTGAAGCAAACACCTCATTAGCAGGGATTATCGGTCCGTTCGACATAGACGTGAAAAGCAGTGTCCTCATTGTGTTCTCACTCACCGATCCCGTCTACCTGACTTTGACTTCGCCAAGACGAGGACTACGACGAGGACGAGGACGAGGACGAGGACGTCGACGAGGACGAAGACGAGGAACGAGCTGAAAAGCTAAGCCTTTTCCGTTCTTAACTCTTGCCTGGAAAGGGGTTTGAGAACCGGACTGCAGAGCCGCGCATGCGCTTCAACTGGAAACACAGAATGACAGCAAATAAAAGTTTATGGTGCATCGTAAACGAGAGTGGAAACCTTTCACCTTTTGCCTGGCCCTGTGCGCTTCCTGGCAGCAAAGGATTATTTCCGAATCTGTCTAATCCTCGAGTTGTGTTTATGTTCTCTCTCTCTCTGACTGGCAAATCCTTTCGCAGTCTCTTGGAACTAGAATTCGCATTCGAATTCGCGCAGTTTATTTTGGGACAATCCACAACTCATTTAGGAGGCTTGTCTGTCGCCAGGACCCTGTAAATATTTTGAGGTTTTGCGCTTCTTATGCCTCAGGCACCGCCTGATACCTGCCACAGGCTTTAGTCAATAACATGCAAAATACTATTATAATTGGACCATCATCAGGGGCATTGCGACAGGTACAACTGACAAGACTTACAGCGAAAGTCATTTATAATGATGGCTAACCAAAGAGAAAGATAGTCAATAGAGATGCGATCGATGTGGCACATTGAAGATCAAATACCCTAATAAACTGTTTGTGAAATCAAATAATAATTGATTTATTTAGGCAAAATCAGATAATACTTAAATTATGTAACTCTAAATTGTCAAAAAAGAAATAATATAATTGTTGAGCTTAAAACTAGATTTCTAAATTCTGTACAATAAATTTAATTTACTTTAGAAATATAATAAAAATAAAATAGTCAATGATTTTGTGTAGGCAAAACTAAATAACCGTTTTGGTTCATTGTAATAAATATTATTATTGAAAACTATATTCTGCTTAAGCCCAAGACTTTTATTTGTAATGCAATTGAAACTAATTTCATTTACTTCAAGAATATTAAACAACATAATGACAACAAAATAGTTATTCTTTAAAATTTAAAAATAATTTTAGTTTGCATTTCAATGCCTTAAAATAAATCTGTTTTAAATCTGTTTAAAATTGTAAATGTAATTTATTCATATAAAAAAATAAAAAATGAAATTATATTTTGAGAGCAACATTCGGGGCATCACATCTATGAAGAGGTAGTGTATGAGAAATTAAATTAAATCTGCTGCTCATCTGTTGCTGTTGCTGTTGCTGTTGCTGTTGGTGTTGCTGTGGTTGCTGCTGTGGCAGCTACTCGTATGTTAAATTACAATTTTCGTAGCTTTGTCGGTTCAACACATTGTCGGTTCATCAATCACGACGGCGAAGCAAGTAGCCTCCGCCCATGATCTGCAGCAGCTGGGGATTTGAGAAGCTGGACAAGATTGGGGTACAAATAGAGCGGCTACAAAAAGTTCATTAGTCGAACAAACTGCGACTGCGTTGCAAAAGGTTCAAGTCCAAGAAATACTTGTAACGCAGACACAGACTTGGAGTTGTAATTCTTTATCGCTACCGAAAATTAATGCGTAATATTTTGGATTTGTGGCATTTACAAAAGCATTTGTCGAGCGGAGCTTTCTCGGCTACCGTGTGGAGTCGTCTCTGGGGTCGTCGCATGGGGATCGGGGTTGATGAATCAAATTTTAATTAAAGTTTATTGAGTTTATTGCATTATTAGCTTGGCTGGAGCCCCGACGGCCAGTGAAATCGCTGGGTGCTATTAAATTGGCATTAGACAAGCTTCAAAATTGGGCTAACCTACGACGAAACTACTTGGCCATGAGATCGCAAGAAACAAACGGAAGAAAAATAACAAAACTGCAGAGAGTGCGATAGAAATCTTTAGTATTAAATGGGATTCCGTTGTCGCAATTTGCAGTCGGATTATTGGCAACGAATTTCGCACTCTACCTGGAAACGCAATCCTAAGTCGATTTCAAAGTCAATATTTACTTTTGGTCTGCACAAACATTTGGCAGCGCAGCAGAAACTAGATTAAAATAATAAACACCCTGAGATAGACGGGACTAAGGACTCGGGGATTGTCTGGTTAGGGGATGAGAGCTGTCTGTCGAAGTATGACTTCATTAATTGCCACTTGCTGCACACGTAAAACATTCAGGCCTAAATGTTTCTGTCGAGCAGAGAGAGAGAGAGGTGTGAATTTGAGGTAAATGCTTAGGGGCAATTACTCAATTCGATGGAATTGATGGGCAATTAACACCTTGGTTGGAGTTTGAGCCACTTTCGAGGAGGCTCGTTTAGCCCAAATCTATTGCAACTTCCGCCAATGCCAAGCGAGATTTCCATTGCTGTTTTCCCATTTTATTTTATTTTATTTCATTTTGGAGTTTTGCTGGCTCGCAGCATGGCATCCTGGCCGCTCGTGTCCCGTTGAGTTTGTTGAAATCTTGTGCCAAAACTCGGAACACGAGATGCGGGATGCGTCTGCTACTTAAGGTCTCTAATGGCTCGCAACGAGATTTTCCGGAATCCTGCTGGCAACAGAAGCGTGTCAAGGTCCTGCGAGGCTACTGAATGGGCACAGCATGTCCTCGCAATTCCAGGAGTTACAGAGACGCGTCTTCTCCTTTTCTACAAATTAGCATATATTTATTTCAAGGTAGAACAAGACTTAAATACGCTATGAATATATATATTCTTCAAGATAGAACAAGGGTCAGATTCGGCTTTCTTTTTCGTTAATAAATATATAAATAATTAGCATTCGATATTATATATATTCTCTACATCTGTAGATATTCGTGGATGGATTTTCTAATTGTATAAATTATGAATGTATTTATTTGCAACTTATAGACACTATTTACAGCTGTACTCTTCAGGGTAGTACTCAGGAATAGGCTAAATGCACTTAGGACTAACATTACGACTATAGTAGATTTGTGGAACCACTCGCAACTAGGCGTTAGAATAGTGTACATGATTCTTTGGCGAGATTAGAGAGCTGCCTGTCCCGTCTAGTACCAGGAGTGATAGAACGGCTGGGGCGGCATCGATGTGTAGTTCATCTTGGAGGGCGACGAGAAGGCGGCGGCAGCGGCGGCGGCCGCATTGAAGTTCTGCGGCATGAAGTGCGTCGACGACGTGGGGGCAGGATAATGCGGTGTGGCATACTGCGCATGCGCATGCGGATGAGGATGCGGATGGGGATGGGGATGCGTGGCATGTGGATGCGGGGCGTGCGGATGGTGGGCGTGGGGATGCGACGACGTGGCATACGTGGCATACTGTCCGGCTGGATGCTGGTAGGCGTGGTGATGGAACATCTGGTGGGCAGCTGCGGCCGAGCTGGGAACTGTCACCTCCAGCGCGTTGCTCGTCGAGCTGGTCGAGTTGAGCGAATCCTCGGGCGACAGCGGCGCATTCGGACGCAGACTGGCGCTCCAGTTGCTGTAGAGCTGCGTCTGCGACTGCGATTGCGAATGCGATTGAGACTGCGACACCAGCTCGGCTGTCTCCACTTTGAGGGCGGCTGCCAGCTCGTCGGTGTCGTTGACCAGGGAGGAGTTGCTGGTGGCGGCTTCGCTGCCAGTTGCGGCGCCCACGACGACGGCCGACAAGCTGTTGGGCGTGGGCGGCAGCTGGCCGAAGCCTGTGGAGCAGATGGACTCGTTGGGACTCTCGTTACGTGGCATTGTCTGAAGCGGCTCAGATGCAGTGCTGTAGACGGCGCCCAGTTGCGAGACGGCATCGTAGTGCTCCAGCGACAGCGAGTGCGAGTGCGAATTGCTCGCCGAGCTGGGCATGATATAGCTGGCGGTGCTCGCCGAGCTGGCGGCCGTCGTGGCGGGATTGTAGAACTGATGGTGATGGTGGTGCGACGGCGGCGGCGGCGGCGATAGATTGCTGCCGCTGCCGCTGACGTTCACGTTGACGTTGACGGGCACAGCCGGATTGCTGTAGAAGTCGTACTGGTGATGCTGGTAGACGGCATCGATGCTGGGCATCATGGCCAGCGGCGTCAGCTGATGCGCGCCGCTCGACAAGCTGTTCTGGCTGCCGCCGGGGGGCGTGGCAGCGGGAACAACGCTGCTGCCGCTGTGGCCGGGAGGCAGCTGCTTGCGCAGGCGGGCGCGACGATTGCTGAACCACACCTGGATGCGCGCCTCGGTCAGATTGGTGCGCTGAGCCAGCTCCTCGCGCGTGAAAATGTCCGGGTATTGGGTGCGCTCGAAGGCGCGTTCCAGCTCCTCCAGCTGCGAGGCAGAGAAGGTGGTGCGGCAGCGGCGCTGCTTGCGCTTGAGGGCGATGCCCGGCTCCGATTCGCAGTCGGAGACATCCTCGTCGGAGGGCTTGTGCTGGCCGTGCGTGGAGTTGGAGCTGCACGAGCTGGACGACAGCTTGCCGGCCTCGTTGTCGTGGTCGTGGTCGAGCGAGTCGTGGCCTGTGGCGTCGCGGCCACGCACCAGGCGCGATATGGCGGACACCGAGGGCACCATGCTGCGATCGCAGATGCCCTCGCGGATCAGCTTGTCGCGTATCTCCCAGGAGAACATGCCCGGATTGCTGCGCTTGTACTCCTCGATGCGGCTCTCAATCTCGGGCGTGGCAATGCGCGGCTTGGAGCCGCCAATCACCCCCGGGCGAATGGAGCCCGTCTCCTGGTAGCGATTGAGGATCTTCGACACGCAGCCGTGGGAGACGCGCAGCTGGCGCGAGATGACGCAGGGACGAATGCCGTCGGCGGCCATTTCGACGATCTTCAAGCGTATGTTGTTGGGCAGCGGGCGGCCGTTGATGAAGACGCCGCCCAGCTGATTGACGCGTCCCTGGCCGCTGTTCATGTCTGCGCGAGAGAAGAGCAGAGGGCAAGAGAGAAAGTTAGCAGGGAACGAGGGAACGAGAGAAGCGTGTGCCACTTGATTTACGACACCTCGCGCACAATTGACTTCCCGGGAAGAGGAAACGATCGTGTCGAAGGTCGAAGGTCGAAGGCGTTAATCGTTTTGGCCTCGGGAACTTACCTTGCATCGCTGTGTATCCATTGAAGAAGGGTCTGTGCATGGCGGCGGCAAAGGCGGTTACAGTCATAGTTCGCAGTCCGCTCGCCAAAAATGAAATGTGGCAACAACTCACTGCACTCGCTACCGTTGGCGTTAGCGTTATCGTTATCGCTATCGCTATCGCTAGCGCTATCGATAGCCAAATCGAATTGCGCTCTCTTGTCAACCGATAAGCGAAATTTATTTAGTTACAGTTTCATAAGCGAACGAAGCGACGGTTAATTTTATGTTTGTGCTTTGCAGCAATCAATTCGATGTAGTTAAAAAGCGCGACGAAAAGTGAACGAAGACGTAGACGAGACGTTAGCGGAGGCGACGGAGTTTCGTATGTCTGACTCGTTGCGCAGTCTGTGTCTAACTAACTTCAGCACTGCGACAGCGGCCAAGATCGTTGCCTTTCTGTGAAGCAGAGACGTCGACGGCGACGGCGACGGCGACGCCAGCAAGTCAAGATGTCAGCCATCGCAGCAGGTAAACAACCACGCGGACCAATCGCAGCGCTTGCTTTACTCGCCTCTCGCTTACACTTGCGCTCGATCATAGCGCCCAGAGCAGTGCTTGGGCTGTAGTGCCGTCGTCTCTCGCCAGGGGGCGGCATTTTGACGAGCGCCATCAGTGGACCAATGGCAGCAGCGTTGGGCTCCAATAACCTTGACTGCGGACAAGTCCTTGTCCCTTTGACCCAATTTCGCAGCTGGTTAATCGAATTGGACAACGCATAATGCAATCGAGTACGCATTAAATAGTTTACAAGCGTATTAGATCCTTTATTGATACCTCATTAGTACTCGATTGTGAATTACACATAGAATAAATCTTAGTGTGCTGTGCCGTGGTCAGTGCAGTTGTCCCATTACCATAGGCCTAAATGTACATCGAGTGTTAATACTACAAAAATTTAGAAATTTATTTGCAAGAGGCGACGACGGACTTGGATATAGATCCGTTACAAAGGTAGTGAAGAATTTATTAATTATTCGTATTTTTTTTAAAGTGAACTTATTTACTTTAAACGTTTTCCTTTATTTTATTTTTTGCATGCGCATTTAATTTATTAAATACCATCACAAGATTTGTTTATTTTGTTCTTTAAGTATTCATAACAATTTATTTTGTTTTATTCAATTCTTCATCTTCATTCCATTCTTGTTTGCATACACAATTAACGATATTTTAAAATTTGTTACTTAGTCGTTACATTTGAACAAGAGCTTTCCCTTTCAACATACAATTAGAATAACAAAAATTACTTTATTTCATTTAAATTCATTATTAATGTAAACGCTTAAAATATTCATAAATATTTATTTTCATCAAATGTTGTATATCCTTATTATCCTAATTTCTTTCACTTTTACATCGAAGTGTTTGTAAACTTGTATTTTAATATTCTTGAGGGCTTGTATTTATGATTTTCAACCTGCGGAAGATTTTGAACTTTCAACTTTAAATTTTTAGAAGATCACAAGTCAGTTTGACAAATTTCTAGTCACAACAACATCACAAGATAATTAACTTGTATTTCCATAACTTTTTTTAATATTGATGTTGATACATTATATAATCCCACATATTTATATGAATATTGTAATATAAATAGCATAAATATTTATTGTAAGCACTCTTAATTGAAGCAGAAGATCTTTTAACTTTCTATGTTAGTAGATATTAATTCTATTAATTTGAAAATGCCCTCTGTTAATATTCAAACCCGCTTTCGAGTGCTCTACTTGCATTATCCCTTTCCGTGGGCATATCATATCCTTGTCACGCTTAGGCATTTAATGCGGCGCTGCTGTTGCGGTCATCTCATGGTGGTGGAGTCGAAGTCGGAGTCGAAGTCGGAGATGGAGTCGGAGTTGTGTGCCGGGTCAGTGAGCGTGTGAGTTTGATTAATTGCCAAATTTCACGCAACGAAAACAAAGAGCCGCCAAGAGCTGAAAGGGAAATAAAAAAAAAAAAGAGGAGAAAAGAAAGCCAATATAGGTGAGTGGAAAGCACCCACTGTGAGCGCCAAGAGGTTGGAATTAATGGTGCCGCTTTAAACGCCAGCGCGGAAATTGCTATCGAAGATCAGGAGCTCGTGACGAAACGCTGCATCCTGGCAAACTGTTAAGCAAGGACAACGGAGGCCGCAGCCAGACAATCAACTTGGGTTTCTACTGCTCGGTGCGGCTGCCCGTTGGCATTTTGGTAAAGCAAACCCAACGGGAGTTTTGGGAGTACCAAACAACAGCATTTGCTCCTAGCAGGACAACAGCGCTGACCTTGAGAGCAGAGCTGACCTTGGCAAGGGATTGCGACAATATCTAGCTCGATCTCGAACTCGAACTCGATCTCGATCTCGTCTCAAAAACCAATAAGGCTGCAATTGAATCGCGTTGATTTCTCGATTTGCGCGAACAATGCGGTATGAAAAGGCAACGTCATATAACGCTAATTTCGCGCTATCAACGCTGACAACTCTGATGGCAGGCATCAAAGTCCGCCCTCAGTGCAACAAGGAACTGCCAACGACAACTGCATTCGCTGTAGACTGGAAACAGTAGGAGGCAACGAGCGGTGCCATAAACGTCGTCACAATTTCCACGAAAAGCCAAGCACCGGAATGAATAAAGAGTGCTAAAAGACTTTTTATGATGCCACCTACGGCGCTATGAATGAAAATATCATCTCTCTGCCGGCCGGCCGGCCAGCCAGCGCAAGTTTCCACAGTTGCCTCCTCCCTCTCCAGCTACCTGCCACACAATGTTGCACACAGCACATCTCTGACTTGGTCGAGGCGTGCGTCCTCAATCTACGCAAACAAATAGTCCTTTAATCGATTGCATTGGAGACTCTTTTCTCTGCCTTTCGATCTCTTTCTCCTTCTCCAGATGAGACACCTGTTTGTGCTGCATCCTTAATCAAGTTAGTCGTGGTTGCATCACGCTTTGCTTTCCACAAACTCACAATCATTGTTGCCCACTCGCTCTCTCCCTCGCTCCCCTGCAATCGATTCGCTTTGGCCCAACGTAATGTCGTCTCTGTGGAACGGCCTTGATTGTCTCGCTTCCCAACCTCTCCCCTGCTCCTTTTCTTGACCTCTGCTAACATAATGTCTTTATCAGTCGCTCATACACTTTTGTTCACGCTGATCTTGATTGCCGTGTAACAAATTTCCATATAATCCACACAACAAGCCGAGTGTCCAGAGATTGCACCACATGTGGAGCAGAGATTAAACACTGCGAATAAGTTGAAAAAGAGACAGAAACAAAATCAAAATAAGTAATGAATAATACGATCTTTACATTTACAAAATTAAAATAACATTACAAAATAATGAAATAATTATTAAATAGAACTTGTTAAAAAACACAAAAAATTTGTCAAGTGTATTTAATTTAAATAAAGCTTGGCAACATTTTGTAATCAATATTCCATATTCAATAAACAAATAAATTATACAAAAACGAATACACAAATCAGTTATAACTTCAATTGAATTTATTTAAAAATTGTATTTAAATATAAGAGAAATCCTATGATCAATATTCAGCATACAATGCAAAAAAGATCGAAGAAAATATACAAACACATGAATTTCATTTAATTTTATTTTATAATCTTATTTAATTTTTAGTATTGAACATGAATCTAAAAGAAATACGCTGAAATTAAATTCAGTGAAGGATCTGCTCAAATTTTTAACACCCAGAACGATTGAGTGTAAAAACATTTGTTTGATAACATTTTTTGTTTTTTAAATTTCAGAATCAAATTCAGATATACAATAATTAAATTGAGCTGACAGATTACGACCAATAACGTGTTTCGCTTGTTAATTAATTAATACTTTTAATCAAATTTATAGTTGGTAAACAAAAATTGGTTGATGGATGAGTAAAACAAATTAAAAATAATCTCTAAACTTTTCTTTCTCAATAAAAATTAAAAATTATATGAAAATTTAAGTTTTAATTGTTGCTAAAATTCCTTTTGAAGTCTGATCCGTATGACAGACAGACTCGCTTTTATACGAACTCACTGTACCTCAAAACTGTTGGCGGGCGTAGATTGACTTCTGGTCTAATCCGCAGTTATTTTTGGTAAATACAAGTCGCAAGTATGCAAAATCAGTGGACAGTTGCCACACCAAGAACAGCAACAGTTGCAGTAGGGCGAGTTCGTCCTTTTTCGCAGCAATGCTCACAAGGAGCTGAGAGAGAGCAGGAGACTTAAGGGGCGATCGTAAAACGAAATCCTTGCTAAAGCATGCAAACAAATAGAAACAAACGACGCGATTAGAGGGAAAAGTCGAACAGCTTAGCGAGTGATCCTGGCGAGGATCGCCAGTTGACTTTTTCAAATATTTGGGCAAAAGTTTTGGGCAGAGTTTGTGAGCGGCGATTATAGCGGCTAATCGCATTACAGTCCAACGTTTTATTGATCAACATTTGTAAACGATTTGCCATGGCTGCCATGGTCAACGAGTTAAACCTGGCTGTCTGGCTGTCTGGCTGTCTGGCTGGCGTCTCAGGTAGCAGTCGATGCAGTTGGCTTCTGAGATGCGGCTTAACGCAGCCAACGCCCATCGAGGGCCGCGAGGGCTTTCCCGATCCCCGGGCGAAGTGGCAGCCTCCTTTCAACTCCCTCGCTTCTTCGTGCTGCGATCAGCAGCAAGGCGAATTGCGATTAACCCTTGCCCTGGTGCTATTGGCCATGTGTTTAGTTTGGCTAATTGAAGGCATTAGTTGTTTGTGGGTCACGAGCTGGCTTCCTCGGAAGTCCATTGTCTGCAAATTAACATATTTTATATTTCGATTGAAAGGGCAGAAGCTCTCTGCCCACGAATCACACACAATGCCAAATGCATAATCCAACGGTTTGCCGCAAAATCTCCGAGTGTCGGTTAGTGGAACTATGGCCACGTTTCGACACGCCCAGTCAACCAGACCAGACCAGTCCATGGCACAGCAGACCAGTTGACTACCGCGTCGACGCTTTGTCTGGCAAAAGTGTTGTCCATTTGCGCATTTTTCATTTGCACAAAAAACGAGTAAGCTACACACGAGTAAGCTCGACTTTGAGATACGCACTATCCATTTATGAGTCTGACCAACTGCACATGATTTTCACCTTATTACAATGTTTCTTGAATACAATTATCAACCGATTGCTATGAACTAAATATATTTGCCTACTATTTTAAAATTACTCTAAAAATTCCGAAATAAAATGTGTACGCCTTAAAACTGTAGAATAATTATTACTAAATGTTATAGCCTAAGATTAAATGGACTCTGATATCTACATATCTGCTCATATAGACTGGTCGAAATACCCGTATACCTTTTTATACTGTGCTTGGTATTACAATTGATATCAATCATCATGATAAAATCTAGCATTTAAAAATAAATACAATTTTTTTTTCGATTTCAATTTAAAATCCTTGAAATAAAAATATTATTTATTATTTATTTATCACTACTTTTTAATACTTATTTTAATCGTATATTCCCATTTATTATTAATAACCACATTGTAAATAAATAGAACACTCTTTGATAACAACAACATTTTTCAAATACTAAACATTAGCTTTATATTAATGTAACATAAAGCACACTACCCTATAGCTTGAGGGTATGAAAAGTATGGAGAAGCAAAAGAGAGAGTTAGAGAGAGAGAGAAGCAGGCAGAAGGAGCTGCTGCCACAAACACCCACTTTTACAAAAGTCATTAGCCGAACATGGCAATCGAGTGGTGACTGCTAAGCGCTGTCGGTACGATCAGAGGCCAACAAATTGATCATTAAACAGAAGGCGCAAGGTAGGCGCAAACGGGTCCACAATGCAACAACAGCCGCAGTCACAGCATCGGCAACAGCAACGGCAACAGCCAAAGCGGCAACGACAACAGCTACAGCAACAGCAACAACATCAGGGCGAAATCAAACATCTGGAGAGGCGACGTCACAGGTCGTTCACGCTTCACCCCGCAGGGCAGGGAGCATCATCAAACATGCTGCAAGCCAAATGGAAAAGTGCCAGTGGAAGTGGATGTGGATGTGGAAGGAGAAGGAGATCTGAAGTGGCTGAAGTGGCAAGCGAGCGGGCGAGCAACGATCTTTTCTGTCAGTGGCAACAAGATTAATTTGTTTTCTTTTGACTGCCAAACAACAAACAAGAAGCAACCTGTTGCCCCTGCTCGGCTCTTGTATGATTTGTAATTGCTATTGCTCTGATCGACCGATCAACAGCTATCCATCATCAGCATCAACTTCAATTTCACTCTATTGCTCTCTTCTGGTACTGGACAACGACTTGTTCAAGAGGAGCAGCTCAAAAAGTAGGTGGCGTTTTTCTCACATTCACGGGAAAGAGGTCGGGGGAAGGGGGGCGCTTCGGTCAATCTTTGCCGGCGTTTTTACATTAGCAACGCTTCGTATCGGATGTATGCGAATTTAAATAAAATTATTCAATCACCGTCATTAATCAAAGCTGTGGCTGCGTTTTGAAGATGCATTACGAATGCTCAAATGATATCGATACTCAATTAACTATGCGCGTACTGAAGCTTACGTTGTGCGTTACGCGTTACGTAACGCCTCTTATGATATCGATATCGATTTGTAATTATCGCAGTGCACTACGTAGCCAGCAATTGACCCACAATAAATGGCTGCCACATTAAAGAGTACAAGATTGACAATTCAAATTGATTGCCTGACAAAAAGCCCAGCCCACAAGCATTAAAAAGAAGTTACCGTATCCAATTGGGTGGCTGCAAATAATGCAAACAGACTCACACACACATACACTTAATTTCCGCTTAATCATTCAGAACGTTGCGACGTTGGCGACGTTGGCGACCCACATTATGAGGGAGGAATGGGAAGCTACAGCATCATGCTGTCTGGAAGTGGGAGCTGGGAACCCTCCCAAGTCGACCACAGACGCAAGGCCTCATTTGCATGCGTTGGCATTGTGTAGTGCGTTAAGCGCAAAGCGCTTTGAAGGCGTGAAAAACTCACAAGGCGTTGCTTCATCACCACCAGCGAGATGAGGATGGAGATGGAGAGATCGAGATGGGGTAGGTGAGGGTGATTGGGGAGGGGCAACAGTTGGTTGATTTCAAAAGAAAACTACTGTCGCCGTTTTCCAGGAAATGCTGCAACCGCAAGTGTTGTAATCGCAATTGGCACGGCCGCCTATCTAAGGAGATGCTGACGACACGATCCTTACCAGGGAATAAGTCTAAATATAATACGAAATATAAGTGGTAATAAAATTAAAAGGCTAATGTTATTATGATTGTAAATTTTGGTTAAAAATATCAACTCGAAAATTATAATTCTGGAAATAAATAAATATGTAGGTAATGATTTGTTGTTTAGTAAAAAAATAAAAATATGTATATGCACGTCTTCTTTATTGTTAAAGTTAATTATAATTATTTCAAAAGAAAATAAAATTAAATAAATACTTGATAGGATTTGATTTAAAATATTAACTCGAATCGCAACCTAAGGACGTATCGCCTATAAGTCCGTCATTTTGGGATTTCATTAAAACAATTTTTTTTATCTTTGATATTAGTACCAAATACACCAGCAATTTCATGACTTTAATAATCGAATCAGAATTTGTTTATAAATGTTTTTTAATCTCCATAAATAATTTTCAAATAAGAAGTTATTATTTATTTTTTACTTATACAAAGTTGTTTTATCCGTTTTAATTTAATTTCCATTATTAAAAAAAAAATCTTATAATGATTGTAGTATTTGATTTGATTTATGTTACCTCCAAATTTATGATAATTTTAAAATTTGAGTATCGGCTTCGGTTCAGAATTTTTAAGAAATATTTTTGTATGCAAGAAAAACAAATTTTCATACTTGGCACACGCGGCAATTTGGACTTGTATGACTTGAATGGTGAGTATATAAAACCACAATCATTGCACATTCGCGGGGAACAATCGCTGGTCCATTATGGGACTGATCGATAGCGCGAAGGCTGTAAAAATGCGCTGTCCTCTTCCGCTTCGCTGGAAGGATGTGCATAAGGTGGTTGATCATCTCTGAAAAGGGCCTTTCGAAAAAGTTATTCGGGACGATCAGTGACCGTGAAATCGCACCATTCTCGTCCCAATGATATATGGATGGATGGCAATGTTCCACAACAAAGTTTCCCAAAAACACACAACACACACTGGACAGAAAAGAGAAGAGAGAAACGCCAGTGAGGACGAGATCGTTTTATGACGGACTGGCTGAGAGACTCTGTGGGTCCTGCTGCCTGCACATGGTTCCGTTCTGTTTTATGCTTCTCAAGAAAATTTGCGTGCGCTACGCTGGTCCAGGTAAGTTTTTCCTTTCCACAACAATTTTCACTTCTCGCAGCCGATTATATCAAAATAAACTGTTTACGACAAGGACTCGACCGGTGGGTTGAGTTCATTTAAAAATTGTGTCAAAAAAGAGCGAGCTCTATTTATGTGAACAAACATTGTTTAGCAAAAGGGTTTTTACGTTTCGACTTTTTGTTTTGACTTCTTGACTTGGTCCGTTTAAGTTCCCTGAAAAACGAGCTGATTTTTGACTTGGTCAAAGAAAATATTTTTATTGGCAGAGAGAAAATCGAACAGAGAAAACTGGGAGATTTTAATAAAAATTTAATTTTTCTCGAGAAAAAATTTTATATTAAATAGGAATTTTGGATATGACACTTAAATAAACAAATAAAGACTACGTCATAACAACTACGTTAATATAATTTGGAAAGATTTATTTAGATTATTACCAATTTAGATTTTATTTTTAATTTAACTTTTATTTAAACGATTTTATTAATACCCAAAAATTTGTTGTCTTAATACCCCATTAATAGTTTCTCTTTTTGCCTTGACGCCTATCCATAGTTGAAGTTAAATAAATAGGCATGTTGGTAAACTACATATGCAGTTCAAGTCACATTAACAAATGAAGGAACAGCTAATACTGTAAATTACGCATTATTTCCAGCAAGACTCCGCCCACGCAGCAGAATATTCATAGAATATAGCACTATACATCCACCCCGAAAGAGAACGCCCCCAAGAACTTACCACAAACACGGCGTGCCGAATGAGAAGTCGAGAATTTGAATTCGTCTTGCTCTCTGGTAAATGGTAAACGGTGCGGTTAAAGCAGAAAACGTCCAAATAACCAAAAACCAACCATATGAGATTGCGTTAAGGACTTGAAAAACATCGCAGGGTTCCTCTCTGCGTTGACGTTGACCTTGAGGCAGCAATCTTAGTTTCAGTTGCAGTTGCAAAAGACTCCCTACCGAAATCCATGTGTAGAGTACTTGGGTGTATCGTTCTGGTTTCGGAATTGGTCTCGCATCAAACGTCAGCCCCTCACAGCTAACAGCTATATCTTTGCTGTATGTGCGGTTTAAGTTTTGGTCGCAGTTTTGGTCGCCGATCTTCATGTCGGCACAGCAAGGTGCATGACCTTAGCATGATGTGATGTGGTGTGCTATGGTGTTTGTGTTTCGCAGAACAACCATAAATATTTTGGGTGATTATTTTAGATAATCTTCGCCTAATGTCCTTGGATTGTTTCAGTTTTCATCACCTCTGATTTTCTGCAATTGACTACATAGTTCACTGAACACAAAATAAATAAATAATTAAAAAGAGAATGTACTTTTATAAAATTACTATGTTGTTCATAAATATTATAACAAAGATTTTAGCAACATACCAACATATTATTTAATTACCTAGTAAATAAATAAATACTTATTTCCCGTTTTTAAATTTTGAAAATGTTATTGTTAGTAATAATATTTATATTAAGGCTTAAGTGCAAAGCAAAGATTGCAGGAGGCAATACCAATAGCAAACTGCCAGTTGAGTATTACAACTTTTCCTACATTTAATTAATAACTTAAAAAAAGTATCAAAAAGTTACATCATTTTTGGAGATTTCCGCTCACAGGAACATCTGAAATCGTAACAAGATTATAAGAAAATATATACATATGTATGTATATTTTGCTACATTAATAACTCTTTTTTTATAGATTCTTCGGAAAAATTAAATAAATGGCGGATGCTTGCTTTAACTTTTTGTATAACGCCTTTTTGCCACAACGGATGAAGTTGAAAACTAATAAAGACCGTTCGAATATATAAACATGTTTAACGTTATAAATCGGCAGTGTTTTTAATTTTAACTCTCAAGTAAAAAAAATTGAATATATAAAACCGCGAATGGGGGCTCCCCTTTTTACTAAAGGTCAGTCTAGCTAAAAAAAAACGCCAAATTCGCTTCTTATTGGACCAATTGAACATATGCTGGAGTGTCTTGAAAGCCCAAATTTGTAAAATATACATCAGATATATCAAAATTTAAAAACTGAGTAAATACCAAACATTCTATACATTGAAATATTTCAAAAACGATTCTAAATTCTAATCAGATTTTCCCAAAAAATACAATTTGTGCGAAGAGATATAGTATTTTTATACCAAAAAGTATATACACTGGTTGACGGTCTCACTGCTGTGGTGTAGTACAATTTAGTATATTTTGTAATTCACTCGACACGCGCACACACACACATTCACACATTCATTCATTTAGTTTCGACAGAGAACAGGAGGTGTTACATAGTTTTTGCTGTAATTAAGTCATTTTCAATTATAAAATTTAAGCAAAATGTCTGAGAAAAAGCCAAACGGAGACGCCGATGATCTCAACAATTTACTCGACAGTACGTAGCCGTTAATTAACGCCACACTTCCCCCAAGAAACTTATATAATAAACGAATATTCAATCGTGGTGTGGCAGGTGCTCTGCAGGATTTCGATAAGGCGAAGGCAGGTGACAAGGGACAAGAGAAGTCTGCCTCCACCACAGATGCTGTCGCCGCCGCAGGTGATGTCGCAGAGGGCGCCGCAGATCCAGATGCATTCTTCGTGTAAGCGAAAGCAATAAAAATACCTATTTGTTGGTGCACTTTTTATCAATATGAACTTTGGAATTTTGAACAGTGAACAAGCGAAAATCTTGGCGGAGCGCATGAACACACTTTTCGGTGGACCAGACACGCCCTGCGGCGATATACCGCCACTGCCACAGGATCCCGATCACATCATGGCCGGATTCAAGAAAATGGCCGAAGCAGCTGCAATGACGCTGAGCGGCGAGAACTCGGCGAATGATGAAGAGGTATCCAAGTATTCCGACAGCATTTCGCAGGCTCTGAAAGGTCTGCAAGAGGGCAGTGAGAATCTGGAAGCACCGGCTGGTGAAAACGATATTGCCAGCATGTTTAGTTCCCTGAATTTGGACGGCGTGAGTGAACACAATTAATGCATTACCTCAACTGCATTTATGATGATGATAATTGTATAGGGCGCCGATGCGGATGGTAATTCATTTCTGCCATTCATGGAGGGCATGATGCAGAGTCTGCTCTCGGCGGAGATCTTGCTGCCCAGCATTAGGGAGTTGCTGGAGAAGTATCCCAAATACCTGGAGGAGAACGATGCCACACTGTCAGCTGAGGACAAAGAAAGGTTTGATTTCACTTTACACCATATTTGTTTACACTTGTTTTCGTATCGTTTTACATTCCTTCTTTGTTTTCTCAGATTCCAGAAACAACTGGAACTCTACAAGGTGATAGAGGGACACTTGCAGAGCGAGAAGCCCGACGATTCGCCCACAGTAAAGCGCGAGAAATTCCGTGTGGTTCTGGACGATATGCGCAAACTTCAGGACTATGGTCAGCCGCCAGCAGAGATTCTGGCCGAGACAGGTGGTGACTTGCCGTTTGGAGATCCAACAGCCGCTGCAGGTCTGCCAGCAAGTCCCCAGTGTCCCACCATGTAAATTGAACGGACTTTCGACGCCCTCTTGCGAGTGCCAAAGTGTCCCGCGTGTCCCTCGTTGTATGTTGCACATTTAGCATAAGGCATTTTGAATAATTTACTACGTATACATTTATAATTTCGACATCAAGTGGTGACTGCTACAAGAAAAGGTTCTAAACAAACAAGTTGTTTTTTATTTAATCCTTATTATTTTGTTTATTTATATGCTCTACGAAATAAAATATATTAAACACATATTTCAACCGTCATTCATTCAGTTTAAACTGGAGCAAGGAACGAAAGCATTAAGCTACCAATACGAATATCTGAGTTAAGAAAACATTTCCATATTTTTTTCCAACCTAAATAGAAATAAACACATTCTTGTGAATTTTCATCAAATTAGTTCATTTTTCTAAGTGAAGTGTGTTGAGAATATGTTAGGTACAAATATTACCTTGTAAAAAGTGGTAATCGTTTTCGTTCATACTCATAACGCAAATAAAAAATTTGCAAAATGCATAAACAAATATGAATCTGCCTAGTTAATCAATAGCTGATGTGGATGCTACCAACCAATGGTAGCATCTAAAAAATAAGTAATTTTGATTTTTCCCTATTTTATTTTATTTATATGCTTTACGAAATAAAATATATTAAAATACATTTCAACAATGAAACGCATTCGTTTCTAATCGTTTAAACTAGAGGAAGAAGCGACGTCTCGACTCCATTGCGTGTCGCTTGTTGCTAATGATCCAAGTGTAGTCGCCCGTCTTGCTGTCGAATGTTCCCTCCTGCAGCGAACGCAGCTTGAGCGTGAATCGAGGACCGAGTTCGCGCAACTTCACACGCTTGCCCTCCTTGTTGAACTCGTAGCGGTGATGGCGAAAGAAGATGTAATCTCGCTGATTGTGAAAGGTGACCGCACGACGGCCCCGGAATTCGGGATCGTGATGGAACAGGGCGCCCATCATGCGGCCCACAGTCAGACCCAGACGTGTCGTAAAGTTCGTGAGTATCACCTCGGGGCGATGCTTTGTGATCTCCTTGTGATCGCGCTTAATGTCCGTGGTCAACTTGACGTTGGAGAGCTTGAAGTGCGCTGTGGGTCCGTTGGGCAAGTGAATGACCAACAAACCGTTGGGCTTTCGTCGATCCTCGTTGATGATGACCACATCTGTGAACTGTTCACGCTCGGCGCTCTTGCAGATGCGCTTCACCGACGCCTTGTTGCGAATCTTCACCAGGGCATTGGGGAAAATACGCGACAATTCCAGGCCAAATTTGCGTGTCTTGGTCACCGGGTTGTCGGCGAATGTGATGAGCACCTTTGGCTCGTAGACGCGCTCGAAATATGTGCTGAAATCATCGACTTCTAACTCTTTTTGCAGTTCCTCATTATCGGAATCGTTCAGTTGGTTGACATCTGTTTGATCCTTTTCACGTAAGCTTTCGATGGTGTGACCAGGATTGGCGGGCACACCGGCCTTGCGACGTGCTCGACGTTCCTGCATCTTCTTCTTGTGCTTCTCCTTCTTCATTTTACGGAAAAGTGCCATGCGCTGTTCTTTGTTCTTCATCAAGCTCAACGGATTCAGCACAGGCAAGCGTGCTTTCTTCTTGTCTGTCTCATCTGCCTCATCGTCATCGTCATCATCGTCGTCTTCCTCGTCGTCGTCATCATCTTCATCACCCTCTTCAGCATCACCATCTTCATCACCTGCAGCAGCAGCATCATCATCACCATCACCTAAGTCATCTTTTGGTTTCTTTTTTGACTCCATTTCCAAGTCACTGTCATCGCTGCTGTCTGTGACTGGCTCCGCTTCCTTTTCGCTCAGCTCCTCCTCGGCAAAGCTGGAGTCGCTATCTGAATCCTCCTCAACAGGCACGGGCTGCGCTTTTCGCTTAATTTTTCCCATTTTTTAAATTAATTTGAAAAACGCCGTAACTCAACTCAATACAAGCGGCACGTGTTGACGCGCTTCTTCTCGCCTAAAGTGCCATTCACACGCGAGATCGATGCGAATGGCAAAACAGCTGACAATGAGCATGCTGCCAACTTATGCTGTATTTGTGAATGGCACAAGTGTGGTCCTTGGTAGCGAGGTAAACAAAACTGATGTGATGGAATTTCGTGTATTGGAACTGTTTAGCGGCATTGGCGGAATGCATTATGCCTTCAAATGTGAGTACGTAGTACACAAATTAGCTTAAAACAACCCTACTAACATCGAACTATGCAGATGCACAGCTAAAAGGCGATGTGGTCGCCGCTCTGGATGTCAACACAGTCGCCAATGCAGTTTACGCTCACAACTATAAGGAAGGCAATGTTAAGACGCGCAATATACAAAGCTTGAGCGCAAAGGAAGTGACTAAGCTCGAGGCGAACATGCTGCTTATGTCACCGCCCTGTCAACCGCATACTCGCCATGGATTACAGCGCGATGTGGAGGACAAGCGGTCATGTGCCTTGTCCCATCTGTGCGAACTGTTGCCGCAATGCGAAACGCTGCGCTATGTACTCATGGAGAATGTGAAGGGCTTTGAAGTGTCCCAGGCGCGGGAGCAGTTTATTGCGGCACTCGAGAAGGCCGGATTCTATTGGCGCGAGTTTATGCTGACGCCGACGCAGTTTAATGTGCCCAACACACGATATCGCTACTACTGCATAGCACGACGGGATCAGGACTTTGGCTTCGCAGCTGGCAAGATCTGGGAGCAAATGCCAGCGGAAGTTGACACAACTCAACAGCAAATTGCCAGCATATCCAGCATTCTTGAATCGAATGCAGCCAGCGAGAATCTTGTGCCTGACGATGTGCTGATGAAGCGAGTGCTAGTCATGGACATTGTGCATCCTGCGCAGAGCAGATCCATGTGCTTCACCAAGGGCTACACTCATTATACTGAGGGCACGGGATCAGCTTTTACTCCGCTTTCTGAAGCGGAATCGCATCGCATTTTTGAGGCAGTCAAGGAAATTGACATGGATCCCAACAGCAGCGGCTGTGAAGCACAACAGCAAAGGCGCCTCGAGCTGTTACGACAGGTTAAATTGCGCTATTTCACGCCACGAGAAGTCGCCAGATTGATGAGTTTTCCCGAAGATTTTAAATTTCCCGCCGAAACAACGAACCGGCAAAAATATCGACTGCTTGGCAATAGCATTAATGTTTGTGTTGTTGGCGAACTACTGAAATTATTGTCAAGTTGCTGAACATTGCAACCATTTTTGTATAAAATAAACAACTTATAAAAAAAAACAAACAATTCACACAGGTTGATGGCAGCAAAAAAAATCAAGTTGGCAGCATGACAGCCATCTATTGAATGAGTTAAAATATCGCTCTGGGTGCGATAGTCAAACTATCGGGATGTGTACGATATGAAGCAAAGTATCGATTAAGCCATCGATAGGTTTAATAGTCAATAATTAATCACAAATCTCGTTCGGACAGCAAATAGTAATAATCTAGTAAATATAGCAATAAATAACGCTATCATCAAAATGATACCAAAAAAAATGCCGGTGAAGGATGCGCACATTGTGAAAATCGCAGTGGAGCGTGAAAATCATATGGCGCAACTAATAAATCTGGATCAACGCCATCCACTTGCAAGTAAGCATATGTGGGTGTGTGTGTGTGAATTAATTGTGCGTTTCCTCTCAATAAAAACTGCAATAAGCAATATTGGATGTGTCATAGAGCGCGATTACTTGCAAGGGCAGGCAGACAACTTATTGTGTGTTGCTCCACTGTAGTGTGATAATTCTAATGGGTATGCACAAGTGCAGTGCCAACGCCCTTTGTTGTGATGTCAGCAGAGCGCTCATTAAAATGCGGGGACACACAGGAAGTGGAATTGGCAGTTGATGAGCTGATGAGGTCTATGGCCTGGTGGGTGTCTTCGATAAGCACTGGTTGAAATCCATGCTAATTGTTTATGTCTACTCCAAACTAAACGATGAAATACTCAATGAAAGCTAGAATTGGATTTTGATAAATCTTTTCGAAATTATGTTAATAGTATAGTCAGTGCGGCAGGAGTAAGAATTTAATGTATATAGTTTCTTCTATATGACAACCTATTAATGTGAAACTCTTTTGCAGGCAAAATACAAGAGATATGCAACGGTTGGTCCATCAGCGATCATCAGAATTATGCCTTACAGTTCTGCGAGACAAACAACATGAAGTATGTGACTGAGAAGAATCGCAATGAGATTAAGAACGGCTCCGTGCTGCGTCTACAATACTCGCCTTCGAAGACGGCCAGCGATGCATTAGAAACTCTGATCAATGGCAGTGCTCTGGACAAGGCGCAACGTCTCAAGGAGTTGACTTCTTTGAGCATGGATCACACGTTCGCCTTGGAGTTTATCAAGGAAAAGGGCTTGGATATACTGATCAAGATGATAGTCGATGTCAGCCAAAAGGATGAGGAAATACTAAAGTATAGTCTGGCCAGTTTTGTGGAGCTCATGGAACACGGCACAGTCTCGTGGGAAGTGCCCGAGAACTCTTTCGTTGCACGCAACATTGAAATCGTGCGCAATTTCCAAAAATATCCAACCAAATGTGGCGAGAGTGCGCTATCGAATCTCGAGAACATTGTGCAGAGCAGCAGCAAATATGTGCTGGTAGCCGAGGACATCAAGCTGCAGGATCTGCTGCGTCTGCTGCAGGAGGTCAACTCACCGGTAATGCGCCAGAATGCCATTGCGCTCCTTAATGCACTCTTCATGAAGGCCGACGAGCCGCGCAAGCGTGTCATTGCCAACACCATCAGTGCCAAGCAGTATCGCTTGGCCTTGATTGGCAACGGGCTGAGCACGGAGATGACGCATCAGCTGTATGTGCTGCAGACACTGACCATTGGTCTGCTGGAGAAGCGCATGCGCATGAAAATGAATGCCCAGGATCAGGATGCACATGAGAAAATCAAAGAACTACGTCGCATTGCCTTTGATGATTATGCGGGCAACCTGAGCCTAAACGATGAGCACATTCGACGTGGGGGCGGCGGTGGAGGGGGCGGCGGCGGAGGTTCGGGCGGTGGCAATGTCAACTTCTCGCAGTACTACAAGAAACTGGGCTTCAAGTGCGACATCAATCCCGCACAGGACTTTATAGAAACGCCACCAGGTAAATATTAATTTCACTTACATTTTGTAGAATTTTATTGTTAACTCGCCCTTCTGCTTCATAGGCATCTTGGCGCTGGACTGCATGGTTTACTTTGCTCGCAACTACACGCAGCAGTACACCAAGATCGTGCACGAGAACTCGTGCCGAGCCGACGAGCACGAGTGTCCCTTTGGCCGCACCTCCATTGAGTTGGTCAAGGTGCTGTGCGACATTTTGCGCATTGGCGAGCCACCCGCTGAGCAGTCGGGTGACTTTCAGCCCATGTTCTTTACGCACGATCAGCCGTTCGAGGAGTTCTTTTGCATTTGTGTGATTACGCTGAATCGCACCTGGAAGGATATGCGTGCCACAGCCGAAGATTTTCAGAAAGTGTTTAGCGTAGTGCGCGAACAAATTCAACGCACATTAAAGTTGCGACCCGAGAACTTGGAGGACTTTCGCAGCAAGATTGCGCTGCTGACGTATCAGCAGATAACCACGCTGCGGCAGCAGGAGCGCACCTCGAAGGAAGAATGCGATTCGACGGCCTCTGCCATTGTGAAGCTCAAAGAAAAAATCTCGCCGCAAATCGAGGAGCTGATCAAGCAGCAGCGGTTATCTTATCTTGTGGAAGGTGCGTAGTAATAAAGTATTTTCCGCTGGCAATTCTTACATTCATTATTACGTTAGGCACTCGCTTCTCAAAGTATCTGCGCGGTACACGCACCAAGGACAAGTTCTGGTATGCCCGCCTGTCGCCCAACCACAAGGTGATTCACTATGGCGACAGCGATGAGAAGAACATACCCACACTGGAGGAGCTGCCCAAGAAGCTGCCCATCATTGATATCAAACAGCTGCTGGAAGGCAAGGAGTGTCCGCACATGAAGGAGACGCGATCACGCAAGCCAGCCGTTAGCTTGGCCTTCTCCATTACATTCGAGAGCATGGATCACTCGACCCTGGATTTTATGGCGCCGGATGAAAGCGTATTCAACTATTGGACGGATGGCATCAATGCGTTGCTTGGCCAGGAAATGTGCAGCAAGCAGAAGAAGGAGGACTTTGACACGCTGCTCTCCATGGAGATCAAGTTGCGTTTGCTGGACACCGAGGGCGTCGACATTAGCAAAGATCCGCCGCCAATTCCCGAAGATCCCGAGAACTATGACTTTTGTTTCGAGAGCTAAACAAACTCAGTATTGCAATAATCATTCGTTTGCAAATCAAATCAAGAATTTCCATTAATTCCACACTTACAACACAAAAACACCCAAGATACATACCAAAGTGTACCCATTATACTATATAGAGAGAGATTATCTTTCTGCCCGATCTGAGTTTTAGTATTAACTGTGCAATTTCTAAACGAATGAACAAATGGAGCGACGAATACTCGCGTTCCCTCTACATGTTAGCCATTTAGTCAACATTTACACACACATTTCGATTAATTATTATATTAAGTATATAGTATATATATAATATAGAGATTCATTAAATACAACGTTTTATACATGTAACAATTTTGTACAAAAAAAATTAACAAGAGAAGCGTATTCTTATTTTTTAGTATGCTAGAAAAAAAGCATTCTTCGAAGCTGCCGAAGCTCGAAAAATATCCTTGCAGCAGAGTCCTCTGTTCTGAATCGAGATTATGATATATGCGGAAACTATAACTATATTGGAAATTTGTCAACTATCTAATTGAATTGCTAATTTTGCTAACTAGTTGAAAGTTTCTCGCTTGGTATCTTCAACGAGAACAAAATGCTACCGCAAGGATAATTTGCAATTGTCTTGATAAAAATTGATAAAATAACAAATTGTGGATGTGATTGATCTATACAAGAAGGTTTGTTGATATTTTCAAAAATATTATGGCATTTTTCATATTCAAGTTTTTAGTATTCATCACATTTTATGTATAATTCGATTTTGCATGAGTTCTGGGTCTAATGAAATATTAACTTTTACTTTATGGTTCTCATCTATCGACTTAAGATTATTGCCACATTCCAGAAAAGGATTGCATATCAACATCCCCAACTTGACAGTATCGAGTAAGCACAAAGCCTTGGAGCAAAAATCAAAGCACAGCTGCCGCCTTCTCCTTCATGGAGCGTTGACTGACTGACTATTATCCACGCACGGGCACCTTGCGCCGGCAGGGAGCTTGAGCGCGCTCCTAGCTTCTTAATCAAATGTTATCCTCCAGCAGCAGATCGGTGTCATCGCCTCGATCGGGCAGACACACAAAGAACTCCAGCAGATTGAGAATAGGTCCGCGCGAGAACGGATTCTGATAGCGGCCGCGCTTATCACGCAAGTATGGATAGCGCTTGTAGTTGAACATCTCGTTGGTGGTGAGATTCATGCAGGCATGGAGGATCTGCAACAAAAACACAGTTAAATACAGTTGGGTAATACATAGTAACTAACTATATTTAATACTGAATTCATAATAATTAAACAAAAGTAAATAAATACGTTAAGCAACTGAAAAAAACTCGTAAAGCTCCATATACACCAAAAAGCAAAATAACTGAAAGTAAATTTATTCTTTAAAACAATTTAAACGATGGCAAGAAAAAAGTTTCAATTAATAGTGAACAAAATACAATAGTTTCGAATTCTTTAAAACGCAAAAGAATTTTTAATTTAACGCGCCTTAATATAAATTTGAAACGATGCTGAGAAAAAAGGGTTTGCAAATAATTACCGAGTATTAAATATACCTATACAACAAATTAACAAAACGATTCGGTTGATTCTTCAAAATATAAACCTTAAACCAATATAAAAAGATAATTCTAAAATGGGCAGGTTTTATTAGTCGTTTGCTTACCGAGGTGCAGGTGAGAATCCAGCCCAGACCGCAGAAGACGACGGCCTCGATGAGGCCGAGGACGTAGAGCAGCGTGAATCCCTCGATCATGACGCAGTAGCAGGCAAAGTAGATGGTGAACGAGCAATTGACAGCCACCGACAGGACGAAAAGGAAGAACCACATGCGATTCCTCAGCCCCACACAATTGTAGATAAAGGGACAATGATGATCGAAGTAGGAGACGCAACGATTGCACACCCGGCAATGCTTAGCCCGCAACGGACGCAGACAGCGGCAGCTGTGGCAGAGACGGGTCAGCATCACATTGCGCTTCTTGAGCTTATCGAAGTACGGGATCTGCTTGATGGCCCGATAGTACGCATCGGAGCTGAGGGGAATGTAGCCGGGATCGCGACGATTGGCAATGGCCCAGCTGACCCACATGACCACGTTCCAGTAGATGAAGCAATAGTGCGAGCGCCGCAATATGTTCCATGTGATAGGAATCGCGCGAATCATGTACATGGGATAACCCCAAAGCAGCACCGAGAACAGAAACAGGAAGAGCGGTCCCTTCGAGTCGCCGGCGCCGCCAAAGAGCCAGCCCCAACTCTCCGAGACGGAGGGCATCCAGCGTGACTTCTTCTTCACCTCGCCGTACAGCAGACGCACCACATCCTGATGCTGATGCGCCTGGGCCAGCATAATGGGTGTCTTGCCGTTCTTGTCGCGCGGCTCCAGATCCAGCTGCGACTTCTCGCACAGCAGCCGCACACAATTGATGTTCCCGGAGAGACAAGCGAGATGCAGTGGCGTTGAACCAAAGTTATCCGTCTTCTGCAGCTCCACGCCCGAGTACATGAGCAGACGCATCAGATCCCCATGGCCCTTGTAGGCGGCCCAATGCAGTGCCGTGTCGCCATTGATGTCCGTCAGATTGTTCAAGGCTCCCATGCCCAGCAAATAGGCGGCCGTCGCAGTGCGTCCATACATGCAGGCCAAGTGCAGCGGGGTCAATCCTTTGAAGTCCGCCGCGTTCACAGCGACGCCGGCCTGCAGCAGCACCTGCACCACCGAGGCGTGTCCTTTCCGACAGGCCCAGTGAATGGGCCGCGGTCCTTGGGTGCCCAGGCACGGCAGATCAATGGGAGCTGAGCGTTCGATGAGATAGCGCATCAGCTGCACATTGCCATTGAGCGCAATCCAATGGGCAGGCGTATAGCCATGCCTATCGCGGGCTGACAAGCATTCCATACCAAACTTCTCCACCAGATTCTCCACTTCGCTCACTTCGCCGCTCTTGATGATGTCGAAGATGTCGTCGAGATTAACGGTGGCGCCATCCAGGCCCTCGAACAGCAGCATGTTGCTGTCGTCGTGCTCGCTTCCAGCCCCACCATTGGCGACGCCCCCATTTGCGCCAGTTGGCGAACGTGGTCGATGATGATCGAGGTCAATGTCGATGTCGCCATGCGCGTGTCCATCTTCCTCCATGTTGCATGATGAGGAGGCCGTCAGGGGCAGCGCCCAGACACTGCGCGCTGCCCCCGGACTCGGGTGTACCTTGCTGGAGGCCACGTTGTAGAAGTCGAACTCTACGCCAAGACGATCCGCTGTGCCACCCGATAATGGTGGTTGGTGGTGCAACGGGTTTTCCAGTAGGTGTGCAATTTTGTTCGTTTTTCGAAGTCACTGAGGGGTTAAAACGGACACAATTGTCGCGACAAAATAAACTCTGCTCTTGCACTGCAATTATGTCAGCAGGTTGAAAATCAATATTTAATTCGAATGTAGGACATTCGAATTCGAATTGGCGCCAACTGAGTAAACAGCTGCAATGCCTCGAATTGTTATCGGTTCTCGACGATAACTTGGTAGTTGCGGTGTAATCGATAAGCTGAATTTGAATTGCTTTGTTTATCATTAAGAATTGATGCACCGAAAGTTCATGTATGTTTCTGTTTTATTTAAATACTCTGCAATAAACACAAAACTTAAATACTTCGATTTGTTTTATAAAACTGTGGAATGCATTTGGGTGTTGTAAGTTATTGCACTTTCGATTTTGATCAAAAATCCTTTTATAATTTGTGCTTGAAAGCTCTTACCAATCATTTAAAAATAACTTAAATTATGTTTCAATCTTATATTAATTACGCACTAATCTAGTAGTTATTTATGTATTTAATAATGTTATAATCACGCATAATTTGACACCGTTGCTCGTAATTTATGAGACTCTCCTCCATTTTGTGGAATTCGGCATTCAAAAATTTGTTGTTCTGCTTTATCTGCGCCATAAACGTATCCACAGCTGACACAGGCACCTCAACTGATAAAACAAAAATAATAAATGTAATCACCAGACGCAAAGAATTGTTTACCTTTAGGCTTCACTTTGCGCTCAGCAGGTGGAGGCTGGGGGGCAGCTGCGACTTTGCTGCCATTTTCCACAAACTGTGCGATTACATTACGAAACTTTTCGGGTATTAGAAACAGACGATCAACGTTCCCCTTTTTGTAGCACAAATATGCGGACTTCATCTGAAACCATTTTCTACGCACTTGGGTTGGTGATTTGTTGGGAAATCCATGTTTTTTCATTTTGCTGGCAATCTGCGTGAAGGTGTGATGTGTCGTGGTGCTTGGTGCAGACCCCTGCGCCAATTTTACCTCCTTTATTAAATTCAGCATGCATTCGATTTCAGCTGTGAGCCAAAAATTTCGTTTCAATTTCGCAGATTTCATTTTTCACAACAAATGTTTTTTTTATTTCTATAGCGTGCCCAGAGATTGAGTTCCCAAAAATATATCGTACACCTGTTTTATTTACTTTTCGGTATTTTCAACAGTGGTCACATTGTTGAAGATGGCAGTATTTTTGGTATCGATTTTAAATCGATGATTTTGCGCGCACTTTCAAATAATTAAACATATTCGGAAGCTAAAATTGCAGCTATTTCAGTGGCCATTTTTCCAAATCTCTTTTGAACGATCTAAACATCAAACAAATTATAACAATTCTAAAACTAAGTGCAAAATAATTTGTACAATTGTTTAATAAAAACATTTCAAGGATTTCTGTTTTTAAGAAAAAAGTAATATATTTATGATACATTTTAAACGTTAAAAATTTTTGATGAAGCAGAAGATGAATCAGATTGGTCAAAATCTATTTTTGCATATGAACTTCGATTATCAAAGGAAACTGCTACTGGCGGAGATTCACACGAAGCATTGTTCTTAAGACATTTGGAGGTGATTTGTCCACTGCACTGAGGAAGATCTAAACTTGCGTAATATAATCCAGGCTCGCCGTGTCCCGCTGGCGTTGCTGCTGATTCATTCTCATCCTTATTTAACAGAGTGTCTACCTCTGAATCGGTCGTCGCTATCAACTTGTTGTTTAACGATGGTGCTATTGTTTTCAGAACCTTTTCATCCGCACTATTCACACCCTCGAGTAGAAACTGTCGACCACATTGTGGCTTATATATTGGCCTTTGATTTTTCTTTTTTGAAATTAGGGAACTATCACTTTTGATTTGCAGTATTTGGTAGCCAACATCTTTACTGTCACCCGGCGCCTCATGTGGTTTACTCATGTTTTTCGAATAGTCCTCGTTACTTATCGAATGTATCAACTTTCTTCCGACTGTGGCAGCAAAATTTGATAGTGCATTTTTAGTTTCTTTATCCAATTTGGTCTCTTCATCGGACAGTTGTTGAAGCTGATGTTGGGGATTCTTCAACTTGTCAACAATATTCGTCGACAAATGTGGAGTTTTTGACAGTTCCGTGCTAGTATCTGGGGGCCTGTTTTCTATCTTTCTATCCATCATAAATGATTGAATGTGTTTTAAAGGACTTGTTGAACCTTGAGGACTCTTTTCATTCGAATTCGAAGTGTCCATTGGCTGGATTGACGGCACTTGGATGGCGGACATGTCTTGCAGCCTCATCTTTAATATCTGAACCTCAAGGCTATTGAGTGTATTTTGTTTGGAATTTATGGGTGTGACACCAACGGGTTTCATTTCCAAATATCCATTATCAGTAGGAGTGTCTGCACATTTTGTCGTCGAATATTTATAGGGTGACTCTTCCTGCCTTTGCAATTCCATTTGTTTGATATTTCCGTATGACATTGAATATGAATTGAGAGGATTACTTGCTGTTTGAGTTAGATTTGCTACTTGGAAATTTTTCGTAGATGACTTTTGCGGTTGCGACAACAATGTGTTGGAAGAAGGTGTGCTGCTGACTGGATTTGAGAAATCAATTTCCATTAAATCACTCATTCGATCCGTGTTTATATATTGTTTTGGATTCAATAGGGGAGCGCTTGTTGATTTGATTTCCCGTGGCGTGTTAAATCCAACTACATCGTTGTATGCCTGCATATCGACAGATACATTAAAATGACTGCCCTTATGTCCCTTTTTGCCTTTGGAGTAGAGAACTCCACGCTGAATATCACAACGTGGTATTTTTGACTTTGATCCAACTGAATAAGCTCGCACACGCGTTGCGCTATTATCGACTTCATTCAGATTGCAAAGAACCTTGCTCAATTTCGTATGCTCCACTTTGCTGCCAATTGAATACGCACGCATTGGACGTTCGCACCTAAAATAATGATTTGATTTAAACACCATTCATAGGATAAATTACGCAATATCTAAAAACTTACTGGTTGTCGACATTGGCGTCTATTGCTAACTTTTCGGGCGAGTGCTCGGGAAAAGCAAAATTCAAGTCTTCATCGGCGACACCAATCATAGCGTTTGATCCTATGCAATGATTCACATGATTGGCATTGATGTTTTCATACGTCGATTTGATTGGGGTCATAGAAATATAGTTTTCAAAGTTTTCTATGAATGACAAAAAGAATGTAAATTAAAAGCATTTCCATCAATATTACCTTGACAGTGGACGCTACCATTGATTCGTGACATTTTGCTATTGTCGGCGGCAACAACCAAGTCGTCGTCTAGATTTTCCTCAGGTATAACGCCCTTTGAACTCCTTGAGCTGTAAATAATGTTGGAAATTTATTATTAAAGTGAGTATACATTCATCTATTCAAGGTGGAAGCAAACTTACTTTATTCGATACGCGTCAAACATGTCTTTATCGTCAGCTTCATCAATGCTAACTGAGGATTCTTCGCTTTCAGAGCATTTCATTGGTGTAGTCATTGGAGGGCTATCACTGTGTCTTTGTGCTGCATATGGCCGGGAACCTGATATTGTATTGCATCGATGACCATGCTTTAATGCGCTATATGTTTGATTGCTGCACTCGCTTAGCGTCCGATTTCGCGTTGGCAAGCTGTCGCACCTTTCTCGTCCATAGCCTAAAAAGCAATATGCAAATATGTCATTAAATATACTACACATAAATCTATAAATATTAAAAACATTAACAATACACTGATACATAATTTAATTTTCTGACTATGGCTATATATATAACATAGCTATCCATTTAATGGAGGAAATAGCAAGATTGCTCTTGAATGAACAACAAAATTCAATGATAATGCTAAGCCATCCGCAAATCATCTGAACCCCTTCTCTAGTGATTGACTTTAGAATGACTTTTTCTTAGGAAACTCTTCAATTATCCCAATAGCATCTTACAGATACCATCTTAAATATGTTAACAAACATAATATAAGTATTGAAGATGATGCAGTGCTGCATTAATTTATGTCGTTTACTAAATGTTGGTTAATGAATGTTTCTCCCTCCAGAGCCTTACGTGACATTTCATTCAAATGAAAAAAAAAAAAAAACAAAATGCGGTTTGTATACATATATATAACACATCTATTACTTATATCGTACAACTTGGATCAACAAGGAATGCTTATATTTGACTTACTGTTGTACTGTGGTGAAAAACTGTTTCTAATTTCAATAGGATTTTGTCGTTTATGCAAAACATTGATGGGCTTGGACGCCTCAGTTGCTGATGATGAACGTTTCCTCATTGGTTCGCTGGATAAATCCGATTTGCCTTTGTAAACGTTTAGCAAGTTCATGTTAGACTCGGTTTTGGCTGACATTGCTCTGCAAAAGAAATGCAATTGATTAATTGTGCTACTAAGATAGTAATTATTATGCTTTCAAGAGGTGCTCGAAATTAATTTTACTAGTGGGATTTTTTAGCTAAATAACCTAAAAAACAATCTTAAAAAAACCTCGTATCTACTCTGTACTTACTGTAATATCTTATCGTGCATTTTCTTCGCAATTGTAGCATCTTCAGTTTCCATCCACAGTTCTCCAGAACCCAATGCACTTTGACGTCCCAATTCCATATAGAAAATGCTTTGTGGCGACGCGTGACCGCAACTGCAATTGTATTTGCGATTAACTAAATAATTATCGAATATGTAAGACTGTAGACTTGCCGTCTTATTGTGGTTAAAAGGATCTCGGCATTATCGAGCCGATCCTCGCCATTAGGTAACTTTTCCGATCCCATACACTTGAAGGTAAGAGACGTTGCTCTCAGACAGCAATGATAGCTCCCTGTGATCCTAGCACTCTCCGACATTCCTTTTCTCTGCACAACAACTTGCCAGACATACTCTAAAAAAACAAGATTCATATATTTTTATTCGCAATACTTCAAAAAGAGTAACTCACCATACGGTATGTAGGCTTGATCTGATCTAATGGCGTTATCTCGTTGGATGGATAAGAGGTTCTCTAACCATTTCTTCAAATCATTCTCCGAGTTCAAGACAATCCCAAAGCCGCCTTCTCTCGACGACAGACCCAAGACATATTGATGTTTTGTGTCCGTGCGTCGGTTAATGTTAAAGCAGCTCTTCAAATATATTACGCGTTTAGGTTCGCCACGTTGAATGAACTTCTTTTCCGTATCATAATATTCCAAGCGTGCTGCATTATTTGTGGTATCTTTGTACAAAACGAAAAACTTCTTTTTCATAGTTTTCAGTTTCTTTTGGTATCCACTTAGAACTAATCCGTTGTCCGACATGGAAGCCATCATGAATGATCCACTAGCCTATGTTAACTGTAAAGAGGAAAAGGTAGAGTGTTGCACATTAATAACAAATTTATATAAATAGCAAACGATAAGACCTGGAAGGTTGAAATTTGTATACAACATTGTTAAGATTAAATCACAGCAAATGTTAACCAAAAATCGGGTTGTACACGGAGTTATTTTTATATTTATCTTGGATTACATAGAAACCTGTAAGTAATTCACTTGGCTGACTTATTAGCGATGTAATCGTTGTTCAATGCGCATTATATACATATTTATAATAAACACTCCATATGAATAAAGATTTCGTGGGAAATGCCTGACGGAAATAATTCCGGGTATTTCCAGGGCGAGTTTTCTTTTCAAACATCGCATCGAGTTATATGTATATGTATACAGATATATATAGTTCCAAAGGTAAACTCAACATTAATTTGCAATGTGGTATCGATAATGTTGATAAATAAACATAATAAATACGCATCGCCACACATTTTGATTTGCACATGCTCCCGCAGCACAAAATACACATGTTTGCGCTAATTAATTAACGTACAACGCACCACACAACACTCAACAACAACAACAAAACAACAACAGTGCCAAATAGAGCAAATTGTGGTGAACGTAGTGCGAAATATGCTCACGAAGGACTTACTACGTTGTTACTATAATCACTGTATAGACAATGTGTGCATACATATTATAAACACACACACACATGCGCATGTACATATGTATGCATTCCGCTACATACATGTGCACATATAAAATATGTATAAGCGTGTGTACACACTACACCACATACGGCTGGCTGCCTGGCTAAGGCTGAGAATGTATATTTGTGTGTGAATATTTCTGCTTCGATATTGTACACATTTGCGTGCGTGCTTGATGGCGTTATGTAAAGACAGTTATGTTTGGCATTCGTTATAAATAAATACAAGTATACATACTCCGAATTCAATTGGCATATATATATTTATGCATGTATTTATTAATTTATAATCTAATGATTTTTTTTTTTAATTTAGTGGTGACACTAGAATGCAATCGAACTTTTCATAGAACGCCCAATAACGAATAAGGGTTGCAGTTGTCAATTATCGATAAATTACTTAATGTTGTCCTTATGACTCGCTGCAATAGTTTCGATTATTTCGGACTTGCTGTATTATGAATCCTGATATAAATACCAATGTCTTTTATCTTTGAAAGTAAAACGTAATTTTTGAGTTTAAGAACCAAATATGTATTGCAGAATTAAATGTTATTCTATCATAAAATTTGTTAATAATAAATTAAATTTTTTTATTTTCAATATAGTATTGATTTTAAAGTACGAAATTATGTTTTTTGATGTTTTACTTAAATTATTGATGTTGCAAATAAAAAAATCAAGAAAAAGCACAAAACGAATTTATTTTAATTAATATAAATTCGTTTTGTGCTTTTTCTCGATTTTTTATTTATTTCTTACTATTCATTTAATTATTATTTGAAACTTTTAATAAAATTCCACAGCAAAGTATAATTATAATATATAGCCGCAACAAATATTAAAGTAATGTAATAAATTACACTTAATTGCAGTGACAAAATCGATAACACTCTTGTGCGCGTTATAGTTATCGAAATGTACATGGTGTGATCAGCTCTTAAGTTGTACACACATCAATGGCAGACAATCACTTGCAGTTCAAAGAGCGAACAAGTTCGCGATATTATCGCAGTGGAGCCAGAGGGAACTAGTGAATTGAATTATTTTCAGTGAGCTGAATGTGGATTGTAAAACAATGAAAAAGTGACAAATAAGTGTTTACATTTGTTTTCTAATTTGTTTTAAAGTTATAATTTTCATAAATATAACAAAGAATCAAAGAGTGTGCGTCGTCTAATTGCTTGCAAGCGTGCAAACAAATACAAATAACACAATTAATTATGTATAATGTACCACAAAAGTATCGTCAAGTTTGTCGCTTGTGCCTCACATTGGTTAATAATGAGTGCGATATCGCAGATCTGCAAATCTATAATCTGGCGAGTAGTGAGACAAGTCAACTGAACGCGTGCAATATTAATGCGGCCAACAAATGTGTCTGCAATAATGCAAATAAAACATGTTGCTGCTGCGTGCGATGTGATGATGATGATAACTCGTTATCAGCCGTGGAGAGAGGCAGCAGTAAAAATAACGAGCCTGCAACAGACAACAATTACAACACACCGTGTGTGCCTTCTGCTTCTGCTTCTGCCAACCCGCCATGCACAACAACAACAACAGCAACAATTAACAACAACATCAACTTTGCTCGTCGTCCAACTTCAACTCCAATTCAGGCAGCAACAACAACAACACAACATCCGCAACCAGAAGAAGAAGAAGAAGCAGCAGCAGCATTAACAAGAAGTGAAACAAATCCAATTGGTGGCCAGGAGAAGCAGCAACAATTTATGCACGATAATAAAGCAAAGCAGCAGCAGCAACAGCATGTTGTATTTCATGATATCGGCGAAAATACGTCAAGCAACGAAAATTACAATCAAGAGCATAAAGATGATTCATCACCGCACATTACAATTCAGATATTCAACTGTCTCTCTATTAAGGTAAGGCAAAGTTGTTTTTAATTCAACTCAACACACACAAGCCCACACACACAGACATGTGTGGTACGTATGGGGGGCATGTGTATGGATATATCGATGTGTATATGTATTGCATGCTTGCGTGCAACTGTGTGCGTGTGTGTGTGCTCACGATGTTTGTATGCACATTCATACACACACACGCACACATGTGATTATGATTGTGTTGGTGATGGTGATTTGGTGATTGTGTGTGATTACGCTACCATCACTTCAAAAAAAAAAAAATAAAAGAAATGTCTGCAACTTTTCGTCTACTTCGACTTTTCGCTGCAGCATTAAATACATATGTGCAAATTTACACAAAATTAAAAATATATAACATATATTATATTTATTTTATTATTTGTATGAATTTTGTACATATGTATTTTTATTCATTTGCCTTTTAATGCTGGAATTACGTTCAAACGCCTTGCTTTTACAACATTCATTATCTAGGGTTTAATAAGTGTGAGCGAGGCGAAAAATGTCTTAAATGTTTATACTTTAAAAATTTGTTGCTTTTGACAACATAGATTTTTTTTGAGCTTAGACATCTTTTAGCTTTTATCAGTGATAAACAAAAAATATAAAATAGTAAAAGAAATTACTGTTCTCGGCGTGTCGAAGACTAAATACCCTTGCTGAATGCGCTGAAAATTAATTCACCACTCCAATTGGATAGCATGTGTTGATTATTTGCAGTATGGTGGGTTTGATATCGCAACTAGATGAAGCACTTGATTTCTACTCTAGTGATTTACATTGTTTTTCTTTAGCTGTAAATAAAGAAAAAAAAAATCGAAATTTAAAAACTATTTGAAGATGTTTATTTTATTATATTAAATATATATATTTTTAAAATTAAAAGAACGATCGATAAATTGCTTATTTTTACTCTAATTAAATAGTTACAATTAAAACCACGATACATTTTTAATGCATTAACTATGTTAATTTTAGTTGAATGTACATTATATTATTTTTAAGTATAAATATTTTTAAACCTTTTTGAATGCTTTAAAACGATTGTTAAATTTCTTTACATTTTTCTTATTTTATGTACTCTTTTAAATTTTAAAAATGAATTTTAAATGATCAATAAATTGCACAATATATGTACGTATTTATAAAATGTTTTTTTTTTTATTTTTTCCATTTCAGCCATTGCCCAACGATGGATTTCCGTCAATCGTGTGCCTTGAGTGCCGAATCAAACTCGAATCATTTTGGAAGTTTCGCAACATGGCGCTTAATTCGCATTTGGCCTTAAGAGAATTCCTGGCCATATCTAAATCGGCACATCTTGTAAGTAATAGATTAACATTGAGATTAATTCATTATACCAATTTTTAAAATTGTATTTTATATTTTGTATAGGAGGCAAATCAACTGGAAATTAAACTTGATGAAATTTTAAAGTCCACATCGGAAGCAATAGCGGCAACGGCGCTGACTGAACTGAGCAAATCATCAAAAACAAGATATAGCCAACGGCAACCGAAACTTGACGGTATTTTAAATGCAAGTGCAAACGCAAATACAAAGGAAATCGAGCGCCAAATAGAAACAAACATAAGAGATATTCAACAAACCCCATTATTGTATTCAAACCTATTTGAGAGTCCATCCTTATCATCACAAACAACGCCATCGTCTAGCAATGCTATTGAGCATCGTGAGCCGATATTAAATCCAGATACCAATAAGTTAATGACACCGCGAACAGCAATAGCAACAGCAGCCGCTGCAACAACCGCAATAAAAACTGAGAAATATTTTGAATTAGATAATGGGACGGCGTTACAATCAAAAGAAGCAAAAGATGTTGAGCAATATAAGAACTTGCAACAGCAACTAGAGACTGCCGCAGTGCTTATGGATATAAGTAAAAAAATTGTCATCTCACCACCATGCTCGAATCCCCAATCTCCTTGTCTCTCTGCACTCTCTGCAGAAACAAGTATTAAAAGTTCTGTGATAAAATCAAAACGTCCATCAACCGATAACGAGATGCTGCACGACACTGTTGAAATCGATTTGTCCGTGAAAAAGAAAAAGAATGAATTTGAATATGCCCACGGCGCATCATCAACATTAACATCACGTAACTTTGGCCAGCATCCACCGCCACCGCCACCACCACAAATACTTGATGTCCATGTGAATGCTCCTCTAAGGGGTTCCTGTGACGGCGATCTTAAAAATTATAGTATTACGATCAATGATGTTGGCGGCTCATCCAGTTACCAATTGAACACAAAAACACCACAACAAAAACTAAATACCGAAAGTATTGCTACATGTCTATCGGACTCTGAGGACAGCTCTGATTCGAATAAACTAGAAATGGATATTGCATCTGCAATGAATGATCGCAAGACGCCTGAGAGCGTCAACTCCGATCATGCGACAGATGCGGCGACGACGCAGCTGTGGCAAGCATTGGCACGTTCCGCTGGTGAGTTCATTTAATATAAATATATTTTATGTATCAAAATTAATGCTAGTAGGAAAGGTTACATTATTTTAATAACAAAAAACAGTAATTAAAGAGAACTTCATTACAATCATTTATTTTAAGTAATTTAAAACATGATAATTAAATGTAATTCCCCTTTTTTTGATCAGCCAAAAACAAAGACGAAAGTCGAGCAACGCAACTATTGCGCAGCATGATGACTCAAACTTTTGTATTTCCTGTGCCGTCGACCATCGCATTGACAAAAGTACCTGAAGAACCACTACCACTTTTAAAGGTAATTAAACCCAAATGACACATATTCCATTAATACGAAAACACAACTATTTTCGTTGTTTTTGTGGTATATAGGATATGTCTGAATCTCAATCGAGTGTTGTCAAAATATGTAGGCGTAAGCAAAGTTTTCCAACCAAAACCGATTGCATTGAGTCTCCAGATATTAAGGTGACCGATACATATGTTCGCTCAGAAGGTGTATCAAACACATTGACAGAGGGAATCAAAGACAAAAAGGCATGTATTTGATTGTTTAATGTAAATACTAATTCCAATGAAAATTCCTCACAATTTCAGAGTATCAAATGCAACAGCAGCAACAGCAGCAGCAGCAGCAGTGCTTTATCGACGACATCCCAAAAGGACATGTCCTGCTCGAATTGTGGTACCCTTACAACAACAATTTGGAGACGCAGTGTGCGAGGCGAAATGGTTTGTAACGCTTGCGGATTGTACTTTAAACTGCATGGCGTCAATCGACCTCATTCAATGAGACGCGACACCATTCATACCCGGCGCAGGCGGCCCAAGGAGTGCGAAAAATCGAAGAAAAGTGAGCAATCAATTTTGATTTGATTTTCTATTTTTAGATTTCTAATTTACGTTTAAAATACTTTCTAGGGAACCGGCAATTACCCTGCAACTCGGCGGCAGACTTTGAGACGCATAACATGAACAGTTTTATAGATCACAAAAAGCTGGATTTGTCGATTAATCAGGAAACACTCAGTATTTCAGATCAAGTATTTAACGTGAGTACTTATATAACTTGATTTTGTATATTTTAAAGTTTTTAATATCCGGATTTTACTGACACTTATCTTCTTCGTACAAATTTAAAGGAACCAACTATTTAAGTATACAAGTGACAGTAGAATCCGGCTATAACATTGTTATTGTTAGCTTTTTAAAATATAGCATAAGCATGTGTGTTGAAAGTGATACATCGCTGCCAATTGTATTTAATTTAACATAATTTTCTAGAAATACAAAACGGAATTATCTGATGCAGGAGGGGGAGCGGCAGCAACACTGAAAGATGTTATTTTAAAACGGAAAAAATCACAATCTTTGCCTGAGTTTAATGATACCTGCGAAGGCGAGGAACTATCTGTACCTCTTAACCTTGTTTCCAGTGAAAATAATGCAAAGTTAACATACAACGCCAAATAAAACAATTCAAGTAATTCAAGCCTTCAAGCGCACACAATTTTATTTATGAACTCAAACAAAAAAAGAAAAGAAAACAAAGGATTAAAAGAAGAAAACAATAATATAAACTCTAAAAAGTAATTCAAATATGTGCATGACATATATATAAATATATACTGATTTATGTATATGTTTACACATATATAGAAATATATATATACACATAATGCACGTAGAGTGTCACACACGATATATACTTATTACATATGTATATACATACATATATACTCATACTCATATTAATTTGTATTCTTAGAAACTAATACCAAAATACTAAAACAAGAAAAAACTCGGTTCAAAGTTTTAATTTTATGGTGTGAAATAAATTAACTTAAGCACGGACAGAATTACTTAATGCTTTTTATAAATAAAATACAATTTTAAGCAATTAAAGAGATATTGATATTTATTGAAATACATGCTTCAGTATTTTTAACATTTAATGACACCACTTAAGTAGCTTGGCATTATAAAACGACACCATCGACAAAAACAATATTATCACAAAACCAAATGCACTCATTTCAACATGCTAATTACACAAAATTTTAAAAATTAAAAAAAAAGGAACAGATCAAACAGGGATACCCCAAATTACTTCCTTTTTGACACCTTTCATTTTTACTTGGACATATCTATAATCCTCAACATAATCTCAAAAACAAAATTTTCGACATATATAGATATTTTCTTAAATATGTAATACAATTAAATTGACCAAGTTCTGGGTATCCCTTAATTCGATTTTACTAATTAGGTATTTTGGTTTACTAATTAAATCAGTCTCTAACTTATATAGTCTAGGAATTTATGCATTGATTTTTATACAAATGAATTTAGTCAAAAACAATTGATTTATACATATAAAATTAGTATTAAATTCATTTTTATAAAAATCAATGTGTATCAAAAAACATAAAATTTTCAAAATAATTAAAAAATGCTCGACAATAAGTGATAAAAAGTTTATAGTTTATATTGTCGTTGCCAGATTTAGCCTGTAAAACAAGTATTTATAACCATTGTAGGCTTTGAAGCTAATATGTATATTTTTTTTAAAAAATCAACCGCTTCAAAAGAATATTTTTTGTAAACAAAAAATACTATCAGTTTTTGTAGTTCGAAACTCATTTAATCTTAACTCTGCAAACCTGTAAAATTTGGTTGTCAAAAACAAACAACAAGAAGAAAAATAGAAATATATCACAGCAAAAATGTGCTATTAAGCTAATCGAATTTGTAATTTCAATTACCTATTGAATTAAATTCCTGTCTTTCAAAATTGTATAATTAATCAGAGTATTGTGTTGCTTAATTCATGAAAAGCATTTTGCAAAAATTTTTGTTTAGTATACTATTTAAATTATATAATACAGTATGTTTGGCAAATATATATTTTGATCCAAGCAATGTTTAAAACACAAACAAACAAAAAACAAACATTTTATTGTTTAATCAGCAGATTTATATAGCTAGAAAACATTTGTAAAATCTCTTGCCTGTAAATGAAAATAATGTGATAATAAAATAATCTCCACAATTTTTAAATAGTTAAACTATGCAATTTAAAGCAATATTCATAATACCATGCTAAAGTTTCAAGCAAAATATTGAACAAAATATTTATATTTCTAATAAGAGATTCTTAATATCAAAAGCAAATGCAGTTTTCGATCTTATTAATGTAATTATAAATAAAATCATTAAGCTAAGACAAAGTTACACATTTATTTTTTCGAATTTAATAATCTCAAAATCTTCTAACGGTTATAATAAATTTATTAATTGAATTAAATATGGGCTTTAACTGACAGTTGGTTCTGCATTCGCTCAGCGGGGCTGTCTTTGAGTGTAATGATACGAATAAATTTGTATATGACTCATAATCATCACTGGAAACTTAAGCTGACATCCGATGACATTATAAAAACTGCACCTCCGTCCTCAACACAAGGAATTTGTAAATACATAAGAATGATGCACAAAATATTTTAATTCAAATAAACAAATAAAATATATAACTTTCTTTGACTCTTATCCATGAATTCTTTTTCAAATAAATTCGATTTCTATCAGTTCGTATCGAAAGAATTATCGATAATAGTAGGGGGCTTTCATAGCGATGTATAAATTTTCCGATACTATCGATAATGCCAGCAAGTGGCCAGCTCTATTCATGATAAATGAACAACTCATCAGAATTATGTTTATTTGTATATGGTGAATAAAAATCGCTTTCTTTAACTTTAAAGACAACCAAGTAATACTCTGGAAATTAAACCTACAAATAGAACACTTAAAATGACGTCGGTAATGTGATTGTTTGCATTGTACTTTCTCTGTAAATTGTTATAAATGTTGAATTCTTTTACACAATACACAGAGACAAGTTTCGCCCGCATTAAAGAAAATTTTGGAGCAGGATGTGAAGCTGACAGACCGCTTCGTCACCTACCTGCTGCAATTTGCATCCTTCAAGTCACTGAAGATACACTGCAAATTCCTGGAGGTCTCATGCGATGGCATCGCCTGGCTTGCAACATGGGTTGCATTCATCTGGCTGCTCAACTCCAGCGATCTGCATCAGATGCAAGTGAATATGCTGATAGGATTGCTACTGGACATTGTCGTTGTGGCCCTACTAAAGGCATTTGTTCGCAGACGGCGTCCAATGCCTGCTACAGACACACTAACAATTGGACCCGATAAATTCAGCTTTCCATCCGGCCACGCTTCCCGAGCTTTTTATATACTTGTCTTCTTCACCCATCTGTATTCCCTGCCTATTATTTTCTGGATGCCTTTGACTGCTTGGGCTGTCAGCGTTGTGATCTCTAGACTGATATTGAAACGCCATTATATTTTGGATGTCTGCGCTGGCGCTTTGATTGGAGTTGTGGAAGCTCTGTTCCTTGGTCTGATTTGGCTTAGTGCTGATTCAGCTGCTTGGTTCGTTGGTTTCCTTTCAGAAGACAAAGTGTTTAGTGAGCCCAATTAATTACTATATAGGGATCTCGAAATTTGCTTGTAATTGTATATAATCGCAATGCCAAAGGAGCAGTTAGAAGTTTTTTTGTTGGATTTGTTAATTTATCAAATGTCTTTGTAGAAATATAGAATAAAGTTATATAAGACACTTGACTATTTTAATTCTCTTTGTTTTCACATTAATAACTTCATCAAGATTGTCGTACGATCCAAAGAACAATTGTAATTGTATTGTAAAACTTTGATTAGTAATACTTGATTAATAAATCGCACATTGATGATTCGACAAACACGATTAATTGTTTGCTTTATTGAATCATTTATAATAGTTGAACGTGTATTAGACTTTGACGAATAATTTTCCGAGGTCAATATCAATATCGTTGTTATAAATCCAGTGAACGTGATACGAAAGAGGCAAAGTCACTATTTCGATCTTGTTTTTATACATCAGCTGAAATTCATTGCACTCCAAGAGCTTAAGCTTATGCCGCTTGTAATAACCAGAAGAAAGAGTTTAATTTTTCCTATTTAAAAATAAAAGTTAAAAGTTATTTAATATAAAAATGTATCTTTTTCCTTCCGAAAATAAACCCTTTATAAAACTTTACTATTATCCCTGAAATTTTCCTTTGGGTTAATTTTTCAGAGAAGTATAAATTCTTTTTTGCAATCCCTGGTTATAACTCAGCTTTGTTTGATCTCTAAATTATTTGTAAAAACAAATATTAACACATCGTTATCAGTATGACGATATCTATAAATGTGATTTCCGCGGACAATGTGAAATCGTGGAATTCGAAAATGTTTCATAATCATAAAAAGGAGTCAATTAAAGATGTGGTATTTTTAACAAATAAATCCTTAAACGAGGAAAGTTGAAAGCAGAATGTAACAGGTAGTCAATAAAATATATGTTAGGTTTAAATTTAAGAATAATAGTTGGAGAAATGTAGAGAAACTTAAATTATTTAAAATCTAATTTATTATTGTTTGTAATCTATAAATGTAAAGTAAGTACCTTGTATTTATATATTTACAATAAAATTACGTTTATAATTATTTAATAATCTTATACATGTGCAAAAACCATTATAAAAACTAGCGCATTTAAACTAAGTCCCACAAATGTGTTGGCTCCTTGAACAGCAGCGGGGTGGTCTCCTAAAGAAATAAATGGAAATAAATGTAAAATTAAAAATAGATTGAAAATTCAGTAGCTAACGCACCATTTAAAATGTGGACATTAACCGATTTGGCATTCGCATTCGATGGCATGCAGGAATATCTGCCAGAATCGGATATTTGTGCGCGTTGTATTAACAGATATGATGTGGTTATATCACCCTTCTCGGTAATAACTGATACTCCTCCTCTTGGAGAATCGTAGTTTATCTCCTGCCAAAATATGGTCATTAATATATTGTATTTCTATATGATAGTTGTTCTACAAACCTGATTATTGTGGGTCCAATGCACCATTAGCGGTGGATCCGGCAGATGCTTCACGATACAAGTCAGGTTAACTGTTGAGCCCAAATCAATGTATAGCTCGGGACCTCCCGGAATACTTGTGATGGGCTCTGCAAGTAGATATATGGGTTTAATATTTATTAAATATTTGAAATGTAGTCTAATTTGAATGTAATTTTTGTTGATTACTTTAATTCTAATAATAAATATGAATCTAAATCAAATATATAATTGCACATACCAACAACTGAAAAGATCATTGTATAGCCAACTGGAGGCGTTGTTGATACTTGGCATTCATAAACTCCAGAATCTCTCAGTTGCGGAAATTTTATCTGCAAAAAATATAAACAAATTTTCAAGCAGTTTAAATTAAATTCTTAAATTAGTTGAAATAATATATGAAACATACTTTGTCTATAAGAAATAAATAAAATTGTAAAATTAAATTTGTAGAATATATTTATGTGGATATGATTAAAATTTGAAAAGGATCGCTCTTACTATAGTGATATACTCGCAATAAAAATAATCTGATTCATGTTAAATTTACATAGAATTCACTTTAACAAAAAGTCATAACTATCAACAATATATCAATATTTATTGATAGTGAAGTCAATCGTCCATTTACCTGCAAGGACCAATCGCCAGTTTGCTTATTGTAGATTGAAGTGAATCTTTGGTCCGATGTGTACGTGCTCTCAGCTACAGTCAAAAGATGTAGGTCCCTGTGCCGTATCCAGGATACCTACAAATGGCAATTAGCATGCGAATGTGAATGTTAATGATGTTTGCTGTATGTATACACGCTTTCAATTGTGTACAACTCGGTATGCAGTACGAACCGTTTTATTGCCCAGATTCCTGACACGGCAATTGAGATGGCCCGTTTTGCCCACCAATGATGTCACATTCTTGGTGGCTGATGTATCAAAATAGGGTCCCCTGTCGAGAGGCTTAATGAACTTTACAATTTGGTCGTCGTTCATGTTGAAGCCATTGACATCGTCGCCCAGCATAAACATATCTGTAATATTTATTTTCGGATCGAAATAACTACGCTGGCATAGCGTGGCTCTGGAAAACACTATAAAAAATATACGAGATATGTATTTGATGTATTCGTATGTTATCACTCTCTCCGAGTTAAAAACAAATCTCGTTAAGTAGCGGCAGTTAACCCAGAAAATATTTCACACTTGTTTCGTAATATTTTTCATAACTTACAAAAATAAAGTAAAATCCGACAAATTCGTGAGCCATTCATCATGTGATTTGTGCTCTTGAGTGATTTTTAATCACACATTAAACACTTTAAATTAGTTTAGTGACTGTAGCTATGTAATTTTTCAGCAAAAATGCTTATCCTTTTGCTTTTCCCCTTTCCCTTCCCACCGCCTTGCCCTCCACTTCCCTAGGCACTTCATTAATATTCGCCATGCGCATTGGGACCAAAAATTCAAAAAGATGACCAAGTGTTTACACAACAGCTTTTCCAGTAATTATTTGAAAAATACCAAAAGTATCCCTATATACACACAAGGTTCTGCAAATACTGGTTGGGGATGCTCCAGTCGTGAGTACTCCTCTAAGTAGAGTATTATTAGCCCAGATGCCCAGGGCAAACACATCTCATATTCAAGCGTATTTAAATAGACTCAAACGGAAACAAAGCCGTTATACTGCCGCTAGGTGGCGCCGGTATCTTGACCTTGTTTAAAACTATCTTTCGAAACAGAATTTCATTCCAAACCGTATGCATTCTAGATACAAATGTATCTTTGAGGATAGAATTTTCAAGGAATAGTTTGATTCGAAGATATTAATTTTGCTTTTGGAATCTACATTGATGCTGAGCTTACAAATAATATGAAACCATATTTTTATGTTTTATTATAGAAGCATAACATAATTTTAATTTTAAATTTAAAACGTTTATAATTATTTATAGAAAGAAGAAATAGATTTTCTTCAGACAATTTTAAACTTATATTTTTAAATATGATTTTTGGCAAATAGTTTGCGTTTTCTAAACCAAATTCTAATTCGGATAAAAATATATATCCTTTTTTTTTAAATTGAAAGATTTTTCATATATGCTTTATTAAATAAAGCCTGGGAAGATCCGTCAGTTAATAGTAAATTAATTTACTTTTAATACAACTCTTAGGATTTTGATCATTACCTAAATCTTAGAAACTATGATTCAGTTCAAAGAAGGAAAAATCATGTCTGCATCTATATAATATAAAAATAATATCCAATGTTAGGTGTATCCACAATTCTAACATTTAAATAAAAATGCAAATTTATGCAATAGCATATAGCAGAAAATAGAAATATAGTAAGAAAATGTCCCCCAAACAGGCAATAGCAGCAAATAGGGGTAACAAAAATGTCAAGTGCGTAGTGAGCATGCTCCGTGCTGGCGAGTGGAGAATGGAATTCCAACCCTTGAGCGTAAATTTTTCGCATGCAAAGAAATCGATTTAAGGAATATTTCGGAAGTTCTTTAGTTAAATGTGTTTAAAAAAATAATGTAAAATATACATAAATCCATTTGTGAAACTAGCAAAAAAATGTGTGTAAACGGAAAAACTATTAACTAAATCTTAGAAATAAATGCAATTAATAAAATTTGGATGTAAATTGAAAACTAAAACAGCATAGGAAATAACTAAAGAAAATTCAATCACATTCAATCAATTGAGTTGATTCTAAATCACGAATTTAGGTACGTGATTTCTAACAAAATTCCGTAGGATCGAAATGAAGAAAAACAAGTAACGAAAAGTAGCAAATCAAATAAAAAAAAAAGTAAATATAAATAATATGTATACAAAGTTAAGTGTAGATGTGGATGGATGTGTGTCTTAACTAATCAATATCTTGTAATACATTAAATACGAAATACGTCAATAGGGATTCAGAGATTAATACAAAAATAATTGTACTTATATAATTGCAGTCAACATGGGCACGGTCTTGAGTTTTAATCCACGGGATAGACATCCCATCTATTCGTCACAGCCCAATTTTCCATACAATCAATCCGCCGATTTGCAGGCGGAGAAAATTAACGAGACTGCGGGCTCGATAGATTCGCACTTGAATAATTTCTCGTACGAGCAGCTGAACAATGCAAAAAATCGCGAGAACAAATCGGGCAAATCGGGAATGTCGTCGCATCAAATATCGCGACATGGCTCGGGACATAATCAGAACAGTTGCGGGGCCAGCATGCAATATAATACAATGCACACGCAAATCAATTCGCACAACAACTTCAACAATCTGACGGTCTCGTCGAAGGACACGATCAACAATGACTTGGACTCGCATAACGAGAATTCGATTGTCATCTCCGAGAAGAGTTCGATCGAGAAGAGTTTGAAGAAGCATTCGCTGTTCATCAATGCGCTCTCGTGGAAAAAGCTATCGACATCGCATAACAAAAAGAAGGTCGATAATAAGAACAAATGCGCCAATATGCCATCAGCCTGCTTTAAGGCTCAACTGCTGGAGGCCTCGTACTCCACATCGGGGGCGGTGAATGCGACAGCGACAGCTGATAAAAATAAGAATATCCAGCTGCATTGCAATCACATCGAGGAGCATCAGCATCAGCAACAGCATCACTGCAATCAAAACCAGGTCATCAGGGATTTGCCATTCTTCCCCACGGCCGCCAAAACACAAAAGCCCTCCACGGCCAAGGAGCTGGGTCGTGTCAACAATACCAACTCGATAACCAATCACAATAAACTGATCCAGAAGCAGCCTTTAACATTGACACTGCCCCAGCAGTTGCAGGCTTCATCGATACAGATCAAGAACACTAATCAAAATCACATTCCACGCAAAACTGTCATTCAGGTAACTGGGAACAGTCCTTGGGACAAACTCGGAACACTTGCAGCCTCATTACTCATTGATCTGTTCTCAACTCATCTAACTTCCTTTGTAGGCTTCTACTTCGGAGCTACTCAAATGCCTGGGCTTGTTCTTGCACTATCGTTGTCATCGGTTAAACAATTTCGATCCTGGGGACGCCGTCATGTGGCTCAGAGCTGTCGATCGTAGCCTCCTCTTGCAGGGCTGGCAGGTAAAATACTCACATTTCCCTTACAATCACTCACTAAACGTATGGTTTTATGGTAAATTTTATTATCCATAAAATGATTATCCTAAAAATTAGTTAAGTAGTGCATATTATACAGAAGTAGTATCGTCTAGTATAGTTGTATAGTTAGTTAGAACCATTTGATCAAACACCAGACAGACGGATATAAAACTTTCTACAAATTAATTTTAGGCATCTATGATTTTTAACATACCGTTGAAACTTTAAGAGCTATAAGAAGGGGTTTTCAAAATGCCAGATCCAACTATTTAAAATATAAATTAAAATTAGTCCACGAACGAAGCTTTCATCGTGTGTTTCTTCGTTGAGTGAAGAAAGCCTTAAGTTGTATTCCAACCAGTGCTTACTAAGTATACGCAGTATTTACAGCATTCAAACATATTTATTTGAAAATGCAAACAATTTAATTAGACATTTCTAAATAATGGTAAAATTAAGAGATATATAAAATGTGCTTTGAAATGGACTTTCCCCTTGGGAAAAATTTCCAATTCTTATGGGAATCCTAATTCAGAAACTACAACACCAGAAGTCTTATCAGGAATTGGAAAACATTTTAAAGAGTATTTTTGGACTTACAGGATGTGGCATTTATCAATCCAGCAAATGTTGTATTCGTCTACATGTTAGTTCGTGAACTGGTCAACGGAGAGGAAACAAAGGAATCTGATCTTCAGGCATCTGTACTCACTTGTTTGTATTTGTCGTATTCATATATGGGAAACGAAATTAGTTATCCTCTTAAGCCATTCCTCGTCGAGGACTCCAAGGAGAACTTTTGGGACAGGTAAGCCGAAAGCCAAATGTGCATAGAATTAAAATTTGATCACTTTCTGCACTTGCTTAAAGATGCCTGGTGATCGTGAACAGATTAAGTAATAAGATGCTTAAAATCAATGCAGAGCCAGCATTCTTTACTGAAGTATTCACTGAATTAAAATCATGCGGTCAATTTCAAACCAACTCGAATCGAAGATCATCGTGCGGAGGCGCCTGACGGAAAGACAACCGACAGGTTGTGGTCCGACTTTCATTGTCTACACATCAGCAGACTTTTCCAGATAAAATAAAACCAACAAAATAGTGCTAAACGATGAAAAGAAAAGAAAAGAAACAAAACAAAACATAAACACTTCGTAAATCATTAGAAAATTTCTTTATGTCACCATCACACTTGTTCAAAATAAAAATGTAAAGATATTAAAAGACATTGTGCAAATTCGGATAAAACTAAACTAAACAAACAAAAACCAATTATGAAGTCTAACGGCGTTGTGTTCTCTATTTAAATGGAATGCAATAATGTTCAATAAACTGAATAAAATCTCAATCCGGACCTTTTCCATTTCCCCACTTCCAGCTAAAACTCTGGCGAATAATAAAGTACAATACTACGAATAATTTAGAATAGAATTATGATTTTTAATCACTCGATTTTATTATAGTATATGTTATGATCACACTGCTCTTAAATTGTTTCAATCATTCGATTTTATTATATAGCTTACGATCACACTGCATAAGCTGTTTCACATATCCCCAGACCAAAAATAAGAAAATATGTGCACAGCTCACAACGGAAATAATTAAGGGCCAAATGTCAGGATATCTAGCAGAAGGCTTCATTGCTGTTGAGCCAATTAAAATCGATAACATTAGAATTTCAGATATTACAATGGTCGTATTTAAAAGCTTGTTTTCCATCCTCTGTTCGTTGTTGGCTTTGAAACAATTGAGTTTAAAAACTAAATGGAAAATGACAGTTGCTGCCACACTAGGAACTAACAAATGATCACGCTTTAAAAGCGGAATCATACTAAATACTGAGACTTCAAGAAACCAAAGCATCTCACTTGGCCACCAATGAAATAGGCAAACTGCTGGCAGTGCAACCAATAAAATTGATTTCTCGTGAACCTGCAATTTAGACTCATTAATGCCATTTAATTATACAGTATAACTAAGCACTTACTTGAAACGAAAATAGGAAAAATGCCGCAGATGTGTTAAATAGAGTTAACAGAAACATGGGTTTGCTGCGTCGCCATAAGAGTATTATATTTGTGGGCAGCACTGCTAGAAGTGTGGTTCCCAAACAAATTATAGCCATCTGATGATTTTGGACATGTTTTCTGCAAGAGCCAATGATGGTAATATACGATGAATTCTTTTCATAATTAATAGCTAGCTAGTTATTAACTTACTTTAATTTAAATAGCACATTGATGCTGCACCAAACATTAGCCACTTTGTCCTCAAACACACCTCGTCCCAGGGGAAAAAGACGATGCAACACCTGGGAAGCTGCTTCTATGGAATGCAACCAAGGTAGCCACAAAATAGCAAAGACTGTCAATACAATTGTGGCTATTGCCGTCAGCTTAATTGCAAAGGATTTAAAGCTGCGAAGAATATTAAATATATTATTTTTTAATAGTTTATTTGAATATTTTTAATGTATAATGTTATTAGTGAGGAAATGATTTGCTAAGGTGTATAGATAAATGAATCAATTTATCATTTCAATTACTATATTAGAGATATCTAAATTATTACTTTATGTTTTATGAATAATAATGTTCAATTTATAATGAATGGAACTATCTATTTTATCTGAATTATTAAACTAATTTAATTAAATAAAACCATAAATTATTACTTAATATTTTTCTAATTCTACTTTGTCAAACAATTTGACAAGTGCCGCGTTTCTTAAAACCACTTTTTCCACATTAAACTATTGTTTTTTAGCACTCTTTCAAACCCAAGTGGGGGAAATCAAATAAATAAATGTTTAAATATTATACCTTTTGTGAGATAAAGTGGTGCCAAGAAGATATGAAAAGAACGGCAGCGCATGGTACAATTCCATTTGTTTATAATTCAGAGCCAAGGTGAACGCAAAAGCGGCTACAACGTTTTTTTTGCAGAGAATCGAGGCAATCGCGACAGCTGCCAGTCCCAGCGATATGTTGTTGTATTGAAAATGTCCATTGTCGATGAGCACTTGTCCCGGATACAGAGCGAACAGGAGAAACAAAATCTCCTTGATGTTGCTCGGAAAGGTTTGATCGATGGCAATGCTCAGAACCCAAATAGCCGGCAAATAAATCACAGCATCGGCAGCTAAGACAGTTAAACGCATGAAACTCTTGTGTTCCTTGCTTTCGATGCCGCGACTCGAGTGGAGCGCCACAAAACGGGGGTTCTTCGATTTGGCGGCAAGGCCCACCAGATAGCTATGATAGGCTGTGAGAGGTGGATAATCTAGGCCCCAATATTGCAGGTCGTTGTGTGTGCCATTTGTATACCACTCTTTGGGATTTAAATTGACAGTCACTTCTTGCCAGTGACGCTGTGCCTCATAGTCACCGAACATCGGGGGCTTATTGTATCCGGAATATGCGTTAAGCGATATAATTGATCGTAGCGATAAGGCGAGAAACGCCGTGGCTGCCAACTCAGACAGCATTTTTACTATTACTTGACATTATCAGTGCATTCTGCTTAGCGATGTCACCGGTGCAACAACCGTATCGATATTTTATATCGTATGGTCCAAATATCGATTGCAATTCATATTGAATTGCCTGCGATATATCGTTTGCTTTTACTGTAAATCGAAACTTCGCCTGCTTTGTCGTTTCGATAATGGAAAATTTTTGAATATTTATACCCGCTACCCACAAAAGGGAATTGTTTATCATACATAACAGTTCACCGTTTTGCATAATTACAGTATTTATTATTTAATAGGACACACATGGCGAATTTGATCTAATGGGGATGCGGATTTATTTTTAAGCTTTCGCTGCAATGTCCAAAGCACGGCTGAGATCTTTGATTAAATCGTCGGCGTCCTCAAGACCAACAGACAAACGAATAAGACCATCAGTAATGCCCAAAGTTTTACGGTCCTCAGCAGGAACGGAAGCATGTGTCATGACGGATCTATAAATAACACAAAAAACAAATGAATTCATAATACCATAATGTTGATCTTAATTCTAGAACTTACGGCAATTCAGCCAAACTCTCGTATCCGCCAAGACTTTCAGCCAGAGTGAAAATCTCCAGAGCCTTCAAAAAGGCCGTTGAATGTTTCAGATCGCCCTTGATATAGAATGAGAATACGCCACTGTAGCCATAGGTCTGCTTAATGGCAATCGCGTGCTGTGGATGCGAAGGCAAAGCCGGATGCAGCACCTTCTCAACAAAGGCGTGCGAGTCCAGGAACTTGGCCACTTGCAAGGCGTTTTTCTGATGTTGTTCCATGCGCAAAGACAAAGTCTTCAGACTGCGGTTCACTTGGTAACAATCAAACGGCGATGGAACAATGCCAACAGCTGCAATCAAGAATATTCTTTAAGATATATACACGCAATGGAGAGAGAAATTAATTACCATTTTGCAAAAACTTCAATCTGTTGTAGAGATCCTCAGAGTCCATGGTGATGCCGCCCATGACAACGTCCGTGTGACCATTCATGTATTTGGTCAAGGAATAGCACACCAGATCAGCGCCCAGTTCAAGAGGCCTTTGGAAATACGAGGTAAGGAAAGTGTTGTCCACGGCCAAAATGACATTGCCAACATCACGGCAGATCTTGGAAATTGCAGCAATGTCAGCGACCTTGATCAAAGGATTTGTTGGCGACTCAATCCAAACAAGCTGCAAATAAATTTTTAAAAAATTAATAAGTATTACACTATTAACTAGTTTATAACGTTCATGATAAATTACCTTAGTTTCTGGTTTGAAAGCCGCTTTAATATCATCCAATTTAGTGGGATCAACGAAAGTTGCAGTAATTCCCAAACGAAAAGCCACTTGCCTGAAATTTTGTAAGATTTAAAGTAAACTCTTCCCGATTTTTTATAAAAATATTTACAATTTATTAAAAACAAATGTTTTTTTAATTAAAGGATATTTTTATGTCAAAAACTGTTTTGAGTACTTAATGTGAGTGATTAATTCATGTAATGCAATGATTACCTGATAAGTCTGTTAGTTCCACCATAGACATCATCACCCATAATAATGTGATCGCCACTGTTCAGCATGGTGAGGACAGCAGTTGTTGCGCCCAGACCAGATGAGAAGGTCAATCCATACTTGGCATTGTCGAGAGCTGCGAAACATTTCTCCAGGACACTGCGAGTGGGATTACCACTTCTAGAGTACTCAAAGCCCTAAAATTAATATAAATAACAAATCATTAGCGTCATTTAAATTAGAAATCTTCGAGGAGGTATTTTGAATTAATTATATTTAATGAGATTGCATATTTGTTGTTTATGTTAAATATATAGTGATTTGGCAAAATAGATTTGGACAACAGGGCTCGCCTGTTTATTAGAGACACTTATCTGCGAGACCTATCAGTAGAGAGACCTATGACTTTACATATTTCAAATTTTCTAAATATAAACCACTTTCTGGTTGGCGACTCTGATGGTCAATCAAAACACAAACACAACAGGAGAATTTACGGCCAAGATTAACGATATTTATTATTATTGTTTTCTGATACTGATAAGCTAAAGTGATATGTATAAATAAACAATAATAAGAAATATCATTAACCTAAAATTCGGATAGAATGATGTGGCATAGTTAGATACCATTCTTTGTTTATCATTATCGGCTTAAATAACATTTCAACCCCTGTAAACACGATACACAACACATTCACAAACACATACGCAAATATAACTTTAATTTCTAAATGATGGAAAGTTTTCTGCTTGTTGTCGGCTTATCTCATGTATCGACAGCAATGATAATGCGAATATCAATAATATATATGTAACATATGTACATCTTTGCCCATTTGGATACATTTGTGTTCATCAGTTGTGCAAACAAAGCTCTTAGTATTTATTAATAGGAAAATATGGCTAAACGGGGATATAAATAAACACGACTATGCACATGTTTTCAATAAAAAATCTATCTTACACGGTGCTCCCCAGGGGCATCCTGCTTGAAGGTTGTGCTCAGCGAAATAGGCGGAATAACACTGGCGCTCTTCCATTGCTCCGGATCCTGTCCAGCATGAATTGATTTGGTTGCAAAACCTTTGGGCTGACTTTTGAAACTCATTTTAAATAGCTGAAAACGAACCACTCGCGACAAACACTTGTTAATCACTGTTCCGCACCACAAGAAACGATGGTTTTGTGTGATCGATAGGTCATTCACACTTGCTTAGAACCAGCATAGATAAGCGATTGGTCGACTATCGCAAAATATTATCGATGGCCAATTTCCCAATTTCAAATTCAATGTTATGCGAAAGGTACAAATATCTCAAATACAAAAAGTTTTTAATTCATCATTTAATTAAAAATGTATCAAACTTATATTTTGCCAAGAGAAATTCGTTACTTAATAGTTCTTTATTCTATTTTCGCGGTAGGTATAAATACATTTTAAGATTGTGGCCCTGACATTGCTCCACTTTATTTATTTTTGCCGAGAGCACAGATGAGAAACAAACGAATTTATGAATGAAAAAATATATTACATTTGAAAACAATTTTATCAGTTCTATTTTGTATGCATTTTTTAAATGTTGTTAGAAGTTTGCAACAAAACGAATATGAAAAGATTTCCACAAAGTTTGAAATTCGATTTTATATGTAAATGTTTATTTAACTACAAAAAATACAATTTTTTTTATTTGTTTTTACTATAGTTTTTATCCATATACATTGAAATAAATAAATAATGTACACACCCTTTTTTCTAGTTATGAATTAAAAAAAATTCTATCGCTTCTATTACATTCCAAATTACAATTTTATTTTGTACATACATAACGTTTTAGTAATTAGCAATTTAACAAACAGCACTAATAGTTTTTTTTTCGTCGTCTTCCCAAATACTGTGACAACTGTCCACAACAAGTTGTGGGGGGGAAGACTTGTGTTTCATAAAGAAACCTTGGATTTGCGCTGGACTCACTGTCCGACCTGTATTAACGATACGTTTGGCGAACTCTGTTGATTTGGCAAATTCTTGGTCTCCGAAAAATTTTCTAAACATTTGTTCGAGCTGATATTGAGTGCAATAGCCGATGTATTCCTTCATATCGATTCGACCGGGTCTAATTAAAGCGGGGTCTAGGCGATCTAGGTAATTAGTAGTCATAAAAACAATACGAGCTTCTGTGGAGGCCACGCCATCGAGGCAGTTTAATAAGCCACTAAATGTGATGCGATTCAGGCCGTCGTAAGCGGATTTCTGCTGCAGCGTCGACTCTCTCGAAACAAATGCAGCATCAATGTCTTCAAGTAGGATTATAGTTTGTTCTGGGGCTACGTTTAACAGATGATTTAGTCTATCATCGGTGAGTCCCCGTTCCGAGAGGTTTAGCAAACAAATGCCATATTCCAATTCTCCGGCCAAGGCAGTTATAAAACTGGATTTGCCACAGCCTGGCGGACCATATAATAAGTATCCTCTGCGATACGGAATTCCTCGCTGTGTGTACCACAATGAATTGCCAATGAAATCATTGCAGTCCGAAATGATTCTTTTCGAAATGCCTTCATCTAAGACAACTGAACTAGAGGGTCTTCGTCGCCGGGGATGTCCAAATGGTCGCCATTCCGAGCCCATCGCCGTATACATAAGTGTTTTGCCCTCGGTTGCTTGCAAGGCCAATTGTCGCGCTTCCTCCAGAATATCAAAGTAGATCTGTTTGTTGTTGCCAAACGCAGTCAACGTCACCGATTCCCAAGGCACTCCCATGTGTAAATCCAAAGTTTGCTGTTCCCTTGTGCGCTCAACCTGAATCCAGTTTCGTTTGTATTGGAATAAATGTTTGCCAATGCTCGGTATAAAGTCGTAGCTGGTGCGAACTTGACCATTGTCATTTTGCAAGAATGTCGTCTCCACACTCAAGTGCTGTGTTTTTTTGGCCCCTTTAACAGTGATCCATTTTAAGAGCCATTGGTACGATTTGTCTCTACAGGGCACTTCCAAAGTGATCATCATATGACGACGAAATAGCACCACAGCACCCTGAAACCCCTTCCTTAGTATCGCTGCACTGGCTCCCACTCCGAACAGTCCGAAGCCAGCCCCAAAATATGGGTTTGACGACAAACTTGAAATCAGTTCACCCAAGGGCATCTTCACCTAAAAGCAAATACATATTTTTAGTATTAAAGAGCAGACAATACATTATATTAACTATAGCAAGCGTGCGAAGTCTTTACTATTCAAGAGCTATAGTGATTTTTTTCTGGAACGTTTCTACTCACACGAGTTAATTTGTACCATAGCTTGTTAATTTGTACCGAAACATTTGTTACAAAACTGTTACCAAAGCTAACAAAGAATGGTGAAAACCACGAATTAAATGTTTATAAAAGTTTTTGATGAATACCAATATTAGAAATAACGTACCACTTAATTTCAAAATACCGAAAATTATAACCGAGAGTATTGCGGTGGTATATGATGAGTGATGAACAAAACTGAATTATGAATATATCTTTACAATCATGACTTTTCTAACAGTAATATTATAGTATATGCACATAGACATGCAATACAAAATACACACACACGAATATATCCAAAGTATATACATACATACATACATATGAAGAAACCGGCAAAACTCAGATTATGCACATTTCTATTAATTAAGGAATTGTAAAATGTACATTTTGACAAAGTTAATTAAATAATATAACAATTTGATTATTTGGTTTTCTTTGTCAAGTTACACATTGTAAATAAATACATAACATTGAATTTATTAGATGTTTATGTTTCTCATTGCATCAATGTTCATGTGCACTAACTTATAATATTTGCAGCCTTCTCAGCTGAAAAGGTACATTTAACAAATTTACCACTTTATATAAGTAGTTTAAACAGTAATTTGCATCTATTTAAATAAAATATTATTCAGCTTTTCAAACTTTAATGTACTTACGCAAACCTTAGCATCTACATAAACACGTTCATATAATAAAACAGCTGACAATGTATCGATTGCACCATCGATATTTACAGACTAAATTTCGACTCGGTTCATATGAATGAACGAATTGGATCATTTCATGTGTACGTTATCAATAGATTCTTCCGTTTTTAATTTTAATTATAGTTGATTTAAATAGTTATTTATTGTGTGGTTTACGTTTGAAATCAATAATTAACTTATTATTTTTGTGATATTTATAAGAATATCGAATATAGTTCGGCAAAGTATTTAATATGTACATATTTCAAGATAGTGTGTATTTTGTTTACCTATGTATGTATTAATTAAAAGAATTCTAGCTTACTAATAGTATGCTGCTAATGATGGGGTGAAATCTATAGTGTGTTCATTTATATGAAATCTATTGGAGAGCGTTTAAATTGATAATATTAAATAACGCAACAAACATTTTTAATGTTATTCTATAAATAGGAAAACATTGTTATATATTTGTATTTACAAGAAAATGTCTATCACAAGAGATTAAGAATGTTCCCCATTAGTCAACAGTATCTACACCCTTATGTTAATAGTTGCAAGCTTCTAACTACTCAAATTCATTAACAACATAATATAATAATAACGTAAGAATCATTTAGTAGTAGTAGTTATTTGAGTCCAGCGTTCAATTCGATTTGGGAATGTATTTTTTCTCGCCATTTTCCTTTGGCACCATTTTTGCCTCTTCATCTTCCAGACTATTGATGGGCCGCAAGGCATTCCAAGATTGTATTTCTCCCGTGGCGAAAAGTTGGTAGAAAATATAAGTCACAACAGCAATGACTCCTGAGATCTCGAAAATGATACGCCACTGACTGATTGAATCCTAAAAGAGGAATGAATAAAAATAAATTTTTTGTAAGAAAATATATAAATAATAGTTATAATTAGGCTTACTTCTTCTTTGACTATGAAGCCAACGGCTAAGGGCGAGAGGAATGATGCTGACATATGAATTGTCTGGCAGAAAGCCAAGACTGCTCCGGAGTGTCCATAATTGGGCGCCAGATCTATAATGTTCGCCATTGCGCCGGCGTACGATGCTGTTATTAGCATGACAGCAATAAACCAGAGTACCAGAAGAATAACAATATCATCGATGTAGCCAATGCAAACGATTAGCAGTCCAGGAACAACCTGCGAGAGTGCAGTAAACACTTTTCTCACATTGGTTAAAGTCAAAATCTTGTGCAGCAGCAGCTTGTCAGCAATATAACAGAAGAGTACGGCCGAAACGTACGATCCGAGGAAAGGCAGTCCAGACACAATTCCATTTGTGGAGAACTTGAACTTGAGAATGGCATTCATAAATGTGGGTCCACTCGTTATGAACACGTAATGTACAAATATTCGCCCGAATGTTGTGATTGCAATCGCCCAGACCGGCAGGGACAAAAAGATTTGTCTCCATGGCACCTTCATAGTGACTGAATTCAAGACTTCTTCGCCCACATTCAACTCAATATAGTTGAGTTCTTCCCTTGTGATGCGAGGATGCTCCCTGGGCGTGTTGTAGGCCAAAGCATACCACAGTATGCACCAACCGACACCCAACAAACCAGTTGTATAGAACACAAGTGGCCATCCGAACTTGGTAATGATAAACCCGCACAGCGGATATGTCAACCCAATTCCGATACTGAAGCCCTGAAAGCTTGACATGAAACGCGAACGCTCCGATAGCGGTATCCAGTATCCGACAATTGCGTACATTGCAGGCCAAGTCAGTCCGGAAGCAAAGCCCTGAATTGAACGCAGAACTATTACAACTGCATAATGCACTTCAGCGGCCAATGGCATCAGGAGACTGCATAACGCAGTGGCCAGCTGTGACCATCCAAACACGGATTTAGTTCCCAGTGCTTCAGTTGCAATGCCCCCAACGACTTGGGAGAGCACATAACACCAAAAGAATGAACTTATGATCACAGACTTAATAACAGATATCTGGTCCTCGTTTGCGTCGCCCTAAAAGACAACATAAATGTTAGATACTGTTTCTTCAACTGATCCGGAAAGTTGAGCACTACCAAGTTTAACTTGTAGGTATGATTATTATTCTGCGATTGTGTCTCGTTGCCGTTTGAAATCATTGCAACGAGTGCGATGTTCATATCATTGCGCATCATGAAGGACACCAGGAAACCCGACCATGACAGGAAATACAAAACCACTCGCGCGGGAATTTTATCTGTAATTATATTTCACAAAAAAGAATTGATTCTCATTTGAGTAAGAATAAGTTAGGTATGAATATCCTACCTCTTAAACTAGTCCGATTAGTAATCGGGTGAGGTTGCTTTGTGGGAGCAGAATACATTATGTTCTCGTACTGGAATTCTGAAATCGCAAAGATAAATAATATGGATTAAAAACAAATTCTTAATAATTCCTGAACTTTTCCTATTGAGCTAAAGTATTCCAACTGGCCAATCCAATTTTATCACTTAATAATTTCCGGAGGATTTCAACAAATTGAAGGATCTTGTCCATCCCAAAATTCAAGTTCAAAATTCTAAAAAATAACACTGCAGGCATTTATATATATATTTTTTAAATATGTGTGGAGGTGGGTCGATGAGCAAATTTACTTTACAAATTCTTGGTTTTCGCTGTTTTTGCCAACTTAGCAAACAATAATTAATCCACATCAATTATTCTAGCAAAAGCTTTTGAAATTCATTTACGACTGACCTGGCAAAACTTAAACATTCCCCTCAATATCTGGAATTGCCCAATGAAATCAATAAATTATTTGAAGGTGATTAATCAAAAAGTCGCATTATTTAGCTAGCCTATTAAGTTGATCACCTTGCGTCGAGGCTTCATGATTGCATTGATTATTTGTCAGTTTGTGCAACTAGTATTAAATGTGGCGTCAATAAATCGATTTTGTGTTTATCGAAAGGACTCATCCGCATGCCTTATCGTTTCATGCATTCATTTGGAAATGATTTGGAATTGAAACAGGCGGTCAGCAATATATTTCACTGATTCTAAATTGTTATTCTAAATTATTCTTCTAAATATAATTTATATGTATAATATATATGACGATAAACTAACATAAATATTTACAGATAGTTGCAACTGCACAAAAATTGACAAATCTTCCCAAAAGTAGTTAGACGAAAAGCACTTATAAAAACACATGTGACTATTTATATACACGTATGTAAATACATATGTATGTGTATGGGTTTTGAATGACCAAAACACACACACACACACATCCACATTGTGTACTCACATTTGCCGTGTTGTTTTATTTACTCAGTGAGACTGTTGTCAAAATGGCTTTGCAGCCTGCAACTCCACAGAATTATACCTCTTTAAAGTTATTTCCATTCATGGGCAGACACATGCAGATTTGTGCAATCTTATTTTACGGTTCTTTTAATGTTTTCGCATTTAATTGAAAGTTATTTCACCACTCGCTTCGCTCGTTCCCAATATTGTCGATGTAAGTACATTCAATGTATGTTCGTCGTAAACTACTCGTCGTATAAGCTTTTCTTGTCATTTCGATAAATGTGGAGCAATCAATAAATAGTTGATTTATAGAGTATGCAAATGCAAGTACTTTTAGTACTTAAGATGGACACGTTACTAATTTCTTAGCAGACAATTTGTGCTAATTGAAAAACATTGTTAAACGAGTGGGTTTCACTTTTATGCGAATTTCTTATTGCGTTTTTCAAAACTTATTTTGGTAATTCATTTTGTGCTTAACTATAGCATGAAAGTCTTTTTTATTATTTTCGATTCATTCTAAATGCTGTCAAAATCAAACTGCACCGACAAGACCGTTATTATTTTGTTATTTTGATTGTTATAAGGCTTGTTTGTTTAATTTATGTCTGCTTCGTCCCAAACCCCAACTATATTAAGTGCTTATCGATAATTTTATTGGCAAAACCAACCCCCACACATGAATAATCGATGACAAGTGTGATAATACAGATGTTTTTATCCGTTTCAGTTCAACTTCATTTGAAAGAATTCACAATGAAGAGTTAAGTTGTTTTTTGTATTGCATCAATTCTAAAGACATTTTTGGAACATTTAAAATATATTAAATAAATGGTTTCACTTACATCCTTCTTAATAAAATAATAGCAAAATTAACAATAGCGCAGTTACCAATGTAAATTCAAATAAACGAAAAAAATTGCTTCTAAACTTAATAATTAATTAGCGCAAGTCACGCTTCCCACACTGCAATAAAAGTAGCACATTTACCTACAAACTTTGCAAACTCTTCACACCGGTACACGTCTGCAAGGTAATGGTACTTTTTTATGGTACATTGTACAACGGTACAATTTGCAATGCTACAACCAATAAGTAATCGTAGCTTATGGTAATTTGAAATTTTTCGAGATGTGGCAAGTCTATTTAAAAAATTATGTTTCTTAATTTTGTTAATTTTTTGTATGTCGATAGAAATGTTACAAAAAAGTTCTACAAATAAAATTTGAATTAGATAAATATTGTAAGTTTTAATTATTGTATACAAAATAAATCTTATTTAAAATCGGTCGTGTGCATAGGTGAATGCTTTAGCTGCTACATATTGCTTTTAAATTAAGCGTTAACCATTTAATAATACAAAATCAATACTCAATTTTATCTTTTTAATTATCAAAATAAGCATAATATTTCATACACCTTTATTAGATGACTATAAATATTGAACATCGAGTAGCAAGTTTTAGAATTAAGGATTTTCCATGGTGGCAACAGCGACTTGTGGATCACGTGCAGTGGAAGGAGTTGGCTCCTCACTGTCTCCAGGAGAAGGTTTGTCATCGTCGTCGTCGGACTTCGGCACGATTATTGCGCCGCCCCGCTTCTTGGCCATTTCTAAATAATGCAGATTCTCCTCTTCGGTCAGGATCTTGAAGGGCTGATCCTTGCCAACAATTGCCACAGTAATGTTCTGGAAATCGGAAAATCATTTCAGTAATTGCCAACAATATAGGTAAAGAATAAATACCAATTGAGATCCGCCATCGTCTTTGGAGACGAGTTCATCGTTGGGTAGCGAACTGCGAATGGCGTGAATGCCATGGCAAATAATGTCGTCCTTAGAGCTGGCATTGAAAGTTGACAAATGGCGCTCCAAATAGGTGCGAGCACTCTGCGATCTCGAGCCAATGGTCATTGCTTTGCAATTGAAGAAATTGGCTGAGGGCTCAACCTTATAGATATGCGGGCCCTTCTCATCGTAGCCAGCGAGGAGCAGACCCACGCCATAGGGACGACGATCGTAGCGTTGCGTTGTCGTTTGCATTTTGTTGCCCAAATTGGTGATCAGCCGCGACACTGGATACGTGGAGCCATACGAATGCTTATAACTTAAGCACTCCGAACGCAAATACTTGCTGAGCACTCGAGCATCGGCCGTGATACCAGCTATAGAAATACCCAAATGATCATCGATGGGAATGATCTTGCGCTGCGAAGCGGACAACTCCGAAGCCGGCTTGCAGAGGGCAACGAGAACGGCGTAGTCTCGATTTTTGAGGCCCACAGTTGCGGTGCCGAGTTTCACAGCCGCCATTGCGTACTCCACTTGATGGAGGCGCCCTTGGGGGCTCCACACTGTGACATCGCTATCGTACTGATTCCGAAACTGCATTGAAAACCGAGTATTATTTCATTGTTAATGCATCAATTATATATGTACTTGCCATTTTCTATATAAAAGCTGTCTGTCGGTCCAAGTTGTTGAATGTTGAATATTGAATGATGACAATCCAAATGTGTTAGTGGTGGGCAACTCGTACGGCATTTATCACACGGTCAATTTCATCGGGGCATTTCTATCGATATACTAATCGATGAACGATTGTGGGAATGAATATTTTGCTTTATAATTTATTTAAAAAAAAAATCGCCAAGAAAATATGTTTTCAAATTGGGTTTAACTAATTTAAGTTTAATTAAAAAAAAAAAATAAAGAAATAAATGAAATTAATTATCAGGTAGAGCTGTTGATATTGTATCCAACATAATTGGATTAAAAAAAAAAAAAACAAAAACTAATTTTAATATTTAATTTTATTGCAATTTGCAAATTGAAGCGTTTTTTGTGAAAATATGTATGTGGACCTATGGACGTTATATTGCATTTATATCAATTGCTTAGTTATTTATTCACATTTTCCCACGAATTCCTAATCATTTTAAGCTTATTAAGAAAAATATATTTGATTTAGTAAACAAATTAGAATACTTTTTTTTTTATTCAAAAATTCTTCTTATTTATCATCACCTTAAAAATTTTATGTTTACTAGTTAAGCTGCATACTGAGCTTACAATAGAAATAGATTATGGCGAATTTCCCATATCTAAACCAGGTTTTAATTGTTGCGGTCAATTTAATTATTTTGAATATGTAAGAATCGGAATTACTTAACTAAAACTAATATAAGTTCTAAAAGAAAATATTTCTATATACAGATGTAGACTGATTTTATCCACCAAAATGGGTATTGTGATATCCCATAAGAGCTTGAGTTTGTTTTGGATCTGCGAGCTCTACTGCACAGCAGGAGTCCTGAGTTCTGCTGCTGCCCTCGAAGATTACTGTGCGGAACTCTCGCCAAAGTCGCTGAGCATGATTCTGGGACAGGCGTACAATCCACGCTATATGAGCATTGAACCTCCTCCAGATCCCACTAAAATCGGAGCCAAAAGATCATCGCTTGATGTACCACCATTCTATGCAAATGATGATGTGCTTTCGTTGGGCAGTTTTCCGGCCTGGGAGACAAATCATTTCACTTACTTCGAACAAAAGGAGGAAGACTCTTTGAAAAGGAAAACCATTCACGTGAGAAACGTGTTCGAGGGAGGAAGTGGACCAGGAAAGCATGAAATGTTTAAAACCCGCCCCTGGGAATGCTCTTCAATCATCAACTGGATTGATCTAGGTTTGAATTACTTTCCACGCTACATTCGCTCCATCGAATGCATTGCCAAAAAATGTTGGTACGGTCATTTCAAGTGCAAGCCCAAATCATTTACCATCAAAGTGCTGCGTCGAAAGCCAGGATCGTGCATTCATGTGAGCGACAAACTGATTCTGATCACTTCCGACGAGTTCACTAACGATTATACACAATTGTGGATTTGGGAAGAGATCGCCGTCAATTTCTGCTGTGAATGTGTCATGTTGTATTAATTATTTATAGTAATGTAATAAATAAACAGTATCAGTATTAGGAAATCTCAACAAAACACTTTAATGGCATTGGGCACAATGGACACTTTGATAGGTCGCGGTTCGTACTCCTCGCCGTCTATGGAATAGAATATATTTGGGGAACTCGTCGATGGATAAAGCTTGATGGTTCGGCTCTTGACAATTAAATTGGGTTCTATTGACTTATTCGTAATGTTGGGAATATTCTTAATAAATTCCCAGCCCGGTTGCAGCGAATCAATAAATTTGCTCTCCAGCTCGGCAAAGTTTTCGCTGTTCTGATTCAGCGATATATTGATTTGGTTCGATTTAATAGATCCCTCCATATTCGTGGCGCAGTTCTCATTCACAACAAATTTATGGGACGCATCCACTCCTTTTTGAGCGGGGACCAGTTTCTTCGTAAAGTAACCTTTATTAGGTAACGCTACTTTGTCCCTTTGCACGCGACAGTTGTTGCAGCCGCTGCAGGGAGGCGTGTAAACATAATCCGTATCCATTTGCCAGTCAACATTACCCGAAAAGGATCTCAGGAATGCAGCAATATGATGCTTGAGCGGACCCAGATACCAATACTTGTCCTTTTTGGTGTCAAGCTCCTTCAGCAGACCCCACGAGAACCCATTCAATCCAAAAATGGGCTTCAATTGACTAGCACTTTCCTCAGTGGAGGCGGGATCGTTAAGCACATCATACTGAATGACACTCTCGTACTTAGACTGATTCTTCAGCAGAGGCAACAGGGAATTGCATAGTTGTATCACATATTCCAGCTCGTGCTGTTTGCTGAAACTGAAGAACGACGCCTTCGGTTGCTTCTCGCGGCCAAGCGGAAGGAAGGAGATGGGACACGCGCTGCCCTGGCGACGCAACAGACCGGTTATAACCTCAGATTTCGTGCCATCGCCGCCGGCAACAACAATCACATCGGGCAGCTTCTGAAGCTCCTCCACATAGGCCTTGGCGTGGCCAATGTAGTTGGTGCGCAGCACTTCGACCGAGTATCCAGCTAAATGCAGTATGGGCTCGCAGTATTTTTTAAACTAAAAACTAATAATGATGAATGAAAAAGTGATTATAAATAAGGTCAAAGCTTACAAAGTTCTCGGCCTTTTTATTGTTGGCAATGGGATTCATCACGACGAGCACATTTTGAGGCGTGCCCTGCGTATTTTGGCCCACTTGCAGCACATCAGTGGAGAATTCATGCATATATTGTTTAATTCTGACAGAGATTTCATTTGATGAATAAACAAATACACATGGCAGGTAATTTAATAGTTACTCGATGTGTGTTTTCAATGTGGATGCGCCATAACCCAAGGCTCCGGAGAAAAAGACGCTCTTCTTCCAATTATTTCGAAGAGTTCGCAGCACATTCATGTTTATATAAACTACCTATATAGAACTACAATAATAAACTTTATTTTTGTACTCTAGGCACCAACAATTTAAATCGATTAAATAGCGTCAAAGCTGGAAGTCTACGGAATGAAACGACTGCTTTCGATATTTGAAATTCCGATAAAACCACACGATTGTAATCGATACAAGTTGAAATCCATTTTGATACTTTACTGGGATTAGGAACCTATTAACTTCATGTATTTGTTTTTTAATTTAATTTTGAGCATGTAAAGTAACTGACAACTATTTGCGATTTAACATATGTTTTCTGTACAGTTATCGATAGCTGCAGCAGCGTCAGGTCACCATCGAAATATTTTCTGTTCTTATTTCACTGTTCCGATTGCAGAACGATTAGAGGTAAAAAATATTAAGAAAAACAACTCATATTGATGGTGTAAAACATGCAATTAGTTTTGTAATTTCTAAACCAGAATCGACATCAAATTGCGTTTCTAAATGCTCTTTTTCGTTCAACGATATGTCGCCAGTGTTTCAACGTTGGCTGTTTTGAGAATTGATAAACTAAATTATGTGTGAATACATGCATATGTATGTGCGTGTGTGTGTGCTGGCACAATTGTGTCTGGATAAACTGAATACAAATAAAATCTGATAAAAACTGCATCCACTTGAAACACACTCTCACAATTGGCAAAGTGCTCTCGAAAAGTTCTTCATACGCGTGATTCAAAGAATATATGTGTACGTATAGCAGCATCAATGTAATCTCAATTTATGTATATGGACGAATTAATACTTGTGTGTGTGTGTATAAGTATGTGTCCACACTGTTCCCATGCCCAGCATAAAATATTCGATTTGATTGACAAATAAAAAGGGGAAACATTTTTATATTAATATGCCTATATAAAATATATATGCATATTAATGCCAAATTTATGTACATACATGTTCATCAAAAGCAGAAAAATCAATCACATTTCTTAAGAAAAATCCCTCCCAAAAACAAGTTAATTCTTATGGAGCGAAAAAATATTGGCGTTTCTTTGAAAATTCGCTTGGGACCAAAGTTCTCGTTCCCATTAGCTTTCCAGTACAACTTTCCAAAAGTGGCAATATCATTGTGGAAATTCGCTCGGGGGAAATTGTTCCTTTTGCACTCACACATACACACACACAAACATTTATACATAATTCATGAACAATTATGTATATACACACATTTAAAAAAAAATTATTAAATTACCCTAGAAGGAAATTTATGTATGTGACTGCAAATGTCCTTCCCACCAAAGCTGATCGATATCACGCATGTGATGAAAGTAATCGATTTCCATTAAAAGATCATATCATTAACGCTCTAAAGTCGCACCTGGGCTCTTGAGGTAAACTTCTCGCAAAACCCTTAACATAGAAGTTGCGCATGAAAGGTGCGCGCAGTGACCAACTTTCGTCCGGTCCAATTATACACCAACCCAACCTCACATTAATACACACACATCCGAGCACGCACACTCATGCAATGCTGGCTGTGTACAATATACGGTGTGCGCGGTAGAGTCTGCGCTGCTTCTCTCGCTCTTTGCTGTGCTTACCTACGCTCAAAAAGATCCACTCAACATATTTCTATATTTTTTCAATTTTAAAAGATTTTCAGGGTGTGAAAAAAGGTATCGAAATAAATACATATGTACAAATATGATATTAAAGAAAAAAATACCAAAAAGTATTTGAGGTGCTCACATTTACGTTGAAAATATCCATACATGGTCACACTGTCAACAAAATTGTTTCTTGAATAACTACTTTGCTGTTCATACGATCATACCAAAATTCTCAAGAATCATTTTGACTATGTATTATTAAAAATACCTCCTTTTTGTGCTGCCTGTAACATACATTTTCGGTTGACACTAGTATGTTACAATACCGTATAAACACTTAAGTTAAAAAAGTGTCGCGAAGAGTGATACGACAATCCTAATAAAAAACTTGAAAATTTGTAGAGTGAAATAAATTATTGAGTATAAGGTAACTCATAATGATATATACCTTTTTGTTGTTCTGATATAAAAAAAATCCCGGATGAACACCTGATTTTAGCTAGAGGTTTACGACGATGGTTTTAGCGGCGGCGTCGAATTTGTCTTTGTTTTTTAAACTTCAAACTATTTTTAATTGAGATCATTATTTAATTTTTTCACCCAGATTAAAATCTTCATCAGACTTAATATTAAATAAAAAAAAACTACGATTTAAAACAAAATTTTTTTTTATTATTTTTTACAAATATTCCTTTTAATATTTTGGTATACATACCTTAAATAATAAATTCATAAATCCAAAATTCAATTATCACTTTCATCGACTACTTAAACGAATAATTCGCCACTTCTGGCGAACCAGATTCACAGGAATCATTGAGACTATAATTATTATTATGCATGCCAAAATTCAATGCTCTAGGTCTATTATTACGGTTTTTCCAGTTTTTGGGGGCGGAAAGGGGCGTCGCAAAAATCTAAAACAAACTTGATCTGCGTAAGAGCTACATGAATATTGTCACCAAATTTGATATCTCTAGGTCATTCACACACTTAAAACGTCCATATGCATTGGGCACAACAATTTTGATAAATAGTTTAACGAATAACTTTTGTTCTACTTATCCGATTTGTACCAAAATTACAGGGTTTATTAAGAGTGTCAAGCGCAGATGGGTTATTAAATTACACATCATTACACAAAGAACTTTTGGAGTTATATGCGATTTACATAAAAAAACTTGACTTTCTAGATTAATGCTTATTGTGGGCGAAGGGGGCGTGGCATCCAACTTTTGAAATAAACTTGAATGCAGGAACCTTTGTACCAAATTTGGTGTATCTATGTCTTATAGTCTCTGAGATCCAGGTGTTCATACGGACAGACAGACGGCCATGGCTATATCGTCTCGGCTGTTGACGCTGATCAAGAATATATATACTTTATGAGGTCGGAGATGCCTCCTTCTGCCTGTTACATACATTTTCTGTTGGCAATAAGTTATAATACCCTTCTACCCTATGGGTAGCGGGTATAAAAACGTGACGTATGTCTTATAGTCTCAGATCTGTTCAGATAGTCGACTTCGCTGTTACTTCTATTTCAACATCCTCAATATACCTTTCTTACTTTTTATATAGACAATAAAATAAGTGTTGAAAAGCTTATCAAAAATACTAATCCGTTGCATCGGGCTGCAATTTTTACACAACAGTAAAAGATTATCATAAACCAACAACAAACTAAAAAATTTATTATACGTTTTTTACAAGCTCGTCTTGTATTTATATAAAATTAAGTTTTGTAATATACTACGCATACAACTTAAGAACGCCCGAACCGATTTCGGCCAAATCTTTCCTTCTGCTCACTGGCAAACCCGAAATACATAAGTAAAACAGAAACGATCTCCCACTATGTATGTATGCACACAATATAAAATTTTCCGAAAATGTCTCAACTGAACAAAACGCTCAGCGAAAGACGCTAGCAAAACGGAACCGAAAAAAATTATACGGTTTGGGCGAAAACAGAAAACATTGTTTCATTTCACTCCCTCTTTTCAAGTGTATGTTTTTTTTGCGACGTTCTGATCATTGCCCTGAACATAGGATATCACAAATAAAAACAGTTTCATTCAAGCTTCGACTGTACCGGACCGTTGACTTGCTCAATATATTATGTGACTAACTACGTAAAATTATTAAATAGGAGTGATATTCTGTGAAGCTATAACTATTCGATGGCTGCGCTGATCTAAAACAAACGACAAATACTTGATACAATACATGAGTGTTGTCATTAAAAGCCGGGGTTATTCCGATTCCGCTTTGGTATTCTCTTAAATGAGCATACAATATTCGGAAACATCGATTTGCTTTGCAAAAACTTAGCTTCGAAAAGTATTCGTGACAACCCGGTTACCCGAAAGAAATTGGTCTTCGTGACTTAGGCTTAGCCACCATCTTGCGAAATTCGGTGTGCTAGGTAGGACAATATAAAATCAACCTTGTGAAGTTGGAAACCGTCAGTCTACTCAGTCAATTGACAGCACACAGTACACTTCGAAAGATTTTCGTATGTAACTACAGTCTTTGTAACTAGAGTTTTAGATTTAAAAATAAGTGAGTGTAGAATAGAAATGACTGTCATATAAGTACAGGGAAATTCTCATTTTAATTTTCCCGCTGAGAATATTTCAAAAAATTATTTCCCAGGTTGACACTATTCTGCAAATTGTGATGTGTCATTTAGTTTGCTTATGGCGTCATTAGGAACAAGTCAACCTTTGGTGTGCGTTGCGATTTTTACTATGGATAAAAATATTGAACAAAGAGTGTGTGTGTGAAATTTTGTGTTTCAGACGGAATTTCTTGTGCACCACGATAATGCACCAGCGCACAAAGCGATCATTGTGAACGAGCTTTTGAACAAAAATTCAACAAATAAAAACCACCGTACTCTCCAGATATGGCTCCTTTTCTGACTATTTCCTGATTCCAAAATTCAAATTACCATTTCGTGAAAACCCGTTTTGAGAGCTGAGTTTTGCATTAAAGTTTTGTTTACTTCTTCAATTGTCATCGTGATTGTAAAATAGACTTGTTAGATGGTACAGAGTGATACACCCAATAGACCATTTTCAATTGTTTTAGTATAGGGTCAAATAATCTGTGTGTTATGCAGATACGATGGGAAATGAAACATATCGATAACAACAATGTTGATGCAACCATTTTCAAAAATTTTAAGCTATTCAGGTAGCAAACAAAAAGGTTTTGCATCTGTGCGAATAAAGCCTTCCATTTTGCTAATCATTGAATATGCAGTTCTCTTACCTATTCTTACCCTCCCAAAAGGCAATCCCAAATATGGTCATAACCAGAGTTATGAAACGTCGGTAATTCCAGTTGTTGCATTTGCCCATTTTGGCGGTAAGAACCATATGCTGGCATTTGTCGGACTAGCCGATCTTTTTATTAGGGTCCGGCGCTAATACAGCACCGAACTTGTTCCATTTTGGGATCTTCGGATTTAAATACTTAGCTAGAACGTTGGGTAGATGGTACCGTCAAAGTGGCATTTGCTAAGATATTACATAATAAAATAAACATATTAATAATTTCCCTTTTTGTTGTAGTGGCAATGGACGACACCGACAAATCGCAACAAAACATGATATCAAACCTACCTCTTTTGTTTGCAAATGGATATCCAACTTCCTTGGACAAAATTACCGAGTCTCAGTTGGAAAATTTCATACCATTTATGGTTCAATGCTCTTTAGGACACATTAATTTGCCGAAGAAAATAGACTGCAGCGAGCCGGAATGGTGGCCAGAAAATGCGCCGTTTGGAATTCCGCTCAAAAAACCGAAAAACTTTTATGGGGTAAGTCTTAATTGTTAACTATAGAGTTTATCATAATAAATTGAATAATTCACAGAATTGGATGGAGAAAATGAGGGAAATTGTAGTGATTTGTTATCAGTTCCACAAAAGCCTCTTTTTGTTACGCTTCTGCAATGATTTGGCCGCATACGAGCATGCCAGCTTGAGGTTTATTAACAACTACAACTCAACTACATCTCTTTACGATAGACGAAATAACAAACTGCTCGTAACGTTCCGTAATGAGAACATGGTAAAACAATATACAAAGTTATTATTTCAAGTTTATTAATTTACAAAATATCGCCTTCCAGTCTTATGATCGAATGCTAAAAAATAGAAAATGCTTGTTATTGCATAAAAGTAAAACCGATACGCATGATGACACACAATACATGATGGTCGAACCACCTCCGTTCGATATTTATCTATGCGATAACTGTGATGCTGAACTATACTCCAAGGAAGCTATTCTGGTAAGCATAAGTGATTTTTATTACTAGGTAGAAAAGTCGTACTTGCTTTTATAACCCGACCGGGCATTGGAATATAAAGACCCGCCCATAAATTAATTTAATACCGATCTTTTTAATTTAAATGAATAACATGTCTGTTATTGCAGGAACATGAGAAAATCTGTAATATTGAAGATGACGTCATATTGTGTGACTCTCCAGAACCCGAGAGTAAACTTGAAAGTAAAAATGAGAATACGGAATTACGGAACGCATTCCTGCTCAATTTTTGTCTTCAATCAAAAGAACCCGATCATAATTTTGTAAAGCAAAAACAAGGAGGAGCAAATTCATGCACTGAAGAACTGGTTGTGGTGACATCAAGCAAAAATAGACGCATATCAGCACGAAGGAATCGAGCTGTGCCTTCCCTCAATAGATGTGCATTTATCCCAATATCGTCTCCAGCTGGTCAAAAATTACTGAAGACAATGAAACAGACAATATCGCTAGAGTATGTTTCTGAACGGCAAGATCGTTTGGATCGCTTTTGCTACACACCGTTAGTTGTAAATAATAAAAATAGCTGCAAGTATAGTAAACCATTCGAGAGAAAGCCAACGCCCAGTAATGTGCATATTACATTCAAGAAATTGCATGAGAGTAGCGCGCATATTTATGCATTTCCGCGTCGACAGTTTCAGCAACGGCGAAATACTACGCAAAACTTTTTGTTTCTCAATTCGCCGTTGATTAAGCAGTGCCGTCCAATTTCGGTTCGATTAAAAAAGTTGGCCGAGAATATTGGAGAGCAATTATTACCTGTAGCTGTAACGAATACAAAACTTAATATTAGACTAACACGCGATACTTCACTGAATTCCCAATGGAGAATTTCACCGACAAGCGAGGTTCTTGTTGATACGATTGATTTGTGTTCTTCGGACGATGATGATCAGCAGTGCGATCAGATGGCACCACCAACCAAAATTCTCAATTCGTATGCAATAATCTCTGTGTCGCATAAGAAAGATGTCGCTGCCACCCAACAACATAATAATCAATTTGTTGAAAACGCTGAATGCACAACACTAGCCGGCTATGCGCAAACTATAGACGACAACTCGCTAAAACCGCTTCAACAATCGGTCTACATATTTTCTAATTATAAGACTAATTCTGTACTAAACCGATTTAGTCTTGAATCGAAACAAAAAAGTTTGGATAAGATAAATCAGACATCAAACACATTTGCACAATCCCAAAACCAGGAAAATTGCAATTTGCCCAAGAAAGTGGTGGCCGTTACGGACTGGTGTGCTGCCCATCCAACGAGTACTGAGAAAAAAGACATCAATCAAATAATTTCCATTGATTTAACAACATAATTGATTTAACCGGCTAGCATTGATTAATTAATTAAAATAAACTATTGTTATTTTTTACAATAAAATTAATTTAATTTAATTTATATTGCGTACTCTTATTTGAATTGTTGAAGACTATTTTAAGATCTATTTAATTTGGAAGATTTAGTTTTAGAGCGAACTAACTTAATGGTTGCGGATTGTGAAAATGCACAATTATGTTATACTTGGCTAGATTACTTTTAGTAAAAATACAAGAAATTAAGTCGTTTATTTCAAGTCGTTTTATTGTAATCAAATTAGATCAGTACATATGAAGTACTACGAAAATGTTTTATTCTTTTGGTGTTTATCATTAAATGCACATCGAATGTATGTATAATAATCAGAACTCAAAATATTGTTAAAGTGCGTTTTTATTTACTTTTCGGTACAATGAAAAGTTACACATATTAATTTTATTAGATAGTTACTAATCTTTATGGGAATGAGATGTAATAGACAAATCTAATCGCAGGAAAACAATGGTGAATAAGAATATGATGTAAATGAAGCCAATAACCAACAAGGGTTCTTGCAGCAAGGATACCTTCGAGAATGAGTACTTCAGAGTGAAATCAGAAATGTGATTCTCCACTAAATTCTGTTTCGAGAACGAGATAACAGGACGTCCGACGGTATCCAAATAGGTGTACATTAGATCGTTTTGATGACGTTTTACGCTGTATGGCGTCACAAGCTCAATGTTTGTAGAACCCTCGGGCAAAATGATGTTGACGACAGCTTCATCAATCAACATATTGTCATGGATATGATCGATAAGATGCATCTTAAGCATGTATTTGTTGCCAGAACTGTATAAATACTCATAAGAGGGCACATTATAGCCAAGGGTATATTGTGTCTTCCAGCCGCCAAACAATGGGAATCTCGGACGCAGGTCAAGATCAACAAAGTCGCGCATTAAATTCATGTTGGATGTAGAAATGTTGCCGTTGGTATCGCGATAGTAGACACCATTGGCCGATGCCGGCAAATAGGTTTTGTATGATTTTACAGCCGATTGTCCAGAACGGCCATCCTTTTGGAAATCGTAGCGGGAGAATGAACCCTTCAGCTTGGCTCCAGAATGTGTCATTTGAATGGCCTCCTTAACGGCAATATTGCCCCAGTGTGATACTTCGATGGTGCGCTCCAAAGTGTTGACTGTGAGGAAAGGCGTTTGGTTTTCATAGTGCAGCACCAGTTCATCTTCCGCTTGTGCTACACAAAAAGTAGAAAAAATTGCCATTAGCATAATAAATATGCATACATCAGAAACAATTACCTGCAATATTTTCGAAGGGTCCAAAGAAGACCTTATTGGATGTTACAGAGAACGGTTTAGCCTGAGTGTGCGACAGAATGTTGGACGAGCTGAGAATAACGTTGGTCTTCTGGCTACTCGTTGGGTACTTCGAGTAGAGATAAAGCTTGCCAACAAACTTCACCAACTGTTTGTCGTTCTGCTTGATTTCCGAGGGATGTGGCAGTACATTTTTGGTAGAGACTGTTTCGATCACAATACTCTGCTTCGAGGAAGGCGAGCTGAATGTGAGTTTGTAGGAGAACTGATTGGTGACTGCACCGTCTTGCAGCTTTTGTATCTCAACTTTTTTGTTCAATCCATCCTTGGCCGAAATATACGATAAATTCGGCTCAGTCACAATAAATACATATTCTTTAATGGGTTTGCCGGTTGTCTCCTCGGCGGTGATTTTATACGTTGTCTTCACGAGTTGTGACGACAAATCGAGGACTCGTTCGACATTCTTATTGATAATTTCAGCATTCGCTGCACTAAAACATAAATATGTTATTGCTACACAGTAAATTATCCGACTTAATTCCATTTTCTTCATTCTTTTCGACACGTATTGCTAAATGTGAGAGATTATTTAGTGCCCGGCAAGGTTGCAAATCAATCGATTAATCGATTTTTGTGTCTGAATTGTTCGAGTATCTTTTAGAGTACAAAGTTCCGGAGAATAAAATTAGCAAATACTTTGCAATTCTATTCAATTTAAAAACTTTAATCTGATATTCGAGTTTGAAGTCAATTAATAAAAAAAATAGACCAAATTGTTGATCAAATAAAGCGCTACTTCGGTAAGCAAATTAATCGTGAATGCCTGCACTGATCGAAATACGATTGTTGCGGTTGTGTGATGTGGCATGAAATATCGATATTCTCTCACATTCTATAGTAGTGCAACAAGCATCGATACACTTTATTCTTGGTGCCGAACGTGTGCGAAGCGGTGTTTTTATATCCATTTTTATATACTTTGTAAAGATGCGCGTGGAAGCTTTGGAAAAGGTCTGGGTGGACAAAAGCCGCTACGACAATGCCGAGAAACTCTACTACGAGAAGTTGTCCGACGTAAGTATGATGAACCCAAATAGTTTACAAAAGTCTCTCACACGTACTCATGTTCGTATGTACGTGCGTGTGTGTGTGTGGATTAAATGCAAAAATGTGTGTGTGCGAGCGTGTGTGTGTGTATGTATGGATGTGCTGGGCACTTATCTCTTAGAGCACGTTTTCTGTTACCAAGGGATACAATTCCCGATTTTATAAAATGCATATTAACCCGGGACCTGTAAATCGATGCAATGAATTTATTGCAATTTCAGCAACAAGCAAGAATATTACATAAAAGTAAGGCAAAAAAACTTTTGTGTTGCATGGAAGTATTTAACAGTCATTGTTTATAACAAGTCTTAGTTTATTTTTTGGATTTCAACTCATGAAGAATTAACACAAAGCGCATTTGGGGAGTTGAAAATAAAATTGATTGGGTCTTTGTCAAAATTAGATTACTCTTTGAAAATACTTATATATGTAAATGAAAAGCATCAATTTAGTTGACAAATTAATGTACAACACACTTACAAATAAATATATGCACCTTCCTGCACTTTCATTGAAATGAAAATAATCTATTTATAAATATTATTTGTTGTAATTTGAAGGTCGCGAAGCCAAATAGCTGCAGTTTAGTAACAGAAATTGCAAAAGCCAGGGAGCACTTACAAAATACTTTGGAAAAGGTGAGATACTCGCAACTTATTTTGCTGTAGTTTCTTTCTTTTGAACTCCTCGGGTCGTATATATATTCTCAGAAACTTGTAGCTGCTAAACAAATGCTGTATCTATGTGTGTAATAATAGCAATTTCGTATTTTCAGATCGACGGCATTAAATTAGAACCATGCGCAAACACCGAAGTCTTGAACCGAATTGGAGTTTTGGAAGCCAATGTCAAGGATTATCAGCAAATATTCCAGAGCATATTAAGTCGCCTTTCTCAGTTGGAAACCCAAGTCTCCAGCAACAAAGCCAACACCAACGTAAACGCTAACGCCCCCGTTTCGAACGCTAAGTCTAGTGCCAAGGATGATGACGATGACGACGTGGACTTGTTTGGCTCAGAGAGCGATGAGGAGGACGAAGAGCATGCACGAATTCGCGAAGAACGCTTGGCCAAATACGCTGAGAAGAAATCAACGAAAACTGCACTCATTGCCAAGTCGAGTATATTGCTGGATGTGAAGCCATGGGACGATGAAATCGATCTGAAAGTCATGGAAGCCGAGATTCGTAAAATCACTTTGGATGGCTTGCTTTGGGGAGCATCAAAATTCGTGCCGGTTGCCTTTGGAATTCAGAAGATAACCATCTCATGTGTCGTGGAGGATGAGAAGGTTTCCATTGATTGGCTTACCGAGGAGATTGAGAAAATCGAAGAATTGGTGCAGAGCGTTGACATTGCTGCATTCAATAAAATTTAATTTCTGATCTACGATTCACAAAATTACCTATGGAGTGTACTACGAGTGTGTAAAGTAATGCCCAACACGAAAGCAAAATAAAGGGCTGTTTTTGAACATGCAATTTGAATTAATGTTAGTAATAATCCGAAAGTAAATGGAGAAATTCTACCAAATTCCAAAAGTTAATTATCTTTAGACCGAAACCACTTAAAATTTGAAAACAATTTCTAGTAATTCAATCGAGGCAGATAATCAAACCAGGTCTTATCCAAACGGATAACCGCGCAACAAATCTTCGATATGGCATGTGGATAGTGGAACCAACTCTGTAAAATATAGTTATTGGTACAAAAATACTAAAAATACACAGACGTAATTTTTCTGTATTTCTACAACTTCACAATTTTGTTGCACCGTTTCGGTTTCGGAATGTTCCGAAAATTTTAATTTTAAAAGGGAATTTTCTCAATGGGAAGTAAACAGTCGAAAGGTGTGAAAAGAATGTACTGAACGATGCTACTTATTTTTTTAAATACTGAATGAACAAGCTGCTTAAAAAGACGCGCTTTGTATTTTGTTGCTGTATTTTGGTATATCTTCCATTTTTGATTTTGGCCACACCCTGGAGCTTTCAGAAAGCTTTTTATATTTAACTTTCGCATCGATGCTTGTTCAGCTCTAGTCCAAATCTATCGCAACGATTGTGTAACGATATTTAAAAAATCGATAGTGACATCGATGTTTGTCCAGCTCTAGTCCAAATCTTTCGCAACGATTGTGCATACATACAGTTATTTATTATTGATGAACTAAACATATGAACATACATATGTAAAATAGTGTTTTAAAGTTGTTTTTTTTTACTGATAATATGAGTAAGTTAATGGAATTAAATTAAAATTTGCAAAACGCGGCTTGCATGCCTTAGAAAATGTGTGCATGAGTTTTCTATGAGCGGTCGATACATTTTGTGCGACATTTCTACTTACGTACATAAACATGTTCGATTTTAATGGTCGAATGTAAAAGTAGAAAAGTATCTACAGCTGCGCATAGCTCGAATAGTGACAAAACGAACTGATTTTCTGGAGAAAAAGTAACCCCGCAAAGTAAAATAACTTTATCTACATTTAGATACACATATACATACAGTGGCTCACACCTTATTTCGTGCAGAGGAAATGCCAACTTTCAAAGTCGAATATCTTTTGAACCAGGAGGAATTTGATAAAAATTTAAATGCAGTTTTGTTTAGCAGATATTTATTATATATGTAGGTACTTCATTGTTTTTCCTTTTTTCTAAATAACACTTGAAACTAAAAAAATCATAAAATATTTGCATATTTAAAGTCACAGCTTATTTCGTGCAAGATTTTTGGATGCAATTTATTTTTGGAATTGGGGTTTAAAAATGGAAATTTCTTAATGAATACTATTGTTTATATTGTTTGTCAATTTATTCTGATATTTAATTATAGCTGGTCACACTACAAATACATAATCTTTGAAATTTTGCAAATTGAACCAGGTACCACAATTGAAAAGCGGGAATTAGTCCTAAATCATTTTAAAAATGGAAGCACTCAGCGGGAAATAGCTAGGATGGTTGAATTAAGCCTCAGTACAGTGTAGTATATCATTCAACGTTTTGTCCGGGAAAATCGGGTGGCAGATAAGGGCCGAAACGCTCCGAATAAAATCTTCAATGAGACCGAGGAAAGACGAATCGTCCGCAAAACTAAAGTCAACCCCAAATTATCGGCTCCAAAATTGGCATCCTTGGTGGAGAATAAAATGGGGAAGAAATGTTCTGTAGAAACTGTCCGCCGTATACTTCGGGATCAGAACTTTAATGGTCGAGTAACTCGAAAAAAGCCATTTATAAATAAGAAAAACCAGCTATGCAGACTTAAATTCGCCAAGGATTACGTAACTCGTCCTATGAACTACTGGAACGAAGTTATTTTTGCAGATGAGTCCAAATTTAATATATTTGGGACGGATGGGATGCAGTATGTTTGGAGACAACCGAATACAGAGCTCCAAAACAAACATTTAAGACCAACGGTAAAACACGGAGGTGGGAGTGTGATGGTTTGGGCTTGGATGGCGGCTTCAGGAGTTGGAAATTTAGATTTCATCGATGGGAACATGGACAAAATGATGTATCTTCAAATATTGAAAGATAATCTCATTCAAAGTGCGGGCAATCTGGGTTTGGAAGGGCGGTTTAGATATTACCAGGATAATGACCCAAAACACAAATCGGCTATTGTGCAGTCCTGGTTGATCTGGAATTGTCCGCACGTTATTATTCCACCAGCCCAGTCACCTGACCTCAATGTTATTGAGAATTTATGGGCCATTCTCGATCATGCCATTCGCAAGAGGTCCATATCTAATAAAAATGACCTTAAAAAAGCGCTTGTAGAAGAATGGAACAAAATCCCTATTGAGACAACTAAAAAATTAGTTTCATCGATGGAATCACGTTTAAAAGACGTCATTAAACAGAAAGGAGGTCACACTAGGTTTTAATTTTTTAGTTTTAGTATAACATTTTAATAGCAAGTCCCTTGCACGAAATAAGCTGTGACTTTAAATATGCAAATATTTTATGTTTTTTTTAGTTTTAAGTGTTATTTAGAAAAAAGGAAAAACAATGAAGTACCTACATATATAATAAATATCTGCTAAACAAAACTGCATTTAAATTTTTATCAAATTCCTCCTGGTTCAAAAGATATTCGACTTTGAAAGTTGGCATTTCCTCTGCACGAAATAAGGTGTGAGCCACTGTATGTACATTTATATGTATACATACACTTGTGTGTGTTTGTGTTATATTGTCTACTATTGTTTAAACAATTTCGCTCACTCGCTCAAATTAATATTTGTGCTAAGAAGCACGTATAGCGTGTTACATATGAGTTGTAATATGGATCAATATAATTAAAATGCATGTATGCCATCACAATATCGATCCACTTTCTGAAACATTTGCATAGCACAAGTCTGCGTGCATGTGCGTGTGTGTGTGTGAGAGAGTGTGTGTGTGTGTGAATCTTGGCTAATTCATTTGCCGCTGGTCAGAAAAATACATATATTTACTATCGTACGTCGAGTTACTGAATTAAATTCTGTTTTTTATGCACAAATTGATAAAGTGACTAAGGTGACAAAGTATACAAATATTGTTATAAAACTGATTTTGTGAAAAAATCTCTTCTCATGCCAACCTCAGTTTATCGATTCAAGTTTATTCGGCTTTCTGCTGCCTTCTGGGCTCGAGTCCTTTCCGAGCTCACCGGCAAAAGTGCCGTTCTAGATTCGTGCGTCATAGCCATTAGCGAGGGCAGTTTGTGCAGTTCGAACAATTACTATTAAAAAGTTATAGCACAACATGCGAAACATTTAAACACGGGTCTTAGCAAGCGGTATAAAGTATTGGTTGTTACTACCTATAGGTGTAATTATATAATATTTGTTTTGTAGTAATCTTTATGTTGATAGTTAAAACTAAAGTTATAGAGAGAAAAAATCAACCTTAGTTGCTTAGATTTTCGGAGGGTTATTGAGTTGTAGAATATTTTTAATTTATTTATCTTTAATTAGCATATTTACGATTATTTGTTTTCTTTTTGGGAAATATTTAAGATATTTTATATGGTTCTGTAACAATGCAATATTTACTATTGTCAAATGCAATTTCTAATAAAGATTTTTGGCTATAAAAAACTAAATTAGATAATGTCATAATTAATATAACTGATATATTTATACTCGTTTAATGTAAGTAAACTAATATTTCTCATTCTGTTTTTCAGGACGAAATGGTCAATAATTGTCTTTAACGGAAATAAGAATTAAACACTTTAATATGGCCACCCAGCATCATTATACCGTCGAAGTCGGGGATACCAATTTCACAATCCTCAGTCGGTACATTAAGTTAAGGCCTATTGGATCTGGCGCCCAAGGAATCGTTTGGTAGGTCTATTACTTCATATTATATTTTATGTGTACATACAATTGGGATAATTACCAGCTATTGGGCAGCACAAACAAGATTTTGTTTACAAAAAAATCTAGAATAAAGTTGGAATTGTCCTGAGTATATATAAAAAATCTTTTGTTTTTAATTATTTTTTAATAATGTGAAAGTTTTTAAAAAAACGCGAGTAATTTGTTTTTGGTTTTTTTTTTTCAAATCAATCTTTTTTTTTTAAATTTATTTTTAAAGCATATTGTTCGCACTGCAATGTGCATATTTTTGCTATATCATGGATAAATTTAAATAAAATCATTATTTAATTTTTAACACTCATTATTTCGAATAATAAAATGTCATTTCAATGTCAATGCTTAATTTTGTATTACTCTAAATGTGTCTAACTTTTAAACTAATTTGTTTTCGAGTACTAGATATACAAGGATGTAGAATGAATGCTTCAAAGCAATGAATAATATATAATGAAAATATCGAAACGACATCAACATTTTTATGTCTGTCTGATCATTAACTTTTAAATCAATTTTCTTGGAGCTCTCTGTACGCCAACAAACTTAAATTTGTTAGAGTATTAGTAAATAATTTTCAGCGAATCGACAAAGGTTTGTTTGTCTTGTTATATTTATCTTATCTTGGTGGCACTACCAATATCAGGGCACTGTGAGGGATGGTCTTTAAGAAAAAAAAAACAGTCTTATCTAATGACTTGGCTACAAATTTATATATTTGTAAAATATACACCAACAAGAATCATAATTTAAAGATATATTTGTTTACAAACCATAAAAAGCATAAATAACGAGAACAATGCTAAAACCGGTTCAATGCTGCTAAATAAATGATTCATGAATTCCTTTGAATATTTCTGTGTTTGTTTAAAACTTTCTTTATTTAACTATTAACTCGTTTTCGTTTCAGTGCTGCTTACGATACGATTACTGAACAACACGTCGCAATTAAAAAGCTATCTCGACCATTCCAAAATGTGACGCACGCTAAGAGAGCTTATAGAGAGTTCAAGTTAATGAAGCTTGTGAATCACAAGAATGTGCGTAACTGATCGCATTTTAAGAATGCAATCGGTGGGCAATAATGCAAATGTTATCCTTCCCTTTTTCAGATCATCGGTTTGCTTAATGCGTTCACGCCACAGCGCAATTTGGATGAATTCCAAGATGTTTACCTGGTAATGGAGCTGATGGATGCTAATCTATGCCAAGTGATTCAAATGGATTTGGATCATGATCGAATGTCGTATTTGCTTTATCAAATGCTGTGCGGAATCAAGCATTTGCATTCCGCTGGAATTATACATAGAGTAAACTATCAATTTTTTAAATTATACTATTTCCTTGAATGTGCCTTAACCTAACCAACTTTTTATTTATTGTAGGATTTAAAACCTTCCAATATAGTTGTTAAGGCCGACTGTACTCTAAAGATTCTTGATTTTGGACTTGCACGCACAGCGGGTACTACATTTATGATGACTCCCTATGTGGTTACCAGATACTACAGAGCTCCAGAAGTTATCTTGGGAATGGGCTACACCGAGAATGTGGACATTTGGTCCGTCGGTTGCATTATGGGCGAGATGATTAGAGGCGGTGTTCTATTCCCCGGTACTGATCATATTGATCAGTGGAATAAGATAATTGGTAAATTGCAGCACATCAATAAATACAATATGTATTGTAGATCTGGTTAAATTGTGCTAAATTTGCTTTGCAGAGCAACTCGGTACACCGTCGCCAAATTTTATGCAGAGGCTGCAGCCAACTGTACGCAATTATGTTGAAAATCGTCCAAGGTACACTGGATATTCGTTCGACAGGCTATTTCCAGATGGCCTGTTTCCTACTGATAATAATCAAAACAGTCGAAGGAAGGCAGCTGAGGCCAGGGATCTACTTAGTAAGATGCTAGTCATTGACCCTGAGCTACGAATATCCGTGGACAAAGCTTTAAAGCACGAGTACATTAATGTGTGGTACGATGCTGAAGAGGTTGATGCTGTAAGTAAACCACAAATCGTATTTTAATTACTTTGATCTCTAACAAACATATTCACTAACTTTTACTATCAGTATCTGATGATTTAGAGCTTTATATTTGTAATATGTTGACGGGAAACAAATTGTCAGTCCGTTTGCCTCTTAATCTATATTCATTTCCTGTTTCCTTCCAAGTGTATAAAATAAATAGTTCGTAAGGTTTTGTGTACGTTTAATTTTGTTTATTTTGTTAGATGTTTGTTGAATATAATTTTTAAATATATTTTTCACATGTTTTTCCAACAGCCTGCTCCAGAGCCATATGATCATAGCGTTGATGAAAGGGAGCATACAGTTGAGCAATGGAAGGAGTTAATTTATGAAGAAGTTATGGACTATGAAGCACACAATACAAGTAATACAAGTAATATTACCCGGTAGGACAAGAAGTATTCCTTAATAAGTCAATAGCTTATCAACAATACAACAATTTTATTAAAAATATATAGTAATCACAACTACAAATAATAAACATAAAGTTTAATGTATCCAATGCTTTATTACTCAACATCTAAATCTGCCTTCTTCTTACATCAGTCATTTTTATTGGGCGAAAACCACGTTAACTGGCGTTAAAGTGTTTATATTTTTATTAATCAAACGCAACAATACAATTTACATTTAGATTGTTAGAAATGTTACACATTTTTAAGGTATTGGGTTTCAGCTTTCAACATAACGACGCCAGACGGATTCACCTTCACCTTGATTTTAGTATGCGGATATAATATTCCATAGTCAACGTTTTCGTATAGATCCTGAAATGATATAATAGAATAAAATAGTATAAAGCTGACTAAAGGATGAATATTTCGAGTATACAAATAAAAAAATAAAGAATTGTTTATGTAATGTAAATAGTAAATACAAGACTAATTTAATTTTATGTCGGATGAAAGACATAATATTATTGCTTACAGTTTGGGAGGTATGTAAGTAAGTATTAAAAAAACTAAATGTCCTATTGAACAAAAAAGTGAGTAAAATTCTTGAAATTGCTATTCAAAACAACTAGGACTATGTCCTTTAAATGTCCTTTGTGGCAGAACTTGCAAGGGTCGGACTCGAGTTGTCCTTTTATAATGCCATTTTGTTTTGTAGTGTTCAAACATATTCTTGCGCCAAAGTACATTTTGATCATCCTTCCATCCATCCTGCGATTCGGCGAATTTGGAGAAGTTAGGATAGAGAAATTAATGTTCTTTTGTTGAAAATATATATATATTGGTTATATCCGGAAATCCTTCTCAAAATACTTTCTTTGAGCAAGACTTTTAATACGGCGGATATCTAAACTATTATCAGTGAATAAAAAAACTTTGTTGTCTCCAGAATTCGTGTCCGCTCAAAATTGTTGATTATTTTTTTTCTCACTAGGTCTATCCTTGTGCTCTATCTAAAGTTTTTGCCAAGTTATGACGTAGAAACGAATCTCACCCATGTCGATGTGCATTTTCAAATGACACATATTCGGCGGATCACAAGAACCAACTCTATTGATAAGCATCAACAAAATTGTTCTACTAATTTTAAAGATTTGGTATGTGTTTTGTTTTTAATATCCTGCAATTTCTTGATCGTCAATTGATTTAATTTCGATTTTCAATCGACTCTATGTTACTATCCGATTTCACTTACCTCAACTCTGTATCCTGACGAATTAATTAATCCCAATTCTTTCAAGGTCACAGAGATGTCTGAAGGAGTTCCATCCGTTCTACGATTGATGAATGCGATTGCGTAGGAGTAATATATTTGATAAACTGGACTTATAGGCTTCGACCAAATTTCAATGCCTTTATGCTTGTAAATCCTGCGTCCTTGAATTCCCAATGGATCTTGATCGACAGCGATGATTTTTCGATTCAGCAATATATCCTTGAATTCAGGTCGAATAGTTCTCAAATCGACAGACATTAAAAGAGGGGCCGCTAGAATTGCCCACACAGCAAATTGGGTTTTTGCCTGTTCATAGCTGAGGCCAAAGTTTCCGATTATTAACTACAATATACAAAAGATTACATTCCAAAGTTATCATACATATCTAAGCTAGACAAACCATGTCAGGATCGTTCCAGTGACCAGGCCCAGCATTAGGGGCAATTATGTCTTGATTATTGCCATAGTAGTCAATAATATTCTCAACCGATGCCCATGAGTCCTGAATATCATCATAATTCCTCCACAGATTGCAATTACTTTGAATCGCCGAAAAGTTGGGCTGGATGCCCGCATAAATTTGATAAACCGGCCAGCTACAGGAATAAACCATGGGTTTCCCTGTGCTATTCAAATATCTGCCGAATTCCGAGTAACCCCGATCCATATCATAAGGTTGAGCATAGCATCCATCCAACTTGACGTAGTCCACATTCCAAGAAGCGAACTGATGCGCATCCGATTCCTCGTATCCTATGATTCCTGGATAACCTGCGCACGTATAGTTACCATAATCCTCGTATATTCCGAACTTCAGTCCTCGGGCATGTATCTAAAAAGATAATATAAATTAACAAAAAATACAAGAATTACAAAAAGGAATATCTACAACTTACATAATCTGATAACGCCTTCATGCCGTTCGGAAATCGTTTGTGATCAGATAGAAGCTGTCCTGCAGGTCCACGATGCTTCTCAAGCCAACAATCATCAATGTTAACATACTCATAACCAGCCGAAGCGTATCCTTCCGAAACCAACAGATCAGCCATGACTTGAAAGAGTCGCTCACTGTGCGAAATATTTTTGGAATGCTTAATACGGATTGAAAAGGGAATCAAATCGTTATATAGTACCTTATACAATTGTAGGGATCGTTTGTACAGTCCGTATTGCAGCGAAAACGCTCCCAGGACAGCCAGCCCATGGGAGGTGTCCTTGCCAATCCATTTTCAAGGCAGAAACAAACTGCACTCAGGCTGCTTATAAGATAGATATATATAATCTGCTTCAACATCTGTAAAAAGCAACACAATCATGAAGATGTCTAGGAAAGCGTATGAGGAAAATTCTAGAAATACTTTTTATAAATTTGATATTATAACGAGTTTACTTTTACCAGGTCGTCCCCTGTTGGTTCTATTTAAACTTTACATACTTACCTCTAGAAATTAGGCATGCATTATCTTTGAAATATCCTCTGAGACTTGTTAATGGGTTTAATTAACAACATGGTTGCAGCATGCGAAAGGAATAGCTAAACATACTCACTGCAAGCAGAACACAGAATGGGGCTTTATTTAATAATTAATTTATAATTAGATCAATTTGTTAGTAGGGAAAATCACTCTAATTAGTTGTATTTGGAGTCGCTAACTGCTGGAAATTAATTACATAACTTCAACACACACCAATTACATAACCATTACATTAAACTACTTTTCTCGATTAATTTTAAAGTTTTTCTAACAAAATTAATCTTAAATATTATCAAACAATAATAATATTGCAATTATATATATTTCATAACATTAATTTCACATATTATTATTGGTTGCATGAACAAAGTCTACACACACACATAGACACACACACACATACGTATTCACAATTGTATAATTTTTCCCCGTTTCATTTTCGCATTATCTCGGATTTTCACTTTCATTCTAGCCTATGTTCTCTTTAGGGGTCGCAGGTCCCTTTGTTTTCTCACCTGAAATACCAAAGATTTACGAGTTTTATAAGCAATTCGTTAGGATCGCATTTGCACAAGATGTTAATTGGATTATGGGGAGTGTAATGTACTGTACAAATAACAGATTTATTTGGTCTAATTATAAGAGTGCACGCCACAATCTAAGTAAATACCAAACAAATGCTCCACCTCAGCAATCACAACTCTACACAATTTGTTTAATTTATTCAAGACCAAGAAATGAAAATTCTATGTGGGACTGCGCGACTGCGAGATACTCTATGATTTAACTTCTTATTGAAAAATTATGGGATAGTTAGAGTAATTTTTCCTGGTCGACTTTTTTGTTATCCACTCGTCAAATTTGCTGTTTAAAAAGAGTTTTGCATTGTTTAATTTTTAACTTACGAAATGGGACTGTAAAATTGTAAAAATTGTCCGAATCGATCCAAATATAAAACGTGCGTAGATAGTTTGTGGTAAGTAAGCTGCTTATCGCTTCAAGGCCGAAGGGAAAAAACAGGTCTTCAAATTTAATGTGAAAGGTCCGGCAGTGTCAAAGACCTGAAACTTTAATGACCAGCTCTACAAGTTTCTCATTCGTCGAAATACTCATAATTGTGGTTAGAGTCCGAAAGAATGAAACGCTTTCATTCTTCACAGAAAATTTATGTGAAAAACAACAACTAAGTAGTTTTTATAGCTTTATAGAAATAAGACAAGTTTTACTCTTAATTCATTAATATTTTATTTAGTCTTTTTCCATTTCTCATTTTCATGTTCATGTTGAATTTTCTTGTTGTTCAGTTTGCAATCATTAAGTGTAAGTGTTGTTTCTGTTGCTCTTGTGGTTTCTGTTAATGGTAATGTTAATGTTACTGTTACTGTTACTGTTTCCGTTACTGTTAATGTTGTGTTGTATTTCATTGTATATTTAATTTATAATTAATTAATAAATTTAATTATTCATAGATTTGTAAGTATACAAACATAAACATAGCCGCACATCGTATTAAACATATTTGTTTTCTTTTGTATCATGTAAAGTCAATAGAAGGTGCTTTTTCTTACATATTACATTTACACATTGTACATACATTTTATTTGAAATATATAAGTGAGAACACTGCAGTTGAGGCAGACTCGACTTCAAGATACCCTGTACCCAGTTCTGAGATATTCATACCCATTCTTTCCCTCTGCCCTTCACTGTTTAAAATAATTTCTAAAATGGCTTTGGTACTAACCCTCAATCAAATCAGGGTTTCTTCAAATTGTACTGGAATTTTGATTTGATCTTTAGCAATAAGCGAAGGATAAGTAAGGGATATACATATCTTCAGACATCAATAGAGAGGAGACCGTGTGTTCCATGTGGTACAAATCCATAATACTATAATACCCTTGCAGCTACGATGGGCACAGGGTATTCACAATAAGATATTTAATCAATTACTTACGCACTTTGTTGGTCTAAACAAATGTATCGTAATTCAAGTGGTTACCTTTGTTGGGTATAATTGTTCTTCCCTCTCCGAGTACATTGAGTGTGAATGAGTGCGTGAGGGTGTCTGTGATAGAGAGGGGGTGTCTCATACATAAAAATACAATACATAGCAAAAAGGGTAAATAGACTTACACAAAACATGTCTCAATTATGCACATTATCATTATTACATACATATTATTTCATTTGTATTCCGAACAGTGATTGGACAACAACACAATATAACATTTAGTTTGTAACATTGTACGAGTAAGGTTTAACCATATTTCAATCGATGCCTCCAACCCGAAAATAACAAAGGGCAGAAAATAATAATAATAAATGTCAATGATGTTTTATGAAGAACTTAAATTTGAGTACTTAGGGAATATGAGTAATTGTATTTGAACTGATCTTACTTCCGTCGAAAACTAACCTATCGAGACTCAGTTAACTAGGCGTTATCTGAACGCGTCTAACTACATTACGCTTATTACATACTTTATCCTCCAAAACCCTATTAAACTCGACTGTTCGCATTATCAATTTCATTGTTCATTTCGTCGTTCCTCATATTTTTCTTTGTTCTTTTTTAACACAGCCAATCAACAAGACTTTCCATCAATCCAGCTTTTTTCAAGTAAGAAACATTCTACAGGGCACTCTAAAATGAACTGCAACTGAAATCAAATAAAATACCACCGAAGTCGTCAGCGATCACAAGTCTAATTCAAACACAACGTTCATTTCGATCGCAAAATATTTATCGTATCTATCGGTTTTTTTCGATACAATTCACTCTACAAAACTTGGAACTAAAAAATACTAAAACTGGCTTTGCTCAGCAACGCACCGAAACAAAATGGGAATGGAACAATCGAATGGAAATTTGAACAAGTTGCAGTTCATTGCAGTCATCCAGTACACGTCAGTTCATGTATGTATGTGTATGTGTGTGTTTGTGTGTGTCAAGTGGTGCCATACTTTTCGCCATAACTATGAAGTGGTTGCTAGTATTAAGTGTTCCTGCCTGCACTAAGAATGATGTCTAACGGTTTTGTTTGTATTGAAATTATGCAATGGTTAGTAAGGATTTGTTTTATACAAAATTGTGCTATTTGTTTTGACTATTTGTTGTTTATAGCTAATTGTTTAGGCTGTTGGTTTTAGAATTTGTTATAACTTTATAAATGCTATTTAATATACTTATTTCGTTTTTATGTCTCGATTTTTTCGTAATTCTTATAAGTTGTAATTTTTTCTTTTGTATTATGTTTTGTATTTTGGGCACTACTTATTACGATTCAGGGCATCTTTGTATTTTGTAATTATTAGTAAATAGTATTTGTTTGTTTTATTCTTGTATTGTTTTTCAACCATTTCCGGTTGCTTCTTCTTTCTTTTGTAGGCTTATGCACGGGTACAGGGCGTTGCATTTGTTTTTGTCGTTACTGTTTTATGATCTTTTGGTACAAATTTATGGTACTAGGTTGCGTTACGAGTAAGAGAGACAGAACGAGAGATAGATAGAAAAAGAATACGCATATGTACAGTGGAAAGAGTTGGTAGAAAACTGAATAAAAATCGATAAAGAAATATTTGCTTGCTTATGTATTATATACAATCAATTGTAATTAACTTAATTGTAGATGTGCTTTTAACTTATTTAAATATATTTATCAAAATGGAATCTGTATCTGTATTTTCAACTTTTATATTTGTTGTTTTTTTTTTTTTTTTGCTTTTGTCTTATTACTGTATAATTCATAGCTAGCTTCAGTATCGTATTAAATTTATTCAATTAATTATTATGCATATGAAAGTGATTTCATTTTTTGTAAATATTTATTTGTTAAATATATATATTTATATATATATATAAGGGCGTGTATAACTATATAATTTTGTATGCTTATAAATTAATTAATTTCATTAAATGCTTAAATTCATTAATGCACTTTATATGTACTTTTTGTGTTGCTGTGTGTCTGTGAAATTTACTATAACCTTTTGCCAAGTCACTTAACTATATACTATATATGAATATACTCGTTCATGATAATCTTTGAATAATTGGGGGATTATTCAAACCTATTCTAAATGCAGTATACTTGTGTATATCATTTATTTTTTTCCGTTTCTCGCCAATCGGTTGAGGTTTTATTCAGTGTAAACAAATATTATCTTTGTGAGAACCGAGGGTGAAGCTGAAAACTTTTTCCAACATTCAAAATTCCCCTAGAAACCCCAATCAGACCCGTGAAAGATCTTGGAATTACTTCGAATAAGGTATCGAGTGGAGTTTGCAGGGGGTGCGGAGAACGCAGCTTGTTTTTCTTTTTTAATTTAATTGCATTAAATGTAGCCTCTTAAAAACTGAAATTTAACTAGCAGCGTCTTAAAAAATGTTGTGATCTCAATACTTATTGAAGTAATTATTCAAATATTTATATGAAACTTGCAAATTGCCGTTAGCATTGATATATATACAAACCCATATTATAAGAATATGAATGCGAATACGAATATGCTAATTTTAATCTATTGTATTTAGTAATTCTTAATTTGGTTTTCATGAGTTTATATATGTATATAAATTTGTATTTTTTAATTATAGGTTTTTTTGAACTTAACGAGAGGTATTTCTATTTTCCCAAGTGTTATCTTCACTTTACATTACACACACATTAATTAAATATTTTTTTTTTTTAATTTTTTCTCATCGCAAATTTTGCAATAATTATCGTTGTTAATTTTGTTGTTGTTGTTGCAGTTTTTTTCAGCATCATAATGAAGAATGAAGAAGCGTTTCATAAATAAAACTTAATTTGTTGTATATATTGTATATGAATTTTTATTTACGTTTTTCTCGTATTTAAAACATATTTAATAAAATTAAAAAACTATATTTAAAATAGATTTTTATATAATATGTATATAATAATATTTGTATAGCATTTTAAAATAATAATAATAATAATATTTATAACGATTGAACCCAACTACATATTATAGTTTATAGATGCGTTTTGCGTAAACAAAGCAAAAAATGAATAATAATTAAAATCATAATAATAAAAATAACTACACATAAATAAGAGAAACATTTCCCACATTTTTGTCGCCTTTGTCTGTCGCAAGCAAATTGTGATTTAATTTGCTGTTTGTTCTCGTCAAACGTCGCAGTCGCAGTTGAATTTGAATTTGAATTGTAATATCCTACATAATGTACTGTGTAAAATGTGTATAAAAGAAATATGTGGTATTAATTAATTATCTCAATAAAACTGTGTTACAAATTAGTTTAAACAAAAACCTGTAAAATAGCCTTCACATACGACACTGACATGGTGCAGTGTGTGCTTTTCATGTTGCTTGTTGTTATGTTAGAAAACATTATCAAATAATTACGTGTAAAGCATTAACTAAATTATCAATTACAATTTCGAAACGGAAATAGAATTTAGACAAAAGAATAGGTCTGTGCGCTAAAAGGGTGTGTATAATATGTATGTGTATGTACAAATATATATATGTATAGTTACAACGTTACAGAGCAGCATAACAAATAGTAATTATTGTACAATATATATAACTATGCAAATCGCTCGCATTCCAATTTCAACTAATAGCGTTTATCGATTATTGTTTTTGTGAGTTTGCAATTTGCATTCGTATCAAATAGAAAAGAAATTGAAACTTTTGGAAATCATATTATGGGTAAGGACACGCTCAAGAGCAACAAATAATATAAAATTTAACAAATTATCACACTGAAAAAAATTCAACACTAAATTGTAGTTATGCGTACATATATTTAATATATGCTAGATGTATTTTTTAATGTGGGTGGTTGGTGTGTGTTTGTGTGGGGGTGTGTGTGTGAGTGTGTATGTGTGTGTGTTACATTTTATAGTTCGTTCAAATTGTATACATTTTGTTATGTTTGTTGTAATTAACACTAATTAAATTTAAAGCCTATCAAACTGCTGCCATTCTCATTGCTATATATAAATATATATATATAGAGTTTTAGTTAGTTATACAAATATCAATATTAAACAACAGCTTGAAACGTTATACACATATGTATGCATAAATACACATGAGTGTGTGATTTGTATATATATATATATTTATGTATATATAGCATCTTAGCCTATGCTTTATACGTAATAAATATGTTTGCTTTGCTTTGCTTTGTTTTGTTGTATAATGTTTAGCAGCATTTCAAAATATTTAACTATAGCGTGTCTGTTATTTAATATTTATCTCGTTTTGTTTTATGTATGCATTACAATTAATATTTGCTAGTGTTAATAATAAATATATTTATGAATATATATATTTTTTTATATATATATATATATATTAATTGTATTAACGTTTTGGCTTATTGAAAGGTGCTGCTAGTTATCGGTTTGAATTTTACACTTATATATTTTACGCATTTTTAGGCGTTCGCTTTCTTTTCTTTCCTTTTTTTTTTTGCTTTTTTGTTTTGTTAATTACTTAATTTGTTTTTACGCCTGCGTGGCTGTGTTGTGTGTGTTGAACGAAAGTGTGGCAAAAATTGTTGATTGGTATTCATGTTTTACATCTTTTTTATAAAAAGACAAAACTTGGGCGTGCCAACAACGTTATAAATGCGTTTTGAAGAAGATATCGAAATGATCTGTTTGCTGTAGCAGTTTGTCGTAGTAGTTGTAATCTTTGCCGTTGTTCTTCCTGGATTCCTGGATCGCTCGAGTGCTTGGACACGCCTTAGGGTCACCTCGAAGCGCTGCTGGTGTAGAAGTCCGCTACAAATACAAATGCAAATAAGTTATTGTGCAATTCGATGATGCATTTCTTTAGCTATATATACTCACGCGTCTCGAAGCTAAATCCGAGCATTTCATCGGGCGGCAGATGGAGATTGCCGGCGTTAACGCTGCCCCCGGGCGTGGCATTGCCCATCGCATTTGTACTATTGCCGCCGCCTCCGCCAATCATTGGTCCCTGCTGCAATGGACTCTGCGGCGTCTGGCCGCGTTGCGCCACGTTGCCGCCGCCCACGCCGCCTCCCGTGGCCGCCGCCGCCGCCTGCTGGGCCCGCACGCTGACCACGGCGCGCAATTCCTGCTTGACAAAGTCCGAGTTGGCATTGCCACCAGCTCCGCCAACATTATTGCCAGCTGTAAGAAAGAATTTGCAATGCGATTAGTGATCACGGCTTGGGCAATGCGGATTGGCAAGTCACCCACAAGATAAACAAATTAATAATTAAACGGAGCGGGGATTTTAGTCACAATATATGTATGGCTCTAAACATTTAACATAAGTATAATTACACAAAAGACAAACAAGTGTACAAACATACAAACAATAAACATAAACATAAATGCGGTATATATATTTTGGTTGAAATAATTCTTTCGAGGGTAGTTCTTGTTTTTTTGATGATACCACAAAACATAAATATGTAAATAATTTAAGGATAATCGTGGGGTTCCCTTTTACAAAAATACAAACATAAATCACGTATACGACGGATCTTAAAATACGAATTCACGCGTCCCAATCCAAGTGTTGCCACTTGTCTCTATACATGTATATATATATCGAATATGTTCGCTAGGGTTAATACAGCGAGGGGCGGGGGTTGGGGGTTGGGTCGGGGTGCTGCACCTAAGACTATGACTATGAATATATTATATACAGATGGAGTCCTAGCTACTTATATCTATGGGTTATATACACAAGATCGATTACATTTATATATGGTATATGGCTTATATTATTTATACTTGTACAATTAGAACACGCAAATGTGGTTAGGCTTGAGATGTGTGTGTGTGTGTGTGTATTTTGAGTGTGTGTGTGTTAGCCCAAAGGGTGTGTGTGGATCGTTTATGTACACAATGATTAGCTTGAATTTGGTTTTATATACAGCGCTTATCGCATATCGAATATCGTTTATCGGTTATCGGGCATGACAAGTGTGTGTGTGAGCAATAGCATGAGCGAGAGAGAGGGGAGAGTATTCAAGAGAGCAAGAGAGCAAGAGAGAGAGAGAGAGAGACACTCGGCTTACCGGTCTGCACTCGACCATAGAAATCATTCGTGGCCGCCACTTGGCCATAGGCAGCGAGGGCCGCGTAACCACCGCCTCCACCACCGCCCACGCCACCGCCGCCCAGCCCAATGATGCCATTGCCGCCTCCGCTGCCCATGCCGCCCACGCCCATCATCGCCGGATGCGGCGACATGCCGTTCATCAGCTGCAGCTGTTGTTGTTGTTGTTGCTGCTGCTGCTGCTGCTGGTGTTGTTGCTGGTGTTGTTGGTTGGCGGTGGCGGCGTTCTCATTGTGGTTGTTGTTGCCGCCGCCGCTGCTGTTGTTGTTGTTGTTATTGCCCGGCGACAAACCGAAGCGCGTTGAGCCTGTTTCGGTTAAGCGTTTGATTTGTTTGTTGGCATTGGTTAAAATCTAGTTTAAATATTAACAATGTCTGTGTGTGTGTGTGTGTCTGTGAATCTGATGTGTGTGTGTGTGTGTGTGTGTAAAGCTGTTTATGTATTGTGGATATATAACAGTAAGTGGAGCACTTGGAACTAGTTCATTTGTGCGCAACAGTTGAGCACGCAGCGAACGGATTGTTGCCTCGAATGGACAACTAGTTGACCATCACATTTGTTTGTCTATTTTAGTATTCTATGCAGCAGCTAGTTTATTCAATCGTCTATTTCAATTAGAAACTAATTAATTTATTTGCAAACCAGCTCATCTATTCATCTATTTCAATTCGAAACTCACACAACTAAGGAGTTCGCGAGCTAGTTCAATTCAGGGCTTGACTCGTGTTATCGCTAGGAACTAGGGCAAGGGACGACGACGTTGCTGCCTCACGCGCACTGTGGACGCCACTCACCTGGTAAATGCTGTGTGGCCTGCGGCACGCTGCCCTGCCGCTGCAGACGCTGCAGTTGCTGCTGCTGGAACGCATTGGCCGGAGCGCCGCCGTACGGCGACTGAGGACCGCCGCCACCGCCGCCGCCGAAGGGTCCGCCGCCCGGTCCGCTGCTGCCGTCGGGTGTTGTGGCGCCGCCTTGGCCGTGGAACGAGTTCTGGCGCTGCAGGGCGGCCGCATTGTTGCCGACGGGTCCGACGGCGCCGGGCGAGTTGAGGCCGCGTCGCTGATTCTGCTGGTACTGCCGGGCATTGTTCTGCTTGGTGGGGAGGCCAGAAAGATGGGACGACATTAGAGGCTGCAACTGAGCGGGCCGCGGGGCGTCGTTGCTGTTGCTACTCACCTGCAGCTGCGCAATGAGCAAGGGGTTATTGTGCTGCTGCAGTGAGCGTCCCGCATTGCCTGACGGCAGCGGTCCACCTGGTCCACCGACAGCCACACCTGGTCCCCCAGGTCCGCCATTGCCAACGCCAACGCCAACGCCCGTCGGCGGCCATTGCTGCGGACTGTTCTGCATGCCCGGCGACTGCAATCCCGAGCCGCTGGCAAACGGCGTGTTCGAGCGTCCGCCATCGCCCGCCTGCTGCTGTTGCTGTTGCTGCTGCTGTTGCAGATAGGCCAACTGCTGCTGCTGCTGCTGCGGATTTTGCTGCTGCTGCTGCTGCGGCGACAAACGTTGCGCACTTTGCCCGAATTGCGGCGCGTAACCTGCTCAAGGAAGAGAAGCAAGTAAGTAGTTGTCTAGCTGACAAAGTGTGAGCCACAAAACTCACCTTGACTCGGCTGCGGACTGTAGGGCGCACTGCGTCCGGGGCTGAGCTGCTGCTGCATCAGCGTTTGTGCAAAGTTCGGACTCAGCTGCGCATCTGCCGGCAGATTTGTGCGCGACAGCGACACATTCGGCGCCACCGTCGTGTTCAGCAGCGAGCCAATGTTATTGATGCCCGCATTGATGCCAGCTGCAAGTGGAGAGTGGACGATTAGCGATTACATTTTATACTGTCGGCAATTTCACCTACATTTAATCAAAGATCTAAGAATTGACCCTAAAATAGCTTTAGATTTCAAATTTAATTGCACATTGCTATTAAGTTCACCTTACCATTATTTTCTATATAAGTATCTATATCAAATTTGTACATAGGTATATCATTCACTGACCAGACTGACAGAGCTTCAAGAGTTGCGCAGTTTTCACTGTTTGAAAAGGCGACGTAACCCGAAAGGAATCACAAAATTCCCTCTGCAATTTCGTTGTTGTATATAACCGATAATACACAATAATAATCTTTATATACATATATATATATATTATGTACAATTATATGTCCTGAGAGACTGCCTAAACTTTATTCTGCAGAAAGTATTAGTCCTGACTAATCGAATACCAGACGGTAAGTGCTGTGGGCTGTATTTTGTACACACCATCATTGTGCAATAATGGATTTCTCAAAACTCCGACCTTAATCATATACAGCTTTTAATTTAAATTAATCTCCAACATCTTTCAACTCGAATTTAGTTTTCAGCGTGAATTTCTTCGTTACGCTAAGACACAAACCCATAGCCTGTATTTCCACCAGTGCTTATCGAAGACATGAACCATTTGTAGCTTTCACACTCATTTGAACATTTTTAAGTGGTAAGATATATGTATATTGGACGGCATTACTCACTGGCATTCTCGGGCACAAGCATCTGCTGCTTCTGTTGCTGCTGCAGCAGTCGCTCCTTGTGCTGCGCCGCCAACTGTTGCTGTTGCTGCTGCTGGCGCATGTTGCGCATCTGCTGATTGGGCAGCACGACGCCACCGCTGGCGGTGGCCACCGCATTCATTGGGCCGCGTCCGCGCACCGGATACATGGGCGGCGGACGCTGAAAGCCCTGATTGCGTGTCGCCTCCAGCTGGCGCATTAAATGCTGTTGATTCTGCTGCTGCTGCTGCTGCTGTTGTTGCTGCTGCTGCTGATGCTGGTGCAGATTGAGCATGTTGGGGTAGGCTGGTGGCTGCAAGTGTTGCTGCCGCTGTTGCTGCTGCTGATGCTGCTGTTGAACTTGTTGCTGCACCAGCAACTGCTGCTGCTGCTGTTGTTGCTGCTGCTGCTGCTGCTGCGACATGAGCAAATGCTGATTCATCACATGCCCAAAGCTGGCCGACTCAACGTCCATCAGCGACTTCTGGATGTCGCTGATCGCCGAAGCCTCTGAGGGTGCTGCATTCACGATGGGCGTATCGTCCGTGTAATAGTCCATCACGCTGTCCAGCAACTTGGACAACTCCGAGTCGGCAGCCGCCGCCGCTGCAGCTGCTGAGGTCGAGGCCGCTATGGTAATTGAGGTAGTTCCTGTGGTCGCCAGTTGATGTTGCTGCTGTTGCAGCTGCTGCTGCTGCTGTTGTTGCTGCTGTTGTTGCTGGTATGCCAGCTGCTGCTGACTGAGGTAGACTTCGTTTTGCAGCTGCTGCTGCTGCTGCTGTGCTGCAGCCGATTGCTGTTGCAGCTGCTGTTGCTGCTGCTGCTGCTGTTGCTGCTGTTGCTGCTGCTGTTGCAGTTTGCGTGCCCGGTTGGAGGCTGCCGCTGCCGCTTTGGGTCCCGTGCTGCCGGCGCTAATCAGATTCCCAGGCGCTGCCAGCGAGCTGCTCACGTTGTTCACCGTCGAGCTGCTGATGTCCGGCAGCGTCTTCACCTTGAGCAGTTGCTCCGGATTGGGGGCCTTGGGCAGCTTGGGCGGATTCTGCAGCAGCTTCGCCAGCATTTTGTTTTGGGAGCACAGTTTGCTGGGCTTGTCCTCCGAACGCTTGGCGGAGATGTCGTCATCCGGCTCGTTGAGCGAACGCTTGCGACTCATCGCTGGGTCGCTTTGTATTTTCAGCATGCGCTTGAGATCCTCGTTGCTCATGTTGCCGCCGGGCCCGCTGCCTCCAGGGCCACCTGGGCCCCCGCTGCCGCCCATCATGCCGTGTCCGCCGTCGTCCTTCTGCAGCTGCCGCATCAGTTCGCTCTGCCGCGCGTTATTAGCCACGCCGCCCGGTCCGCCGCCTCCCGCTCCTCCGGCTCCGCCGCTGCCATCGTCGTCCTCGCTCTTCTCGTTGAGCAGCTGCAAATGAATCGAAGGGAATGGGATTACTTTGGAGAACAAACCGAATTGCCAACTACAATTGTTCACCTTGAGCAGCATGGGATTCTGTGAGTTGCCCGCCTTCTGCAGCAGCGCATTCGCATTCGCTGCGCCCCCGCGTCCGAGCTGCCCAAACATTCCCATCGCGCCCGCCTGGCCGCCCATTTTGAAGCTGCCGCCGCCGCCGCCGCCGGTGCTGCTGCTGCTGCTCGCTGGAGCCCCAGCTCCGCCGCCAGCGACTGGTCCCAATTTCAGTTTCTCCTCCTCGTTGCATTCCTGCTTGAAGTACTACAAAGAGTAGACAAAGAGTAAATGAATTACTTTCGCGGTACAACCGCGGGCAACAAAACAGACGGACAAATGAATCTAGTCTAACATAGCTCTCAACGCACTTGAATTCCCTCTGTTAGGCTGCGATCTCTTACCTTTTCCTCCTCGCCCAGTCCGCCTGCCAGGCTCTGCGTCTTGGTCAGCAGATGGCGCAACCTCTCCGACGATTCCTGCTGCTGCGGCGGCGTCTGTTGCTGTTGCTGCTGCCCCAGCAGCAATCCGCCCATGCCGCCAACTCCGACGCCATTCGGCAAACTGCCGCCCATCAGAGCGTTGCTGTTGCTGTTGTTGTTGCCTTGCTGCTGCTCCTTTTCGGGCTTGCTGTCCGCCGGGTCGTAGGACTGAAAGTTGAAGCCATAGTTGCCGCCGGCGCCGGCGCTGGCATTTGACTGTGGCGAGGGCAAACTGGCCGCCGAGTGCGAGGACAGCTGGTACGGCGTCGCCGGGGAGGCGCAGACGGCCGGACTGAAGCCGTGGCCCGACGGCGGACGCGGCGTGCTCACCGGCGTGGCAACGGATGCCCGCGAATTGGGACGCGAATCGGTCCAGGCGCCGACGCCGCTGCCGCTGGGATCAATGTCGAACGCGGAATGTGTTGTAATATCGAACTCGAAGGCATCGCTGCCGTAGTACGAGTGCTCCACATGAGCCGGCGATGCGGTGAACGCATTCACCAGCGTCGCCGCCGACGAATTCGATGCCGAGGCCGAGGCGCTGGCGTTGCCCAGCCGCTGCTGCATCCCGCTGCCATTGATGATCGCCGAGCTCATCAGCGGACCGCCCACATTGGTTGTCTGCGTGTTGTTGCTGCCTCCTCCGCCTCCCCCGTTGTTGTTGTGCTGACCACCACCGACAAGGCCGCCCAGTAAGTGGGCGGGCAGCAAGCTGGCCGCAGATGTGGAGCTGTGTCCCAGCCCAGCCTCCATGGAGAGCGTGCTGACCAGCGAGCTGGCCAACGAGGCGCCCGGCGACATGGCGCATATTTGGCTTAGGCCCAGACCCGTCGAACCCGCTCCTGAACCCGTTCCCGCTCCCGCTCCCGAACCCGAGCCGGTGTTGTTGCTGTTCATGTCGTTCTCGGAGTTGAGCAGCGTCTGCACGGACATGATGAAGTCGCTCTCGCCCGGGTTCTGGTTGAGGAACAGTCTCGAGTTGGCCTTCACATGCACATAGACGTCGGGGGCGCCGAGACGCAAGCGAAATGGACGTGATATAACATTCGATATGGGTGCATTGTGCACGGGTCCGCCGCCCGCTGAGCTGCCGGGCGAGTGGGCCGACACCGACTCCTGAATGTCGCGCAGATGTGACTTGAGCATGGACAGATCGTGCGGATGGCAGAGATCCTGCCACAGGCGGCCGATCCACGTCTGCAGATGCTGCTTGAAGGGTTCGCGCAGCGCGGTCGCATCCAGGCTGAGTATTTTGCCGTGCACGTCCAGCTTGAATGTCATCTGCTCGATGGGCTGCTGCTGCACATGCTGCTGCATGTTGATCTCCAGCGGCGACTCGTCCTCGGGTCGCGTGATCAGGCACAGCACCGAGCTGCTCGCATCGGCATCGTCTACACAGCGACAAGGATCGGAGATTAAATTAAATCGATCGAACGGAGTGCGGAGCATTTCTACTTACCCTTGACTGGCGCCGCTATCAAGACAACCTCCTCGTATTTATCCTGATGTCCCGACGGACGCAACGGCTTCGCATCCATGCCGTCGCAATTGGAGGAGGTCTGTGTCGCTGGCCGCGTATCCTTGACTAGCATGCGCACCTTCGTCGATATGCTGCGCTTCGATTTGCCTGCCCCACTGCCACTGCCTCCTCCTCCGCCTCCTCCGTTGCCGCCGCTCGAGCTGGAATTGGAGCCAGCCGATTGCTGCGACGCGTTGCCATTGTTCAGCTCATCGAGATCGCCCCAGCTGCTGCCCCCAGCTCCTCCAGCCGAACTGCCGCCAGCTCCTCCGCCACCGCCTCCACTATTACTGTACATGTTGTTTATGATCGGCTCCAGCTTGGCGTGATCCCCCGCATACAGGTACATGTAGAGGGGCTGGTGGTAGAGCTCCTGCTTCTCATAGCCAATCAGTTCGCGAATGTTCTGCGTGCAGGATTCAATGATGCCGTTCGCGTTCACCTGCAGCAGCACCCAACCCACCGAGCTGATGTAGTGCTCGAGCGCCTCGAAGTACGCCGATATCTCGGGCACCTGGCCGTTGAGCAGCGATGGCTCGGGCAGCGGCGGCTCTGTGGAGGACACTTCACCCTGTTGCACAGGGTGTATCGAGCAGTTGTCTGTGGCGCAGCGCGAGCAGCGTGTTGAGGTTGCTTGTGGTTTGTTGCTTGTGTTGTTGTTGTTATTGTTATTGTTATTATTGTTGTTGTTATTGTTATTGTTATTGTTGTTGTTGTTGGTCGTTGTCGTGGAGTTGTTGTTGTTGTTGTTGTTGGTTGATGTTGAGGATATATCACGGCTTTGGCCTTTGTCACAAATATCACGATACTGCAAGTAAATACGAATTAATCGATGAGTCTCGATACCGATAAATAAACAAAGACGAGAAAAGCAAGTGAATATTGCAATAACAATAAATAACAACAAAATCACTGACTTAAGAGTTACGAACACAAACATTATAATCCTTCCATTGAGAATAATGCATTCTATTCAAATATATTGATTTATTTAAATTTGTGCAAATAAAAATAGAAATAGAAAATAATGATTTTTTGTTGGTCAAATAGAATGTTTTGACAATTTCACTTCAAATTAATCATTATGTTCGCAGATAATCGTTAAACTCATTATATAATTGTAATTCTTGCAATATGGTATTTAGCAAATCGGTTTCCAACCAAAATATTTATAGGTTTTTAATGAGTTTACTTCTAATTTAATATATTATAATTGGCAACGAAAAATTAGGGTATCATTTAGTCAATGTTCTCGCTTGGTAATCATGAGTTTTAAGATATCGTTATCGCTGCATAAATCTTTATTTGCGTATAAATTCCATATGCCCTCATTCCACTTTCCACTTGTTCTCCCACAACTGGATCAATATGGCGTCTTTACACAGACACATTTACAATGCATTTGCACACACACACACACACACACGTGCATAAGTCTTAGCGAAATTGTTTGTGATGCGGAAGCAAGCACACACACACACACACACACACACACACATGATCGCAATCGTAAGCAGCATTTAAGAGAACGCAACTCCAGTCATAACAATTATTATGATCGACGACATTGTCATCATCATCATCGCTTTTCGGATTGCCGAAAAGCTTTTCGGCTAGCCGAACGACTTCCGAACGTCTGAGAAGAGAGAGAGAGAGAGAGAGAGAGAGAGCGAGTGAAAAGCTTCAAGTTCAGTCAGCATGTCGCAGTCGGCGCTTCGTTTCACTCATTGTATGGGTGAATGAGTGTGAGTGTGTGCCTCTGTGTGTGTGTGTGTTTACACATGAAGTGCAATAAACCGCATTCATCTTATTTCTACTGTGTGTGAGTTATATTTTTACATCGCTACGAAAAATTTGCGCGCGCGTTTGAGCTTTGAGTCATTGACACAGGCAGAGCAGCGGCACACACACACAAACAAAACTCCACACATATTGAAAACTAGACGAAAAGGCATTTGAATAAATGCTCAACACACACACACGCACACGCACGCACTTATAAGTATGTAACTGCATGTAAGCTTGTGTTTTACAATACTATCAATATTATGGTTTGATTGAAAACTTGAAAGACGCAGTACAGGCGCAAATTTCACATTTTCCCCACAACAACTACAACAACAACAACAATCTCAAGGTCAATCAACTTGAGGGCGCGTGTTCTGAGCGTGTCAATGGCTTTTTGCCACTCGATTTCATTGTTGTTATTGTTGTTGTTGTTGTTGTTGACGTTTGTCCCGCATTAATAAAAGTCTTTACGTGCTCTTTGAGCTTATATTCACACCTGTTATTTACACATTACATACTTGTTATTTATCACTGAATATTGTTTAGTTTTCGCATCGAGAATTAATCACGTTAAAAAATCAGCGAAATCCAAATCAAATTCGAATCACAGAAAACGTTGCGCACACTCAGCACTGTCACAAAGTTGCCGAAATACTAAACATACATTTTGATGCAATTGTATTATTGTATTAAAAAAAAAGCCCGAAAACACGGCAAATATACGGACGAGCACAACAACAAAGACACACAACACAAGAGCTCATCAGGCAGGCGCGTTGCTCTCTTTCTGTTGCTCTCTTCGCTTTCGCGTTCGCTCACACTCTGCGCTGCCGTTTGTTTACCGGCTCACGTGTGGGTATGGAGAGGTATTCTCGTATTTTGGTATTTGTATACATTCCATAGCGACTTGAGTGTGTGTGTGTGTTTGTGACGCTGTTATCACCCATTTCAGTGAGTGGAGCGGGTGGCTCTCTGCTCTGCTATTCCTGTTGCACTCAAAGTAATAACAACAAAATATGAAATTAAGAAGTGCGACGTCATCGCCAAAAAGCGAACGCAGTTCGTTGATCTGCCAGCGAGAGAGAGCGCGCGCGACTGACAGAAAGAGAGCGAGCTTTTACTTCATTTTATTGCCGTTCGCAAGGAAGCTCCCCGCATGTGTGTCAGTGAGTAAGAGCGGCGCTGCGCTTGTGTGCGTGTGTGTGCGTGTGTGTACGCTAGCCAACCAGGAAAAGTTGCTTAAGCAACGGGCGTTCAAATTTTGTTGGGGTGAAGGCACTCCGAAAAATATCAGTCAAATGATAAACAACAGCAACAACAACAACACGAACCAGGGCATGCAATGACGAATTCACATGCATACAATTTACATTCGTATGTCTAAAACGTGTCTGCGCTTTTTGTTCTGGACGGCTGTGTGTGTGTGTGTGTGTGCGAGTTTTGTTCGGCTTCTGTTTGGGCTTCAATTGATCGCATCAGGTAATGTGCGAAATTTTGAAAGCTTCCAAAAAACGCAGATGCGCAGCTCTGCAGAGCAGACAACTACAAAGGCTGCACAATACTCATAAAAAAAGGGGTAAGTCTCATCGCAGCAGACAACAAGAATTTTTGGCTAGCTAAAGCGAGAGGGAGGGAAAGCGAAAAAAAGAGAGAGAGAGAGAGATATAGGTGGATGACGTGCCATTCAGAAATGAATTATTCGCATTCTATGCTTTAACGCTTTTTTCGAGCAGAAATATTTCTAGAACAGTTTTGTTGATCCTTGCAGAAACAGGAAGTAACGACGAATTATTAAACAAAAAATATTCTAAATAATATTAGGGAATATATTTTATTCCCTAATATGATTGCTGATGATTCGTCATTTAATTTCGTGATAGATATTTTTTATTTATTCCCCAATATTATTGGGTTTGATTTGATTAATTTCGTGGAATATATTTTCAAAATGTTCTAATATTTATTTAATTGATCTCATAATAATTCGTAATTAATTTCTGGATCTAAAAATAATTCAATAATAACATCAAGATTAAATTTAGTAAATTGGTGCTCTCTAAATAAGCCATATTATAGTGTTTGGTATTTTGTAATTCGTCGTCTAGTCTGTGTTTAATCATATTAAATATGGAAATACAAAATTATGAGTGTTTGCTGTGGTCGAAATTTGATTTTGAGCTGGAAATTCCAGGATGGAATAGAGCCATAAATTAACTATTGTCATCGCCATTTGCATTTAATTTCATTTATTTATTATTTATGCAAGCGCAGCTGGCTTTAATTACATTAACTAGTCTTTAGTTTAAATCAAATGTTGATGTACTTTGTTTGTGTTTGTCGTTGCCTTTGTTGTTGCTGTTGTTGTTGTTTAGCTTGGATTATGTTGTTTGCGCTGCTGCCGCATTTCATTTAAATTTGTTTTTTGAAGTTCGGCAAAGCGTGGCGCTTATAATTTGCATAATAAAGTGCTTAGGCTACCTGAAACTGATGCCGATAATCGTATGCGACTTTCAGAATACTCTGTAAAAATGTCGCAATATTTTTATATATACTGTGAAGAATTTGGATTTTGATTATTACCAATTCTTTTCTTTTCTAATTGAAAGTATGATTTTTAAGAATTATTCTTTCGTATCTGTTTAATGGAATTCACTTTTTTCTGGCCAAGTCGTGCATACCCGTTGCACTGTGCATAGGGTATCGAGAGCCGCTCGCTCTGGTGTCATTGAAACATAAATAAATTTATGTAAATTAAATAAAAATATTAATTAAATTCAGACATTGCGTCAGCGAGGAAAGAAGAAATATCCCCGTGCTTCCCCTTGCCCCTTTTTCGTTGCTTTCGCATTGGGCTGCGCATTATTTTAAGCCCTATTCGATATGATTTGAATTTGAACATAATTGGTTTTTAATTGAGAAGCGCGCGTGTCGCCAAATAGCAAAGGAAAAGCGACTGAAACTGCAGGAAAATTACATTGGGGATTTGTCTCTGCTAAGTATGTTTGCAGCTCCCTCTGGATGCTGCGAAAACTTGCTTTCGCTTATTAGTTTGATGAGTTTTTGATTAAAATGTTGGCACACTTTGTTTTTTTTTTCTTCTTCTTTCTTCTTTGTCTCTTGGCCTTTTTACTTGGGGAATTTTTCGGAGAGATTTGCGATTTGCGATTTGCGACTCACCGTTCGAACCACTTGATTTAATATTGCCGCTTTATCCGGTTTCGTTGATGTCATATCGCCACGCTTGTTGAGCTGCAGAAACTCCGAGAGCTGCTCGATGTAATTGTTTTCCATCTCCCGACGTCGCTTCTCATTGTTGCATTTGTTGATCTGTGATTGCGGCTGTCAAGAGAATTACAAATCAGTTCAATAATTCAAGTAGCTAAATTTTATTTATTAACAACAGAATACAATAAAATGTTATGAAAATGTTATGAAAGAAACACTTTTCTCACTTCCGATTTCTGATTGGAAATTCTTTTGCAAAACTAATGTTGGCAATTATGATTTTTTTTAATTTAATTAATATTTGGTTTCTCATTTAAATTTAACCATGAGTTTAAGAAGTCAAAATATTTTCTGAAATGTTATTTTCCATACTATATAAATTTAATCTGTCAGAGTTAATGGATTGATAAGTTTAAAAATGACTTTTATAGAAGGCTAAAAAATATATTCAGAATCACTTCTCATGAAAATTTTTATATCTGTGCAGTGCACTTTGAAGGTTTATTTTTGGTTGTATCTATTAACAATTCCAAATTCTTTTGCTCGCTCCATATTTCTTGATATGAAATTAAGACAAAATATATTGAATATTTAATTTAACTTTTAATTTGAATTGAATTGAAATTAGAATAGCTGTTTATGGTTGAAATATCAATCAGAATTCGTTTATTTTATGCTGCCCTACAACATATGTATCTGAAATGTATCTATTAGAACTCCTAGATGTTTTTGGGACGAACAACAAAATTTATTGAAGTGCAAAATAAAATATATGTTGGTAAGCAATTAATTTTGAAAATTTCATAAGAATTTAAAATATTTGATGCTTGGGACCCAGTTCTTGTCCACTTACCAAATTGACTTTCGTGTCCGTCTTGCGACGGATTTTGCGAGCCGAGGTCGCCGCGTTCGCTGGAATCGGCGATGCGACCGCATTCATGATGGCGGCCGAGCGCTGCAGCGCAGCTGCAATATGCGCTGTTGCAGCAGCGGCTGCCGCTGCTTTGCCCTGGTGCGAATGATGCGAGCCGAGCTGATGCTGCTGCTGCTGCTGCTGCTGCTGTTGGTAGAGCAGTTGTTGGTGTTGCTGTTGCTGCAGTGTGAGCAGATTGTTGGCAGCTGCTGCTGCTGCGGCGGCGGCGGCAACTGCTGCTGGCGTTGGCGTTGCCGCCGTGCGTTGCTGCGGCGTGTTGGGCGTCAAGCCGTGAAGCAGCTGCGCTCCCGCTCCCGCTCCCACTCCCGCTCCCTGTCCACTTACCACGCTACCGCCAGCGGCCGGCGGGATTGTGACTGCTGCGGTCGCAGCGGCCGGCGAGGAGCGCGGCAGATTGCAACCAGAGTTGCCGCTGTTGTTGCTGTGGATGTTGCTGCTGCTGCTGCTGCTGTTGTGTTTGCCACTTGTGCCTGTTGCTGCTCCGTTTGTTGTTGCTGTACCTGAGGCCCAATGATCTGGTAAGTCACCTGGGCTAAGCCTGCAAGAGTTCAAGAAAATTGCCAAGTTAAGTGGAAAGTTATCGAAAGAAAAATAGTTACACAATTATCTGCCTATGATTTGGGGAGATGGGTTGTTACAGTAATATTGCTTGTACCGATTCAATCTCTTAATAAATGAATAGATATTAATCTTCATTATCTTGCCGAACTCAGTTGCAGAATTCCAGTTTAAATATATAGGAGAAAGTAGACATTGTCCCTAAAAGTATGCTGTATATTTTTTATTTACTTGAATTACTTTTCAATATTCATTTATTTACATATGTATTTATTTATTTACCAATGTGACAACAACATACAGATTTATGTACAAAAAGAATAACAATTAATATCATTGATCAAATATTTGATAAAACTAACTAACAAATAAATTGTACTACAAATATATACAGTCTATCAACAAATAGCTATCAGAACACACCCTTTTTGGGAATGTCAAATGGGTTTTAGTCTTATTTTTACAGAATTAAGCAGATTTTAATTGGCAAATATTATTGTGTATTTTTGTGCAGCTCGAGAAAAAAAAATTAGTATTATTATTATTATTTTTCCTAATTTTACCCTTCTGTTATACCAATACCAATATACTTAAATGTAAAACAACTACCAAAAAAGGAAATATCCGATGATGATGATTGTTTTTCTATTTTTTTTTTAGTGAATTTTTCTGAATGCATTTTCTTACTACGTGTCTCACAGCCTATGACACTCGCTTGCGGCATTATTACTTGTCTTCGATTGTACGAAACAAAACTTCGCTTATGTCTAACCCCAAGCGCTTCAGGTAAAATGCAAATGCGAAAATGATTTGCAAATAAACCAATTCTTTGTTTTGTGGCTCCACACTTTCTATGCGTGATAATGTGCTGCCTCGATTACAGCCTGTATAGCATAGTGTACTTATTTTTTTGTTTAATCTAATTCATTTGCATTCGACAATCGCATGGAAAAAAACTCTGCAAAGGCCTAAAGTTATTTTCCATGAGCCAAAGTCGCATTTAATATCATTTTAGGTTTCATTTGATGAATCAAATAGAGTTTCCTTATCAATCACAATTAATTTGAGAGAACATTGAAAGTGGGTCGAGACAATTGCGCTTTACGAATTTACATCAAATTAATTTGGAATATGTTAACAATTTAATAAACGCATGTCACTTCTGTAACTACATTTTACCCTAATTCTAATGGAAAGTATTTCATTTAATTAATTAATTAATTTAATTACATTGCAATTACTGATGGAAATTCTCAAATGTATTGATTGTCGATTGAAATAATTGCAAGTATTTTACTGACTATTCTTTTTAATGTACATATCCAGAAATAATGTAAATATTCATTTCTGGATTTATTTTGAAACGAGAATAAGGAGAAAGTCTATAAGCGATATCGTCAGCAATTAAATGATTCATTATGCGATTCGAGGCGTTTCTCTGTCTACCGAAAAACAAAGGCTCGTAAACGATTCCCATTGTCAGCATATTGTCAAAGGCAAAAGTGGTTAATCAAATGAGAGAGGATAAATGGGAGAGAGAGAGAGGGATAGATGAAGTGCGAAAGAGAGGCGCAGAAATGTCTTCAGGTTGAGCTCAATGATTGATAAGTTGCGAAATTAGCCTTGTGAGCAAGAGCGATAACTGCAGATTATTCGAGTTTAAACAGCAACGGTATAAATATAGACTGCAAATGTTGATAAGCAATGCAAGAAGAAGAACAAGAGAACAAAACGTAGAAGGCGAAGGCTAACAAAGGCTAACTGCATAATTTGTAATTTAATTAATTAAAACTGCACTCGTGCTCGCTGCTTGCTGCTCGCTGCCTTCCTTAATTGGGCACGTCAATCGTCAATCATACGCCCCGTGTGCCGCAGCTAACTGTAAACTACAACTCGATAATGAACAACTGCAACTTAATCATCATCATCATCATGGGTCGGCTTATTAATGTGTCACGTTGACCAAAAAAAAGAGTCAGAAGTCCGAATCTGCGCAATTATTGCGCCTGTCAGGGGAACCTCTGGCCACAAGAAGCAACCAGCCGAGAGGGGGAGGCTGTAAGGGCAGGGTGCGGGTGCGGGGGCGGCAGCGGCGGGGGGCGTGGTCGGTTGCCAGGCTGCCCCCTTTGTGAGTAGACGTCACTCATTTTCGCGCTCGTAGCGTAGTTTTTTGTTGCTCAGTTGCCCGTCAGCTTCACCTTTGCTCTGATGTCCGTCTGCGAATACCTGTGAATAATACCCTGCACCCAAATACAGTGGGGTGTGTACAGCTATTTGGCAAACAATTAAAAGTAGTTTCCATTATCTAATTTAGTTTGCATTTTCACTGAATAATTAATGCTGAGTAAACATAAGGTATGTAATTAATTGCATGATATTCTCTACTTTTTCAAGTGTATTCTTTAATCTGTTGCTGCTAGAATTCTATTTGATTTGTTTCACTTAATTCAGAATACCAAATTTTTAATTCTAACTTTAGTAAACATTCAGTTTGTAAATATTTGCATCTGTAGTAATAAAATGTATTTTTATTACAGGGTATGAAAGAAGCTACTGTATTTCTGTTCTCTTCGTATTCTTTTGATTTGGTTTACGCTCCCTCTCTTCGTTCTCCATTCTCCACTCTCCACTCTCCATTCTCCACTCTCCATTCTGGGTTCTGTTTTACGCTGATTACATCGTTGACTCGGGGCGTTCAGTGTCTGTAATTATTTTTGCCTGCAATTCGCATTCGCATTCTCTTTGGGACCCTGTCGAGGCCTTCATTATGCACATAATGTAATTAAAAAAAACAAGAGTCCACAGTCCGTTTGCTCTAGCTGACGAGCACTGGCCACTGGTCGTTGGCAAGTTGCTTAGTGTGTGGTCGCTTGCAGGTAAATTACAGTTCTTAAATGAGCGAATAACAAAACTCACAACTTCAATACTTATTCGGAATATCTTCGTTTTTTCTTTTACAAAACGTCTAACAATGTTTTGGGTAATATTCAATAGATTTATCACGTTGCTAAATTTGAATAGCAAAAGAAACATTTTAAATACAAAAAAAAACCTAAATTGATTTATTCATTAAATTGGTGCTTCCCAAAACACAGCATAATATCCATTAATGCTTTCAAGCTTGCGGGCAATTTGTGAGCGAATCAACAACTGCGACCTGCGATATTGTTTATTATTTGAGGTTTTCGGAGGCTCTGCTTTGGCCTACGTGATGCTGGACAGCTGGCACTCGACGCGCTCCCCAAAGATACATATCATCAAATCTGAATCAAGACTCGAGCCACAGAATATTTAAGTGCTGACCTTTGTCGAAGGCATGATGAAATTTTCGGGTGGCCGAGAATGTGAGCAGAGAACGTGTCTGGATTCTTTCTAGACTTCACTGTTTTAAACAGAAAATTCCCAGCTGTCTTTGCTCTCTAGCGGGAAAGCGCATTAATTTCACTTGACAAATTTTAATTCGAGAGTTGCAACAACGATTCACTTTGATGCAGCAGACAGCAGCCAATTTGCCACACGAAAACAAACATGTTGTCCATGTTGTCAGTTGCAATTAATTGCCAGCGAGTGCGGCCAACAACAACAACAAAGATAGTAACCACGATGGGAGAGACATCAACAACGACAACAAGCAGTCGACAAATAACAACAAACATTGTTCACATAGTAGTTGTAATGGCATCCCAAAAATGGAAGTGCACAAAGTGCAATAGACAACAGCAACAACAACAACAACTGCGACTCTTAGTTTCCCAGTAAACAATTTAGAAGTTGTCGACTACGTATACGTAATTTCCATCACATAATAATACGTCATCAGTCGTTTTTACCCTTCTACGCACCACTAGATGGCGCTAGAAACTCTTTCACTGCAACCATCTATCGGTTAAATGCTAGTGCAGTTGAATTACATACATAAAAGTAAAGAGCAGCAAATTTCCTAATTAAAATGTTTTTCATGGAAACAAATTAATTAATTTCTATATATAACATTTTAGAATCGAATCGTATTGAATTAATTAGTTTGTTGTATAATACTAAGTCAATAAATCGCAATAGTATTTCACAAGATCTCGATTTCTCGCCTCTATTGAAATTCAATAAGTATGCTAGAAATTCTTGGAATTCTCCGGCCTGTTGCCGTCAACTGTTGACTCACTATTGTAATGTGTGTATATAGATACGATCTACTGATAATAATAAATTATTGCAGGTACTTTTTTTTTTAGTTTAAATGTATCGCAATGCATGAGTAATTTCAGTAAGTAGGTGATTAGGTTAATGGTAAAGATTTGTTTGGGGTGCGCTCTGAGTTTGTGAGCCGTATTATCTATTATATTTATACCTGTAAGTTTTGCTCTTAACCTCCAGCTCAAATCATTGTGCACATAATTCAGTTGTTTTGCGGCTTTTCGAGTGTTTTGCAGTCTGTCTCAGTCTCTCTGTCAGACTGACTGACATTCATAATCACACTCAAAGCATACACGCACACACACGCACACATGGAGAGGCGGCACTTGTCGCTGGCCCCTAACTACAACTACAAAACAGAAACAAAAAAAAAACTCAGCTAACTAAGCCGCCGTTTGTCGCCCGCCACCCGCCACCCGCCATTTGCAATTTGCCTCTCTCAGACTGAGCTGCGCTCTCCTCCACACTACTTGAGTCTGTCTATCTGTCTACGTGCGTCTGTGTGCGTCTGTGTGTGCGTGTGTGTGTGTGTGTCTCAGCTCATTTGCTCAGCTGTGCCGACAGTTGTGCAGTTAGTTGTACAGTTGTTGTTGCCGCTGTAGGCCTGCATTTTAGCAACTAATTGTCTGAATATAAAACATATGCTTAAACTCGCTCTCTCGCTCTCTCGTCGTGTCTCTCTCTCTCTCTCGCTCGCTCGCTCTCGCGTGCGCTCAATCATTGCTACAAATAATAAAGTGGGTCATGGATGAAAGAAAAAGCGTTTTATAAAGTGGGTCATGAATTTTGTTTCACTCACGTTCAAGTGTATTTCGATTGCTGCTCGTTGCTGTTTTTATTGTTGTTGTTGTTGTTGTTGTCGCTGTCGTTTATGTTGTATTTCTTTTTATATTTTTATATTCGCAAAAAAGCATAAAAATATATTTATAAGTGCGATATGTCCAATGATTCAGTTATTTGTCTTTGCCGGGTGTCGGGTGCGGTATATGGAGTGGGGTATACCCTTGACGAAAGGCTAAAGTGGGTGTGTCGTGAGTCACGATCGCTTTGGCCTGGTGCGGAAATAACGATGCGAATAAAATTTAAAAAATGATTTATGTTATTTCTTCTTGTTCAAATATTTATAGATCTCTAATTAAATACAAGTTTTTTAAGCCACCCCTGCCATATTTTATTTACTCTTTTCCAGCAGATGAAGGACCTCAAGTTAATAAAAATAATACAAGTATTGCAGAAAGGTGAACAATATTTTAAATCTATTTTATTTTATAGATATCAAATCATATCACATTTTAAATATGACCTTGTACAATTACTGCTTTATCTACTATTTACTTATCTGGATTACTAATTTAGCTCAATTTCGGTTTTAGTAATTAAAATCGTATTACTAAAAAGAAACTATTCAATTCTAATTTTTATTATATATGTACAATATTTTATTTTGTTCAATCTCCGGCTATAATTTGTACTATAGAATTGATTAAAAAATATTATATAATAATTGAATTATTCGTCTTTTTATAGCGACTTTTATTACTATCGGTTTCTAAAGCAAATCAAACTGAGGTCGAATGCAAAGCGAATTCAACGAGAACTAGACAGGGTCGTTCTCTTTCCGGCATCTTACAAGTAGTCTCTATCCTTCTCTCTCTCTCTCTCTCGCTCTCTGTCTCTGTCATTCTCTGTGTCTTTATGTGCACAAACATATTCGCTATTATATAGTATTTATTCAATGTAACATTGTATAACCGGCCTCAGCAATCCACCTGCTGATAAACTGCACTGTGTTTAGTTTCTGTTTCGGTTTTTGTTTTGTTGTTGTCTGAGTGGTTGCAATTGTTGTTGTTGTTGTTGTTGTTGCTGTTGCTGTTATTGTTTTTGATGTCGTCGCCGTCGTCATCGTTGCTATAGCGAAATAATGTCAGTGGGTCAGAGTCGATTTAGCATTTTGCGGCAGTTTGTTTGTGTTTTTGTTTTTTTTTTTGTTTTATTTGCTTTTGCTTTAGCTTTAGACACTTCAGCTAAGGTTAGACGCGCGTGAAAAAAAAAACAGCTGTTTTGCGTGTTCAACGGCGACTGCTGCTAAATACGGTCACACTCCAAACTGAGCTCAACTGACAGCTCCAAGACTGAGTTGCTGACTAAGATCGATTGTCGAGGTAAAGCTTTATCCACATTATACGATATATGTATAATTAAACAATAGCATAACTAAAACTAAAATTATTGAAATATTTAAAGAGGGGCTCGATTCACAACATAGTTAAATTCATATTATTATTTATTTGTTATTTCAAAATTAGTGCGAGAAAATGTTCAGCTTTAAAGGCCCCAAGGAATGGGAACTTCAACTATCCGCTATATCCCGAATTGAAAAACCTTCTGCAAATATCTCCCTCTTATCATTTAATTATTGTCTACTTCAAAAAAATTAATTTGTTTAACTATTCTACACTCGTCACTGTACTTTTATCTTATAATGTAGAATTTTGTTTTTTTTTTTAAGAACCAACTGGAAGATATAACGAGCATTAATTTGTTGGACATTGTTTAGCGTCCTCCTCCTAGTCTTGATTATTCATGTGCATAGTTTATTAAATGTTCCTCTGAGTTGCTTTAACATAAATTCCTCTTGCAGACAATTAAAAGGTTCATTAAAAAAAACAAAACTGACGAGCAATATTATTCATTATTTTGATGTTTTTCAGTTTTTGTACAATTAAATTTATATATTTCTTTCAAGTTTGCGTTTCTCAGCTGCGTCTCTAGCAAAACACAAAACGCAAAACGCAAACTGCAAACTTTTAATTGATGAGCAAATAAAAATAAAAATTATAAGCTAACCTTCAAAACGTTGCTGTTGTTGTTGTTGTTGATGTTGTCGTTTTTGAGGTTTTTGCATGTTGTTTACATTTCATAAAGCTGACAACGACTTTATACTCATGTACATATAGATTTTGTTTTTTTTTTTGATGGATAATTTACAGATTGTTTTCCATGTGATATCCGACGAAATCGCGAATTTTCCTTGGAAAGTTCATTGCGTTACTCACCTGCAAAGAAAGAACAGAGAGAAATGATGATTAATACATGGCACATGATCAAAGATAAATTCAGATATATGCATCACTTTATTTCATTATATTTAAATATAATTATATACAACAAAGAATAAATGATTTGTAGAGTAGAAATTTAAAGTGTTTTAAATTCTATTGACAATGGAGGAAAGAAAAACATTTTAAAGCGAATTTCCGCAAAACAAAGATTAAGTCTATTCACATAAATTGATATCTTTAGAATTTGAAGGGTATTCGCTATTCGCTCTCGCCTGTTTCCTGATATTCCCCTGCCTTCCCTTTCCTATCATACAATTCAATTCAATATTGAATTACAAGATAAGCCCTTGGTATGTACGTTTAGTAGGCTTTGCTTTGCTGAGCTTGTTTCGCTCTTCTCTGCGCTTCTCTTTGCTGATGTTCCATTATGTGAGGTTAGGTTCGCTTCGTTTCGCTGCTTTGCTGCTTTTTTTTGCTTTTTGTTAGGTTAGGTTCGCTTCGCTTCGTTGTGCTGTTCTGCTCTGTACTGTTCTGTTCTTTCTGTGATTTTTCTACCGGATTACAATTGTTTACATACACGACTGCACATTGTGACAGTTTCCACAGTTTCCACAGTTTCCACCGTTTGCCGCGGCATTTGCAATTGTTGTCTGGGGCGGCTCCACTTCCTCTTCCTCTTCCTTTTCCACCCCCCCATCGCCCGGCTCAACAGCAGCCTGTCATGTCCTTTTAATCCCCTTTCACATACAGATGTAATTGTGCGTCTCCATGTGTGTGAGCGTTCTATTGACTGCCTTCATTTTTATACTCGCTACCCCAAGCGCTGAAAGGGTGTGATAATCTGGTGGCAAACATCACTGCATTTATTCTTCATTCGTTCGTCCATTTAAATAACTAGATTTTTCAGATAAATATGTCTTGTAGTTATCAAGGAGAGTGTAGTTTAGAAGTCCATATATATTTTATAATTTTTGAAAGTTAATTTGTATGAATCAAGAACGAGATGATTTATTTTGTATGCTAATTCTTCCAATTAAATTCATGATAAATTTTGTTACTTTGTTTGGACTTTACTTCTTCGTTTTCGCTGTCAATTACTTTAATTTCGTTTCAATGAATTCAATTTGATTGCTGCTGCTAGCGAGTGTCTTGCTGTCGAGTTGGCTCTGTTTGCAGCCTTGTCACTTGTTTTTTGTCGTGTGTGTTTGCCAAAGGTATAAGTTTACAACAAGCTTGTAAATCCTCTACTTGCATGTGTGTGTGTGTTTGTGTGTGTGGCTGCCACAATGTCTAACATTTCAGTCGATGCTCGTATTTCCATCTGCTGTTGCTGCCCCACTTTGCGCCCTTTTTCGCTTTATTTTCCACATGTATTTTTCCCCGACTTTTTTACAATTTTCCGCTCTCGTGGACGTTGAGGGATTTCCCCATTATCAGTTGCACCGCAATAACTATTTAACTTTGACTATCCGCATGAGCGTTGCTTTTATTACTTTTCCCAGAGTTTTCGACAGTTGAGCGGCAGTTGCAATCCACAATCACATGGCTAAATCAATAAGCTGCAGATACAGATACAGCTACAAATGCATTGAGAGATACATTCAATTATTTCCCTTTAAATGTGCAGTAAATTTAATGTTGTTTGTGAATTAACAATAAATATTAGGAGAAGTTAATTAGGCAATTGTATAATTCAATATCTACATGAATTGTTTGCAATTGAATGGAGAACTGTTTGATGAGTATCCTCGAGTAATATTAATTATTGCTCAGCTTGCGTTAAAACAACTTTTACTCAGTTTTAGCACCACAGAACAGTTTGAGAAGCACTGCAGCTGCTTGCCGCTCTCTTTCTCTCGCTTCTTCTTTCACTCTGTTGCTCTTTTGCGACTTTATTTTTATTTTTTATGCAAATTTAATTAAATGTACGTTTTTTCCATTGCTGCTGTTTAGTTTGTAAGCCGAGCTGCAGGGATAGACAGAGAGAGAGAGAGAGATAGAGAGATTGAGAGGCGAGTTAATTAAGTTGAGCCATGGCTGGGAAGAGAAGTGATAAGAGAAAAAGGCAAAAGGGTTAACCAGCTGAACTCAAACAGTTGTCGGCTTTGCGTTAAATTGAGTTATGCTGCCAAGTGGAGCACCCTGTATGTCTTTCCCCTCTCAGTCCCTCTCTGCCCCTCTTCGCCACTTGGGCTGTCGCTCTGTCAATGGTAAGTAAGGTAATTCGATATGATGCCGCTTTAAATATTCTCTTTGCGCTCTGTTGTAGCTGCCAAATTAATTACAGAGCGCTGCACCAAAACGGATGAACGGATTGATGGAGATGCACAGAGGGGCAGTCACAGCAAGGGACGGGGGGGATCTGCTTGCTGTCAGGCAAAACCAACAAACGGAATGCTTGAGCTCAACTGTGAGAGAGAGAGAGCGAGAGAGAGAGAGAGAGAGAGCAGCAACGCCCTTTGCTAGCCGGATTTCCACTTCAAATAAATCAAAGGCAATGCTCGTCGCACAGATGAGCTGTAAATTAAATGCTTTTTTGCTGATTCACCTGCTCTGCGTTTACAGGGTATCCAGGCAGTTCATACAATGCATTAGGCAATTGGCAAATGCGGAAACTGGCTTTGGTCTCATCATTAAACTTGATTTGCCAAGTTCTCGATCGTACAACATTTTTGGGGTATAGAATCTTTCAGATTTATCTGCTCATCTGCTTCTTCTTCACTCAGCTGCTGCCGCATCCTTTGTCTTTTTTAAAGCCTTTGTCTACGTCTTATATTTAAAAAAAACATTGTCGATCAAAAGAAGAGGCGTTGACAATGAAATGAATATTCACAAAGAAGAAGAATATTCACCTTCTATTGACAAGCAGTCTTAAACTTATTACTTTTAAATGGAGATCAAATAACAAAAAATCATAATTAAATATATTGCATTTTAAATTAAATAAAACGAACAGAAAAAAAATAAAATGTTGAATATGTGAATAATCAAAACTGATAGTATTAGATAAAAACTAGAAATTCAATTTGAAAGCAAAAGGATGATAAAAAGTACTGAAATAAAAATGAATGAAAATAAAAAAAATATAACAAAAAACACTGAATGTTAAAATACACTATAAATCGCATAAAGCTTTTTACCTGGCCACAATTGCAATCTAGAAAGATCCACAATCCACAAAGATCCACAATCAAGTTCCTTTTTTTTTTTTCAACTTCACACCTTTCCACAATGCGGTCTCATTAAAATAGTCGACCGCCATTATACATTTACATACACACACACACTCATACACTCTCATTCACTCACACTTGCATATGCATGTGCTTGTTGTGTGTAATTTCGAGTTGTGCTTCTGAGTCAGCTTTATGAGCGTATCGAAAGCTCTTTGCGTTCAGTTACTTGAGCTTGTTCTTTGCCAGTTTCACTCGTTGTTCGTTTTTGACTCGCGAGTGTATTTCAATTCTTTTGCCAAACGCAACTTGAAATTAAATGCGCAGTAAATTACGCAATTTTATGCTTCGTTACGTTTGCCTTGATTGTTTCTTCAGCGTACCGTTTTCTTTGGTTTATTCTTCCCCCTCAAAGAACAACTGCAAATGAAAGACAAACAACAACAATGGCATTTTTGACAGGCACTGCATTAATTGCGCATAGAGCAGCTCAGCTGCTCAATCATGCTCATAATAATAATCATGCTGCTTTCTACCCTGCAACAACAACTTCAAAGCTTCGCCGCTGCACTGTTCTGCTCTGCTCTGCACTCTCTCTCTCTCTCTCTGTCTCTGTCTCGCTCTGCCTTTGTGGTCCTACCCCAATACTGTAACGGGCAGCATTACCGCAGGGTAACAGAAGCTGTTGCTGCAGTTGCACTCGAAGACCAAAAGACTTGCATAACAAATTCTTAATTGTGCAACAGACTTGCAATGCTCTCTCGCTCTCGCTCACGCACACTCGCTCTCTCGCTCTCTTGCAATCTGCGTTCGCATTGAAAACTTGTCCGTTGTCGCCCTGCAGCTTTATTGCGGAAATATGTCAACGCTGTTGCTTGCTGTCGTTGTTGTTGTCGTTGTCGTTGTCGTTGTAGCTCTTGTTCTTTGTTTTGAAGTTGAAGTTTGCGTTTGCTGGCTGCGGTTGGTTTAGGAGAGCTTCACACACAAGCACACACACACATGCATTTGCAGCGACATAAAAGCATGTCACGCATAGCGTAATTTCATGTGACGTAAATACGTAAATGCAAAAATATGTTAAAACTGACGTAGATGGAAACAGCAACGCAACAACAACAACAACAACAGCAACATCGTGTACAGTTGCTGACTGCAGAGCGGATGATGCCAAGCAGTGCAAAGCAGTGCGAGGCAAACTTCAAGGATAAGCAGTAGCGATCGCAATTGAAATCAAATTAGCTACTGCAAAATAAATAAATATTTATTTTTAAAGTTTCAAGAAAATCTCACAGCCAACAATTACAGAACAATTAAATTGTAAGCCAAGTAAATGTAGGAAACTAATCCAGCCCCAGCCATTATGCAGATTAACTACATGCGAACCACATGTAATACTTATCGCTGTCAACCTACAACTGTTTACCGTATAATAAACTGGAGTAGCAACAGCAACAAAACAACAATAGCGACAAAGCGTGAGAACTGTCAGGCCGACAAGCAGTTGTCGTAGGCAGCGTAAGCAGTGCGACTGAAACAGGAATAGTGTGAGTCTATGGGCTGCACTGCAAAGCCAAGCAGTGCAGCTGATCTAGCCAGTCATAATGGCAACACATTAACAGCACTGCTTTACTACACATGTAATCGTATACGAAATGTTTGCATGTGAAGTTGTTGACAAATCGCACACGCTCCGCTCGCCGCCTCCCCTCAGGCCCCCCTTGCGCCCTTGGCAAGTACAGTTACCATAATGACGAAATGGAAGCTTAAAGCGAGGCAGTAAACAACAATGCGAAGGCGACAACAAAAGAAAACCAATTGAAAACTTGGTATAATTTCCGACATGTCAAATTGCTGCCAACTCCAACTTAACGGCAATTCTCCACACACACAAACAAATTATTATTGCCGAGCTGTAAAGTAAGCACAGTAAAAAATACACATAAGTTGTTCAATTAAGTTGAAGCAACAACCAGAAGAGAGGGCGGGGATTTGAAAAAGTCTCTCCCAAGATTGGGTTTGAAAAATACATTTACATTTCCTGTATTATACATCGTTTTGCCTTAAACCTGATAAATAAATTTAATTGGGAGATAAATTCCTGAAATATATAAAAACTTTAATTTTTAAAATAAAATTTAAAATTATCAATGTACCGAAGCATATAAAACTTTAAAAGTCGATTTTATAAATATTTTTAATTTCATTCCCGGTTCGAGTTTTCAAGAGAATAAATATCAGATTAAAACGAATGTTGTTTGATTTACAGGTGAATCGCAAAACAGTCTTGCATAAGGTGTGAAGCAAATTCGTTGAATCGCATTTTCGAATGATTACGTCGCATTCGAGGGAGGCGCGCAGAGAAAGGAAGTGAGGTCTTATCAAAGCAACGCGGGGCCAAAAAGTCGGGGAGTCAAGCAAAGGTCTTAGCTATTTTTAAAGCGCCGTTAAAACAACAACCGAACAACAAATGGAGCACGCAAATATTGAACGAAGAACGAACAAAAACTGCACAAGTTTTGGAAATACAATATATTCAATATTTATAACGTACGTACATCCATCCCATAGCGTACATATAACATATAGTATTTTCATAGGATGCGTCACATTTCTTGTTGGGGGGTCATCGAACCCAATAACGAACCCGGGTCCGACTCGTAGTTGACTCTATGAGTAATGAACGGGGCCGCAAATGCTGAACGACTAAAAACCGCCTCATTGGCAAATATTTGCCTTCATTTGGAGGCGGCCGCACGCCGCAAAACATCAACAACAGCAACAATAATAGCAACAATAACACAAAAACAACATAAACAAGAACCGCAAGTTATCAACTCTAAAGCCGAGTATTTCATTCACTACAAACAGCCTAAAATCAACTGATTCAAATTCATATAATCTTATTTAAGGCCATTAGAAATCAATTTGTTTAATAATAAATAAAATATAATATATATATAATAATTCAACTGTTCATAATATATGCAAATAAAAATAAATGTCTGTTAATTAATAATAAAATATTCTTAATGATTGTATATAAGAATAAAATAAAAACATGAGAACCTTATTTAAAAATGTATGGAAAAATTGTAATCGAACAATATGGAACTATATAAAAATTCTTGGAAGATACAATTTTTCAATTTAATAAAATATATTTTTTTAATTTTAATTATAACATATAATTAAACTGATAAAAAATAAATGTCTCACCAAAATTCAAAATACAAAAATAATATTTATAAAATGAATAATTGTTAAAAGAATAACAACTTTGATGGATCGTCGCATCTCTTTACTAAATGAATGTACTCTGAGCGTATAGAGTATACGCAGATTTGGAATTGCAATAAGGAAATGCGCTTTGGGTTCGGCAGCTGGACATGTTTATGAGGGGGCCTCTCGATTTGTGCCGAATATGCAGAAGACGCACACAAAATACGCTGATAAATTGCCCATTCTTAACTTCTGCTTAACAAGTGTGTGGCCTGAAGTGGGGTAGAAGCGACTAAGAGACATCGTGTAAGGCATTCAAGTCTGACCACTTGAGAAAAGGAATTTATAAGCTGTAACATCTATGTGCGATTGTGCTGAAATTGTCAGAATTGTTAAACATAAACATTTACAATGTTGTTGTGTTATTAAAAATGCAAGAGAACATTAATCAAATAACCAACTCGCACTTTAGAATTGTACACGACTTTAGCTTCAACCGAAAACAAGATCTAGCACAACACAAATTGCCTGCATAAAAGTGCTGTATTTTTTCTGGGAATGCGTCTGCATCTTCTTCTTGTTCTTGTTGTTGTTCTTGTACTTCTGCTTTTTGTCCGGTGGAAATGGGGTAATTACATTTTTTGTGGCTCGTAAAAAATATGTATGCCAGAATTTGGTGTTTTGAAACAAGCATTGCAAGTGTCCGAATTGCCTGTCCTTAGAAATGGACAGCGACAATAAAAGCACTTTCATGGCAAGGGATAGATCAGATAGAGAGAGAGAGGGAGACAAATAGAGAGAGACAGATAGAGAGAGAGGGTAGAGTCGACGGGTAAATACCTCAATAAAAATGAAATGCGGTTGATGAAAGTGCTGGGAAATTAAATGGAATTGCATTAGGTGATTAAATGCGATTAACTGCACACTCGACTCTCGACTCGATGCTAAAAATGCGCGCTGCCAATGAAAGTGAGTGAAAGTGAAGGGTTATTCGACTAGAGGCAGAGCTTGGACTAAGTAAGAGCGAATGTTCAGCATATCTGCATTTATAAATATATTTCATCTATTGGACAACTAACATAGAGTTGTACTGAATAGAAGTTAAATAATTTAGTTGAAGAAGAAATAAATTAATTAAATGGCAATAGATACAAATTAATTAGCAAATGACAAGAGATAAAGTTCATTCCAACTAAAATATATTTTTAAAAATTTTGTTAATTCCAGCCATAAATACAAATAGTTTCTCTCAACAATTTGCATTCCATCTTCAGTTCATATTAGTGATTAAATAACTAAATGGCTACAGATAAAAGATAACGTTCATAACTAGTCTAACTAAAACTTTTTCGAATTTATAAATATTTTTTTTAAGTTGCAGTTCATTTAATTGAAAAATGTTTTCTAACTATTTGGCCTGTACATCTTCAGTGATGCGCAAATGGCAATAGATACAAATAAATTAACAATGAATTAAAGATAACGTTCAACTAGTCTAACTAAAAATATATTCGAATTTATAAATATTATTTTTAATTGCAGTTCATATGAATGAAAATTGTTCGCTTATTATTTGGCCTGCACATCTTCAGTGATGCGCAAATGGCAATAGATACAAATAAATTAACAATGGATAAAAGATAACGTTCAACTAGTCTAACTAAAACTTCTTCCGAATTTATAAATATTATTTTTAGTTGCAGTGTTTTCTAACTATTTGGCCTGCAAATAGATACAAATTAATTAACAATGGATAAAATATAAAGTTCATTTCAACTAATAAATATTTATAAATATTTTTTGTAATTAATAAAATAATAAAATATAACGTTCAACTAGTCTAACTAAAAATATATTCGAATTTATAAATATTATTTTTCTTTTAACTATTTGGCCTGCAAATAGATACAAATTAATTAACAATTTGCTGGTGACAAGAGTTTTGCGGTTAAAGCGTAAATACGCTTACAATTCCGAGTCCCTTGCCCCTCTCGCCGTTCTTGGCTGTCACAGAAAGAGATTAATCTGCTGTGTAAATATGCCGCACGTATTTTGCACCCACGCACACAGATTTTGGAACTCCTCAGCGACCCCTCGACCTCCTGATCGTCCTCAGATGTGACCAAGAGTCGGCTTACAGCACAGAGGCAAAGCAAAGTGAAGAGAGCAATTTCTTAATGCTTGTCCGCTGACCGCAATTAATTTTCATTACAAGGCAATAAGCAAAATTAAACACGAATCAAGCAGCAGCAGCAGCAGAGAAAAGGGAGAGAAGTGGAGAATCGCAGAGAGAGAGAGAGAGAGAGAGAGAGAACTGTCTTGCAGAACGTGTTGACATTAACAATTTATATACGAGTTCTTTGCTCTGATTCTTCCGTTGCCAGCGACTTTGGCCAAGACAAATTGAGCGAAAACTTACTCGTATATTAATCATACGACATGGATGCTGTCACCAAAAGACAAATGCAAACGCTTTAGGCTGCTTACCTGCAATGAAAGCAAGAAGTGAAATAACAATTAATTTGGATTTCAGTGCATTTTAATTACAACTATTTTGGGAGCAGGCGAAACACAATTGTAGAATAGCAAAATCAAATAAAATGTTGAAATACATTTCATTTTGCATTGGCAATTATCCATACAACTAACAATTAAATTGGCCATTCAATAATAAATGAATAAATTAATGAACAATCTAAGCGTAAAAAGGAATTAAATATTTGCTGCAGAGACACAAACACACTTAACCCTGAAAATCAAAAATAAAAAATAATATAAATATAACACACAAAACATTCACAAACAAGCAAATGGCATAAACAGCGTCTATTTTTAAACTGTTTGAAATCAAATTGAGTGATTTGAATGGTTTCGACTTTTTCGCTCTGTCTCATACTCAAGAAATTAGTCATACTCATTTGAGTGTTTGCGGCGATACTCGTGCGAGTATTCATGAATGCGCACTGAGTATTTTATTCGCTGCTTAATTGCCAAAAATAAAGCATTGAATTTAAATTTAAAACTGTGCGAACTTGAACAAAAATCTCCAGTCGGCTCATGGGCAAACTATTTGCTTTTGCTTGTTGATTGACGCGCCAAGAACTGTGCTCAATCAACATGATTGACAGATGTACGTCAGCAAATTAAATGGGAGTAGAACAGGCAAAGAGATTGGATAATGATAAGCGTGCGATAATTGTTATTCAATTGAAATGATAATTGCTGTCAATCAGCTTGATTGAATGCTGCTAATTTAATTTGAATATTAAAATGTAGCAGCAAATAATAATTAAGATAAGTTCTAGTTAAAGTTTAATGAATAAAATGAATATCTCAGCTTGATTGATTGCTCGAAAATAAAGCTTAATCCACAAGAAGAATGATTTGAACTGCGTGTGAACTTCGAGTTCATCATCTCTGAGTGATTGATTGAGTAGAAAAAGTAGCTTGTAGTGGCATTCAGTGAACTGTCGATTGGCCGATTGACTTCCTTGTTTATTTTATCGCTAATATCGGTCACTAGCAACGTGTCAATGCCATTGAACTGCAGATTGATAAGGACAGAGAGCGGGAGCATTGCTTGATTAGATTTGGGGAAGAGTTATCGCAGTTCATGTCCTGACTGCCGGCCTGCTGACCGGCGTAGTTCAATGAACCCCATTGCGAAAACGACAACGACAACGACAACGACAACGACAACTCAATTCATTGGTTTAGCTTCGCGGTTCTGAAAGCTACTTAACAACAATATTTTGACTGCCTCGCCACGCACTTCTTTCTGGCCCGGTCCGAACGACACGAAACATGCGCTTCACTTTTTCCTTCTTTTTCGCCTTCGGAAATAGTTATATTTACGCGTTGACGTCATCTCAAGTACAATACACAGCACGACAAAGCTGCAAACTAAAACTGAAACCGAAAGACCTTCTGTCGCTCCGTCGCTCCGTCTTTCCGTCTTTCCGTCTGGCCGTCTGACCGACCGTCGCTCTTGGACTGGTTTACTTTACTTTGGCCCGTTGCTTCGCTTCAATTCGCTCAACTATTCGGTCCGCTATTACCAACTGCCTACTATACCATATTTTGTTCTCCTCTCCTAGTTTTTTGTTGGTCGCTTGATGGCTTATTGCTGTGGCAGCAATTTCTTGAGTTCCTGTTCGATTGCTTTAATTGTGGCCACGTCATTTTTCGGTTAATACTCGTGTGTGCTACCAACTGGGAGATCAATACGAGGGGCTCAAGACACCCTCAATGGTAATTGGAAATTGTCGTGAACTAAGTTCTGGAAGCAGCCAAATAACTTGAATAATCGGTAATTTATAGGGTGTATGATTGATAGATTGGGCGTGAAAGTAGTTGAAATTTGAGAATATCAAATATTGCAATGATAATATTATAAATTTTAAATGTTTGTAATTATTTTTACAATTTATTGAAAATGGAAACATTTACAATATAATACCTAATATTAAACTGCAATTCTTAATAATTTTAAGAGCATAAATTTGACGATAATTTTAATTTCCATTGGTTATATTTCGTGCGCTTATTTCCGGCTCTGATTTGTGTCAATCAAATGCAGCTCAATCTGTAACTCGATGATCAACAGACTGTAAGTCTTGTTTGTTAACAATTATTTAATGTAATCTTGAATTTGCTGATTTTAAATATAACATTGCCAAAGGTTTGTTTCTATTTCGTGCCCTTTTTTCCGGCTCTGATTTGCGTCAATTACGTTCAACAATATGCCAAATTGTGGAAAATTCATATTCGTTTTCCATATCTATTCATTTGCGCACAGTTGCTGTTGATTTTGTGGAGACTTTGGCTCGATTCACAGCGTTGGCAAACTCATTTGTCCCCATTTTTAGCACTTTTCTTTGGCGATAAATCAACGCTGGCCACACACACATATGAGAGAGAGAGAGAGAGAGGAGTGTGAGGTCCTTTTGCTTTATTTCTATTCGGCTGGCGTTGTGGTAATTTAATAAATTGTTCATTTATCACTGACATGAGAGCGTTTTATTGCAGCATGTCCTTGCTATGTGTTGTCCTCCCCCCTCCATTCCCTTTATCCTTTTGCCAGTCTATTATCCTGTCTCAGCCGAAATGTTCTCTGTGATTGCTCTGCCTTTTTTATTTGTCGACATTCTGCAATTAATTTCATATTTTGTTTGCTCAAAGTTCCGTTCCATTCTGTGTTTTTTGTTGTTCTCTCGTTTATTGCGTGAAGCAGTTGCACGTGCCGCAAAGTTGCGGCGACTTTAATTGCGGCAAGTGAACGATTAGCCGTCTAATGACACAATACAGTCCAAGCCAAGAAATTGTTGTCGTTCTCATCGGCCACATAACGACCTCCAATCGAGGTTAGGGGCAACTTTAACAGCATAATCAATATTCCTGATCACACAAAACAAACTACTTTTTCCATGAGCTACAAAGACTTGATAAAAAATTATAGATATGCATAAGAGAATGTTCCATTCAATTAATAATTAAACTGTATGTAAAGCAAATTAAATATTTGAAGAGAACTTAATTTTTTGTTTCACATTTCGTTACTTTATAATTCAAGCTCGCACTTCTTTATGTCTATGATTATATGAAAAAACGATGAATTAAATGATTATCTACACATTAAATAAATGATGAGAAAATTAAATAAATAATATATAACTAAATTGTATATATACATATTTATTACATGTGTATGAAAATATTAAAAAACAATCAACAACATAACTATCAACACATTAAATAAATAAGGAGAAAATTAAATATTTAAAAATTAAATAAATAATGAGAAAATTAAATAAATAAAAAGATGTAGTTAAATTTATAACTAAACTGCCCCTTATACAAATATTCATTATATGTGTATGGAAATATTAAAAAAAAAAACAACTATATAATTAACACATTAAAATAAGAATAAGAAAATTAAATAATTGAATAGATGCATTTAAATTTATTATTAAACTCCCCGTTACATTAAATAAATAATGAGATAATAAATAACAATAATATTAAAAAAAAGGAGAGAGATACGAATTAATATTTTCTAAAGTTGAACGATAAAATGCAAATAGCTAATTGTAATATGAGATATTACAAAATGTTTGTTTATGTCTACAACATTACATTTTTTTTAGTTCTCAGTATTTTAGTTAAAGTTGTAATTAACTCATTAAAGATATAATGTCTCTTCAAAATAAATAAAGGCATTTCATGTAGCAACGATAACGCCTACATGCTAAGCTCTCTGTCCCTCTCACTCACACACAGACAGGCGGCAGACAACACGCTAAGCCAAGCCAAAAAACCCAAAGACCCGAAAAAAATGCCGAAACGAATATTGCGGTATAAAAAGCTGACCACTATTTGCTGTGGTATGTGTGCGTGTGTGTGTGTGTGCGTGTGATTGTGTGTGTGCGTGTGTGCGTGAGTGTGTGCGGTTTTGGGCCTGAGAGTAGCATACATTTATGCGAATGGCAATTTCCATAAATGTTTAGTGCTATGCGAGAGCTTGTAAATGGCAGCGGCAGAGGCAGCGGCAGAGGCAGCGGCAGAGGCAGCGGCAGCATCGGTCAATGCACTCTTGTCCTTCGATGTCTTCCTTTTCGAGTGTTTTGCCCCGTTGTTCAGTTCAGTTCAACTTGACTCAACTCGACTTAGTTCAGTTGAGTTCGGTTCGGTTGTGCTATTGTTGTTGTTGTTGTATTCATATTAACCCACTTCAGCCTCGCATACGCATTTTATTTGCATACATTTCAAACTCACACACACACACACACGCGCACATAGAGCGAGTGTTCTGTTATACTATTGTATTTGAACTCGCTCTCAAGCTTAGCACACACACACACACACACACATTGACACACAATGACACGCACTCTCCTGCAGCTCAATGGCGCTCTCTCCCACACTGTCACTCTCGTCGCTCTCTCTCGCTCTCTGTCGCTGCTCGTAAAAGTGCGCTGAAAGCTTTAGCGGCGACGCGCGTATTGTTTACGTTGTTTTTGCATTTGTTTCATTTGTTCTTACAAATTGTTTTTGTTTTTCTTGTTGTTTTTTTTTTTTTGCTGTCGTCGTCTTTGACTTTGCGTCGCATCATTGTCGCTGTCGCTGTCGTCGTTGCCGTCACTGTTGCGCTGTCGTCTTACGTATGCATTGCCCCTGGCGTTCTGCGTTTGCTGTCTTTGCTCTCTTCTCTTGGTGTCGCTGTCGCTGTCGCTGCCGCTGCCGCCGACGACGCTGACGCTGTTGTTGTATTTTGATTTTGGTTTCAACGGTGAATGAACTCAGGACCTGCGTACGTTCAACCGTCCAAAAAGTGCTTGATTTTCTGCTGCTGCTTCTTCTTCGCTCTTTCGATTTCGATTTTGTTGCCTGCTCTTTTTATTATTTTGCTGCGACAGCATTTGTTATTGTTATTCCCACTGTTCTTTATAGTTTACGATATTCCTTATATTCGTTTCAATAGTGTCATTGATGCATAACACTGTTCGCACTTTTCTCTGTCCCTCTCTTTCTCGCTGTCTCTTTTGCTGCGACGGCGACTGCGACGCCGACTGCGACAACGATTGCGACAACAATAATAATTTCTTATTTATTGCCGTGTTTTTGTGTTTGCTGGTCGCCTTTTAGGCATCTGCTTAAATCACCGTTTCTTTTATCTCGCTCAGAAATTAGCGCAATATTTTACAGTCATAAACAAGGACATTAAAAGCCACCAACCGCTAGATGGCGCTGGCCAGGATGGCGACTGTAATTAATTTTTTTAGCTGCTGCGTTTGCCAAGCGAATGCCATAAAATTTGGAGACTGGCCAAAACAAATGTTCAATTTAAACCATATCGCAACTGGTAATTTGGGCTTAGTTTAAAATGTTTTCTAAACATTTCAGATCAAGGAGTTTAGAATATTTATATATGTTACATATTCCATTTTTCTTGTAGTTCTTAATTATATTGCTCAAAAATCACCTATCATCATCAAAAAAAATATGATAGGGCTTGAAGTGCTTCAAAAATATAAAATGAAGGAATTTCGATGTAAGTTATAAATATAAGCTGCAGTAGGAATTATCTATAATAAATATAGAACAAAATGAAATATAAATACCAGCTAAACGTGTTCGCCCCGCCCACCGCCCACCTCCCAATCACCCATTTCACCCACATGACAATTACATTGCGGGTACAAGAAACTTGCCAGCAATAAAAATTCAAGTTCAACGAATTCCATTCGCTGGGTAAATAACCTCAACTCGGGCATCGGGCATCATAGTCGGCGTCGACAGCGACGTCGCTGCTGCAGTCGCAGTCGACGTTTGGCGGCAACACCCCAAAAAAAGTGGCTGTGACAGAAAACAACAACAAATAGTCCAAGCGAAGCCTTCATGATATCCTCGAAATATTCACGCCCGACAATCGCACAGAGACAACGGGAGAGAGCGGAGCGAAGAGACAGCCACAGCAAGAGAGCGTGTGAAGCTGAGTGAGACAGAGACAGAGAGAGAGAGAGAGCAGCAGAGATAACCTTGAACTTGAGGCTGTGACGGCGGCATTGCCAAAAAGGAAAGGCGTAAAGAGAAATTTGCAACGTTTTTTTTCTTTTTTCCTGTGTCGCCAGCTCCTCTTGTTCCTAAGCGGGACGCGTATTCAAAAATATGTCGCAATGGCGAACGAAGCAGACGGGGAAAGGGGAGAGCAAAAGAGCGAGAGGGGAATACTACTTACTTCAATTATTTGGTAATGGCGCAAACAACGGGAACAACGGGAACAACGCAACTGTTGTACAACTGTTGAGCGACAGTTTATTCGATTTTAATACACTTACAAAAGGTATGTCGAAATAGTCGATTAAAATGGAACACGTGGAAGAAAGTTGTGAAGAGTGATTGATTAAAGGGTATAAAAGGCAAGTTGACATGCAAAATTACTGAACATTTAAAACAAAACATGTTGCCAATAAACATAATATATAAAGTGCTTAGCGAACAGGATTATCAACTTCAAAAATACAAATTATTTGACATATAGATATTTGAGTAAATTACTGAACATTAAGACATATAGTTATCATAGAAAATTAATGAATCTTAAGATATATTTTTCAGAGAAAATTACTGAATATTTAAACTTTTGTTTTAAAGAGTTATAATAGAAAATGACTATATATAATGATTTATTTTGAAGACATATTTTTTAATGGTGATCATAGAAATTATTCTTAACAAAATGTATTTAATCATAATAAATATGAAATATAAACTTCATAAATAAATTAATTTCAGGAAATTACTTCAGCCATTTATGCGTTTTAAAACCGTGTTTTTGCTAGGGCATTGAGTATTCGGTGAGCAGATGTCCTTTAAATTGAGTAGAGTAGTCTGCTTTTAGGCGCAGCTGCGACCGTGTTTTACGATATGGTCTGAACACGTCGCTCTCGGATATGGAACGAATTACATATTAAATTGAGCAGTTTATGCTCGAGCTAAACGTGAGCGTTTTTTTATTTATCATTATGTTGGAAAATTAAAGTAGAGTGACAGGATAATGAGAGCCAAAGTAGAGTTAATATTAATGCATCGAGTATATAGTACAGACAGGTTGTGGTAAAGTATCTGGCAGCATCATTTCCGGGACTGTCGCAGAGCTGTTTTAAAATTAATACCACAAGTCGACAGTTGGAGTAGAAGTGGAAGAGCTTAACGGTGCCCAACGGCAACAGCGAGGCGACACCTCGCCAATGTGGTTAACTCTGAGATTGTCGTAGATGCAAGATACAAGATACACAGATACACAGATACATGGCACACATTTGAGCAGCATTAATTAGTTTTGCTAATTACCAGCAGCCACTCGTCTCTCTGCTCGTCGGATACAGCTATCCGACAGATACTTTAGCTCGAGATACAGCTACAGTGGGTTGGGATATAAACGTATCTCAGCGCCCCAACTGCGAGTTATTAAAGTCGTCTCTCTATTGTCAGCACACCTAATGCTGCTGACGATTATGATGATATTGCATGCTGATTGCGTCGCTTACAGTTACTCCACACACACACTATTTAAAACAGATAAAACAGCTAAGAATGCTTGTCAAACAGACAGCTGAATTGCCATTTCGAGAGAGGCAACCGAATGAGATGCAAATCAACTATTGAATGCCTGAATTATGCGATGCATGGATTATGTTTAAGCAGCAGCATCTTTTGTGCAAATGCAAATTATGGTTGAATACATTTTGGCTTAGCTTATCACAGCAAAGAAAAACTGGAATTTTTTGACTATGAGATGCAAGGGCAAGAAAATGTTTTACAAAATAAAATTGTTGTTTATTCAATTTAACAATGGAAAGGCTTTAGTCAGGAATAATGGGAAAAATAGTATATATAAATTTGAATATAAAAAGAGCGCGTAATGAACAAAATATTATTTTTAAAATCCGCAACAAATTTCTCCTTCTACTTTCCATCGTATTTTAATATTATATTTAATTTTCTATTAATATTGTATTTACAAAACTTTTGACGTTTAAATTGAAATTCTGTTTTTACAAAACAAAATTAAGTTGTTGATGGAAGTTCTTTATTGAGAACTTTAAAAATGTCTTTACAAAAGAGTTTTATTGTTGTTTTTCACTCTGCGCAAGAAAAGCCTTTTAAGCAAAAACTAACTTAATTGCATTTTATCTGAAATTTGTATAAACTACGTCTTGTACTTTAATTACATTTTGCTGTCTAAAAGCAGAGGATATCACAAGCAACAAGCCAACAAACAAATTGCAACAAAATGTGAATTTAATTTCATGACACGAGAGCAAAGTGTTAAGTCATTTGTCAGCCTGGCCAACAACGTCATACACAGAGACGGAGACGGAGACATGCAGTATTAACTTGGCCAAGTCAAGCGCGCAACTTTAGTGGCTTCTAACGGTACGAGCCGAGAGAAATACCGTATGACAAGCTAAGCCAACAGCAGCAACGGCAACAAACGTGGCCAAGTTGCAGTTGCTAAGTGGGCGCGACAACAACAACAACAAATAGCAACAACAACTTGGTTGCATTCCTGACCTACTTTGGAAAAACTCAGCGAGACAAGAGCAAGGCATGCCCACAGGGGGAGGGGAGACAGGGGGAGGGGGGAGGGGCGAACTGGGCGTCATTGGCTAAAGGATATGGCAAAGGCAGCAAACAACAAACAACAAACAACTGCAACGGCAACTGGCATAAAAACAACTTTGGGCCGTTGCTAGCCTCCAAAAGTAGTTAAACTTCAAAGCCGACAAAAGCGACAAGCAACAAAAGCAACTCCCCAAAGAGAGGCAGGCAAAAAACGAGTTTTCACTGCTTTTGCCTATTTCACACAGCAACCACAACAACAACAACAACAACTGAGCAGAAGAAAAAACGTGCCAAAAACAAAATAAAAGCAGCAAAGCAACAAAAATGCTGCCAAGGCAGACGAAGCGCCAACCGAACGGCGAATCAAAACTACAAAAACACACAACCAACAACAACAACAACATTGACAGCAGCGCAGCCCAAATGCCTACACACACACACACACACACACACACACACACACATGCATAGATGCATATGTATTTGTTGTTGTGACTTCGACTCCAACTTGGGCTGCGACTGCGACTGCGACTGCGACAGAGCTTGGGCTTTGGGCGGCGTTTTGGGCTGGGCTGCATTTTGTGGTTTGCGATGACGTGCGCACAGTGGGCTGCACTGCGTAATTTATGTGAGTATTTGCCACTGTAATTATATTGATTAGAGCTGTGAGCAGCTATTCATCAAAATAATCGCAAATAATGTACAAATAAAATTAAATTTAAATTACAAATAGAGGAGCATAATAAATATTAGTTATAAGCCGTCAACATCGAGGCCTTTTTGTAAATAATAAACGACAGCGACAGAAGACAATTTTAGAGTTTTTAAAAAAATTAGAAAAAATTTAAAATGTACATGATGTTGATACATCTGACAATTGTCAAATTCCGAAATACATACAGGGATTGACGTAACTATTTTAAGCACTTTTATAGTTTTATTTTAAAACATGTTATTTCAGTTGTCTCTTTACATTTTGTACGTGCTTATAATAAAATCCCTTTCAAACAAACGTCTTTGTTGAAATAAACTATCAATTATGAATAATCAAAATTGTATATTTCGAATTGCAATCTTTATAGATCTTTAATAAGCTTGTAATAACTCTGCCTCTGGGGTTTGTTCGCAAAATATGAAGTATTAACATTTAAATAAGACAATATGCAAAAATATATTAACTTTTAAATTGAAAAAATAGTATTATTTATTTGTCATTGCTGTTTTAAGTTAAATTGGTATAGATATTTTTGGAGTTGTAAATTTACGATGATGGCTCACTGTAATTAGCTGGCATGAACGGTTGTTGTTGTTGTTGTTTGTATGTAGTTGCTGTTGCCAAAGCGCGCAGGCCTATAATCCAGTTTTGTTGCACTCTCTTTCTCTCCTTCTAGCTATCTCTTGCTCTCGCTGGCTGCATGCAACTCGAACAAGTTTACAGCTACGACACGAAAACATGTTACAAGTGCACGATGGTCACGTTGCAATGTTAGACATTGCCTCCCCTCCCCCCCCTTTCTCTCTCTCCATCGCACTCTCTGTTTATGTCTCTTTCTTTCTCTCTGGGCGACTCGACCCATAATTTGTTTCACAAACTTATTTTTGTTTTTCTTTCTACAGACGCACGCTTTCGTCCCACTGTAAAAGTGACTAGGCTGCATTTGCCGTTAGACGAAAGCTCGCGCTGTGTGTGTGTGTGTGTGTGTGTGTGTGTGTGTGTGTGTGTGTGTGTGTCTGTGTGCCAATGTCGTTTATAATGAAGTTTCCTGTCGATAAAGTTTTACTTTAAATGCTGCAGCAACTGCGACGCAGACGTGGCTTGAGTGCAACAGAGACGGCGATAGACTGCGTGCGTGCTTTGGCCAAAGTTTAAGGTGCGCTTTAATGACTCTTTGGGCCAGTTACTGTTATTGCAGTTACTGTTGTTGTTGTTGTTTTAGCTTGTTTTAGCTTGTTTCTGCACTTGTCCAAAGTTGCTGCAGTTACTACTGCATATATTGCTATTACTCGCATTTAGGCAGGAAATTACAATTGCATGTATTTACACACACACACACACACACACACACACGCATACATGTGTACTATATGTTTTGGGTTGCCTTGAGCTGTGGCAGTTGCAAGTTTTATTGGCTGCAAATATGCACATGAATAAATCATTTATTGGGCCACTTCCATTCTTAGTGCATGCGAATTATTTAATTCAATTATGCATTGTTTATTGTTTCATAAGCAATTTCACAAGCTGCTCTCAAACAGTTTGTCAAAGTGAGTTATGTTAATTAACAGTGGTAAATAATGCAATTAACATATGTACATAAAGCTGCTTCTGCTAAGTGTGGTTATGTTAACTAACAGCGCTCGAAATATAACTGCTTCTTCCAAGTTGCGCAATGTTAAAGTTAAATGTTAATTAACAGTGGTAAATAATGCTTCTGCTAAGTGTGGTTATGTTAACTAACAGCGCTTAAAATAACTGCTTAATAAACATCGTTAATGCTAAAGATTTATGTAAAGTTGAAATGTCTGTAATTAAATGCGTATACGCACTGTGCATTTTGCAGCTGCGGCATGTAAGCAATTATGTTGGGATAACGTCTTAATACTTTACGTAATTAACGTTAAGCTGGCCATTTGTTAGGCGACATCGCTGTGATACATATGTATATTAAAGGCAAACACATTTGTATACAATTAATTTGACGCTTACATCTCTGCTCGTTACGTAACGCTAAGCTTGTGGTCTGGCTAATTGCATTACGTTATTATAAGTTGTCAATAACCACATTACAAACTGAGAACTACGAAGGAATCCAGCTGCTCAGCCAGCGACAAACGACAATTAGCGAAAAGCGCAAACAAAACGCACACAACGACAACAACAACGACAACAACAAACAAAACAGCGAGCGAGCACGTGACGTAATAGGCTGACGGCAAACAAGCGCGCAAACAACAAGAGAGCAGCACACACACACACACACACACACACACACACAGGCACACACACAGCAGCCGTAGCAAAAGCAAAAGCAGCAGCAAATGCAAAACAAAAACAAAACAATGGGGAGAAGACAAAAGGAAAAAGGAAAATGGAAAAAAACAAGTCGCGCCTGCGTCAGACAAAACAAATTACACACATTTTCGAATTGTAACAAGATCAATACGGTCAGATAAGCGCCAGAGAGAAGGCAGACAGCGACAGCGACAGCGCAGCAGCAGCATAAAATCCTGACACATTACATTTGCAGTTGTGTAAGGACACCAACAACAACAACAGCAGCAGCAGCAGCGGCAGCAGCCGCCCAGCATGAAAAGCGTCACCAAACATTGCTGCGTCGCCTCCCCCCCTCCCCCTTGCGCCAACGACCTACCTTACAGCAGAGCAACGACGTTGGCAGCGACGCCAGCAGCACAGAGCGAATGTGAAACAGTGTGGCATTGGAACACAATGTCGACCCATTGCCATTTGTTTGTGTTTGCTTTGCTCCAATTAACATAGCAAAGGCAGCGCGCCGCTCTCAGAGAGCAACTGCGCTCTCACCAGCCACGCTCACGCTCTCGCTCTCTTTGCGATTTGTCGCGTTGTCGCCGAGTTGTGTTTTGTGTTTGCAAAAAACACAGAGGGAATGCGGCAAACGTTTGCTTTTGGCCTGGGTGAAAGCTTGGGAACCCAAACAGCTGCTCGACGCTTTGTCGCCGTGTCGCTTGCTGCGGCGTGTCGCGTGTGTTTCATTGTCAGCCGCCCCATTCATGACAACGACGCTGTTAAAACGCCGGTTGGGATAGGGTTCTAAACTTCCCCCGCTTTCCCTTTGCTTTCGAATCGCGTCAGCTTTTTATTTTCATGTTGTTCAATTCTAGCAATTATTTCACCTTGTCGTCTCCATTGTGCTATAATAATGCAAATTTTCTAACGTCTCTCCCCCTCTCTCTCTCTCTCTCTTTCACTCTCACTATGCATATATTGTGGATGGCGTATTTTTAGCTTGCTTTTCTTGTCTTAACTTGGTTATTACTATTTATTCTTCTTCAACGGGTGTGGCAAGCAAAATAACAATTTCTTTGAAAAAAAACAACAGTAGGAAAAGGCGTGTGACCGCCAAAAATAATTTCAAGGAAATATCCTGTCAAACTCCGACGAAACGTAATTTGAACGCGAATCGACTTTTGCATGCACATGAATCACAGTGCCTCACAAATGTCTATGTGCGACCTCGAAATTTGAAAACAAAAAGCGGGCAAATCAGAATTGAGCTTCATAATTGCTAATTAGTTTTATGTTGCTAAATAAAATAAGAAACGAAATACCAAATAAAATATTAAAAGTAATGTAATTTATTCACAAAGGTTAACTATTTAGCTTTAAATTCCATTCATTTTTATTTTTTACTTCCAAAATCACCTGTCTGCTCCTTTTATATTTAGTATTGTATAGAACATGTTTCTGGGTTAATAAAAAAAAATAAAAAAATACATAAAAATTCTTCTTTTTTAATATAACTGAATTTTTCCATAATTAAGTTTTTATCTGCAAACTACTTTTAAAATAGAATAATTAATTTATATGATTAGTTACCGACTATCTTGATAAGTTTATAAAACGTTAAATATAAGATCGATTTATTAATCTATTTTTTTGCAATAAAACTGTATCATCAAAATGCCATTATTTTGGATCCAAATAATTAAAAAGTACTCAACAAATCGGGTCATAAATCTTTCATAGACATTTTATTGATCTCTTCAGATTTACGCTGCAATCATTTTTTCTAATACAATTTGCATTGACAGCAGCTCAATGAAATCTCCAAAAATGGTTGGAAAAGAAAAAACAACAACAACTATGTGTGAAAATCTTAAGATTTGTATTTTTTATTGTATGCTTGCTTTCAGCTGAATCACAGGCTCGGCAATTACTTTTATGGGCATTAAACATAATGTTTAGTTGGAATTATGATGATGGCTTAGATGTTGTTGTTGTTGTAGTCACATGCTCCAAAGGTTAGCAACAAATCCCATTTTTATGGTCGGGATTAGTTTCCAGCACCAAATGTTCCATATAAAACTGTCAACATTTTTTTTGTCAGACAACTTTTGAAGTGCACGGAGGGGAGGGGAGGGGAGGGGAGGGGGGAAAGCTGATGGAACGCGTTCCTCGCGCATTATCACAATTTTAATGAGCTTCACTAGCGAAACGTAAGAAGCAGCAACAACAACAACATCAGTAACGTAAATACATGTGTGTGTGTGTGTGTGTGTGTGTGTGTGTTTGTAGGAAGAAGCAGTGGCTAAAAGTTGTTTCTTTTCAACACGTTGTACAAAAAGTTCTGGCTCTCTTTGCCTGTGACGGCGACAGCGACGGCGACAGCGACGGCGACTGTTCTGAAACGAACGAACGAACGAACGAAAAATGCTAACGAAACGCAAACGCAAAATGTCAATGTCCTCCACTGTACAGTTCAGCGCCACAATTGCGTCGCAGTTTTCGTAGGCAGCTCCAAAAGCGCCAACGAAACGTTCTCATTCTCATTCTCATTCTCATTCTGGTTCTCGTTTTCGTTCTCGTTCTGCTCGCGGAACGTTGTGGCAATTGTGAAACAGACTCGCTTCGCTCTGTTCGCAACTTAACGTAAGCTGAAGTGCCATTCGAGTATGCGAGGTGCTCAAGAGAGTGGGACAGTGCCTCTGTGTGTGTGTGTGTGTGTGTGTGCAGTACTAAACTACGTATAGTTTAAAAACGTTACTCGCTGTCCCTTGCCTCCCTTCATCTCCTCCCCCTCCCCCAACATGCTGCCAGCTGCCATAAATCCACAGCAAATACAAATAACGTCGTTCGACATTTTCTACTTGCTTTTTTTAGTTGTGTGGCTTTGTAAGTTTTTTAATAAATGCCGTTATGGCCAACAGCGACATTAAGAGAATGAAGGAAAAACACGACCTTTAGTTGACAATAATTTAATGAAAAACGGAAATGCCATAATGGATTTATGGCTTGATAACAACCCAAAACGAAGCAGTTAAGAACTTGTTAATGCGCGTAAAATATTGCCTATAACTTGTTAAACTACCAGATGCAGGTTTTTCTTTACATTAATTAAATTCAACATTTGTATGCTGCCTAATAACGCTGCAATCGGATGCTCTGTTAATTTGAAGCATCAATTATGCCGAACTCTGTTATTGACATGTTAACAGTTCAATGGGATTTGCTTAACAGCTGTAAAATATAGAATTAGCCTTTGCAGCGCTGTCTTATGCTACTTAACAGCGCTGTAAAAATTACTAAATATGGAAAAAAATAAAGACTCTTTAAAATACAAAATCACACTCAAATTTCTCTAAGTTTTGCCTTCTGAGATTTTACTTACTATAATCAACAACAATTTCATGAAGATTTGTACATACCTGCAATGAAAATAAATAAGTTTTAATTAGTTTTTGGAAAATAATAATTGCCAAGAAATGCACTTAATGTTCCACAATATTTTTAACTTTAATTCAATACTATTAATTCTATAAAATTGATGAGCATTAGGATTTTTATATTAAAGTTACGTATACGCACTGTGGTACACCATATTTTGAAAATGTTCTATTAATAGAGGTTATTAATATGGCGTTTTGAAAGGGAAGCCTTGTTGCTAATAAAAAATTCTGCGAAGAGCTGAAAGAGAAACCAACAAAATAGCAAGACCAATTGTTTGCCACTCTTCGTGTTGTTGTTGTTGTTGTTGTGGTGTTGATGTTTTGGTCTCAACACGTGTAATCAAACACAATAAGCCATAAAAATGATCATAAAGCGAGACGTTGCATAAAAAGCTAATAGCCAAAGATTCGCGTGGCTGGGAAAAAAGTGGAAAACTAAATAAAAAAAAAACAAAAAAAACGAAAAGTGACAATAAGTAAAAATGGCAAATGGCCACAGCAACAAATACAACAACCAACAATTGAAATAGCAGCAACCACAACAACAACAAGAACAACAACAAGGACAGCAAGGCAAAAAGGTGAAACCCGAAAATCCTTTGCCACACACAGACGAGGGCGACGACAACGAGGCGACAAGCGACTGGAGACTGGAGACGTGGGAAGAACGAGGCGACGACGACGGCGATGGCGAGTGGCATAAATTAAGGTTCAGGCTCAACATGTTGTATACCAAACCAATACACACTCCCACACACGCACACCAGCTCACGCCCACACACACACACACACACTCACACACACAGAGAACGATGGCAAAATCTACAAGTGTCGACACAAACTGCACTGTGGGGCGTATGCGTAATATTACAAGTGTTAAATGCAATTATTTATTGGGAAATTACTAAAACCAAAATCTTTTTCAAAGTATTATTTGTATCGCGAGTATTTTTTTATTGGGGAAACTTGCTTTATAAATTTAGTGAGTTTATTTTTGAATCCATTTAAAATATAAGGTTATTCGTCTGTTTCTTGTTAGCCAATATTACCAAATAAATAATATATTTTAACATATGTATGTATATAGAATATAGATATATTTCAACGTTTTTAGTGAACATAAATCTCATTAAGATGATTTCATTTTTTAATGACTTAAGCGTTAAAATCAATATCACGTTATACTATCTTCCATCTTTTTTTATGCAATAATATTGGAGACCATTAAATCAATATTAAGTTATTCTGTCTTCTATTTGAAATGTGATTAAATCTATTATTTCTATATTTCCAACCAGCCAATTAATTAAAATTTATTGATAATGTTGGAATTATTGTTCAAGTTTTCGCAGCTCTTGGCCCACTGTGGCCGTCGCTTTGGCTCTGCCGCTGTGTCAATTTGATGATGTCCTTGCTTGGCTTCACACTTCTGCTTTGTCCTTCACTGTTGCCAGGAGATCGAGCCCCTCCCCAGCGGACGCCTCTTCTCGCCAGTTGCCTCCGCGCCGTGTCAATAGCAAGACAGCGAGCAGAGAAAAAAGCAGAGAGAAGCGAGACTCGAGGCAGCCTCCTTTCTAGTTAACATATTTTACAGTGCGTGCCATTTGCAGTGGAACATGATGTTTTGCTAATGCGACAGATTTACACGCCGCTTTCCATTTAATTTGCTTTATTTTCAGCAAACTCGTGACTCGTGACCCGCCCCCTCGCCGCCTCCCGCCCACAGCAGCTATTTGCTGTCTGTGACAAATTGGTAATATCCTTGAAAATTATATTGACGTCAAACTAAGCACTAACCCAATACTTGTTGATGCTAAATTCTCGAGAATGCAGACGCTGTTAACTGGTTTTATTTGGTTATAATTCACTGCTATTTACCTCAGGTGGAATGCTTAATACCTGAGTAGTCATGGGCTAACGAAAGGCAAACAATTGCACCAATAATTTATTTAATATCTCACTTTAATCGACACAGCTTCTCTGGGCAAGTAAAAAACGAAAGCTTAGTTTCTAAAGATGCAAACGCATCGCATTCGTTATTATGATTATTATTTCCATAAGTATTAATGAACTAAACAAACTAGGAATGTAATTTTTTGTATTTATATAAATAAATTCTTTTACAAATAAGGCATTTAAATATACCATTTTGAACAAGGTAAAATACATGCTGAATTCAATCGAACTACTTTAAATACATACTCTAATACGATTGATTTGCCTACAGATTATTAAGAATTAATCATTCCACAATTCTACACTTAAAAAAAAGGTTCATTGTCTGCTTCAAGTTTATTGCACTTAATTAACAAAACGAAGAGCAACAAAAGTCGAAAATAAATAAAGCAAATGTTGCTTGCATTCATCAGATGCAGATACAAATGCCGAGGCAGATGCAGATACAGATACAGATACAGAAGAGGGAGATACGTTTGCAGTTGCCAGGCCGTCTGTCTGGTTGGCAACACCTTATATAGTAGATGCATTGCGCCAGATAATGAATTATTAGCGAGGGCAAAAGTAGCCGGATATTAGCGAAAAGCGAAGCGCACACAGACGGAACGGAGGACGCGAGGGGGTTGGGGATGGGGTTGGGGATGGGGATGGGAATGGGGATGGGGGGATGGAGCAGGATGGAATGACAACATGTGTCGCGTCACGGCGACTCGCACTGGAGTCGATGCCAAACTCAACTGCAAGAGTTCTTTTCCCAAGAAGTCGTCGAGTTCTCTCCACCGAATCACAGTCCGTTTCTTTTTTGTGCCCCACGCCTTTCAATTCATTTGTTGCTCCTCTTAATGTTGCATGGCAAATTTAATTTCTAAATTGCAGCTGTTGTCGTCGTCATCAGCTGAAGCAGCAGCAAAAGGAGCAGCGGCAACATTTGCTCATTTCAGCGTATGTCGTAATCATTCCAATTGAATCATAAATCATATAAAAAGCCATTTCATCAAAAATTCTGTCAGCCAGCGAAGCGATGTGTGAGTGTGTGTGTGTGTGTGTGTGTGTGTGTGTGTGTGTGCTTTGAGCCAAGATGCTGCAGCAGATAGAACCGAAAATTGCTACGAAAAACATAAAACAATGCCACACTTTCTATTGATATCATCCTATGTGAAAACAGAATATTTGTATATGCAGTATTTATCAGAAATTCAAAACTATCTATATTAAGAATAAATAATATTTAATTTGTTTTCATAATTTTGAACTCTTATGTCTTGAATTAAATGGAAAAATTAAAGAAATAATAATTTACTTTCCATTTGCATTTAAAATTAAACCATAAGTCTTTTTTTTAATTCGAAATAAATAATAAAATATTATTTGTGCAAATCTTTAGAAAACAAGTAAAATAATAATAATGAAAGTTGATCCAAGCTACAATCAACTTTCATTATTACTTTGTTTAAAAAGAACAATTTATTTTAAAGCTATGCTTTGTTCTTATTTATTAGTTTTATTATTTTTGGCCATTCGAAGCATTCGAATATATATATATATCTAATAAATTCATTCATTAAAGATGCACTTGAAGATATTCACATATGCAGACTGCGAATAAAAGAAAGTAATAAACGAATTTGCATTGGGATTAAGCAGGACAATGGCAACTGTTAAGGACAAAGAAGCGCATATTGGCTGACTCAGATGTATCACACACACACACACCCTCACATGTGGTGTGCGTGTGTGTGTGTGTGTGTGCTAATTACACATTAGGCGGACGGGAGTGCAGCGCATAGTTTATGGCTGGCCCCGAATTGCATGTTTAATTGCAATAAAAACAAGCAACAACGGGCCACGCCCACACAGGGCAAAGAAGACGAAATGGGGAAGAAAGGGGAAGAGAGAAGAGAAGAATTTTCACGCTGAAAATGAAAGACAGAAAACAGCTGCAGACGGAAAACAGTGCAACAGGAAAATTCATAAGAAATTCGCAGTGGGAAAACAAATAAACTTATCCAGTTGGCTAATTGGATGGCCACAATAAAAATGGATGGGAGAAGCGAGAAACAGAAGAATGCCACATGTTCTATAGGGTAGTTGCTAGTCGGTGCTGGGAGAAAGAGAAGACAAGTAAAATGTGTACTAAGGTTAAGAGATATTCTGCAAAACCTTATTTGATTATTGTGATAAAAGAATATGAAACCTTTAACATTTATACAAATTCTTATTTATATAATTGAAAGTTCCGACAGTCTTTAATCAATCAATATTTTTAATATTATCCCAATCCATATACTAACATTTCATTGCACATATATCTCTTTTTAAACCTCCCCTTTGAACCATTTCAGTTTACAGGGTACAAATGATGACAGCATCAAGACAAGTTAAAGGCCAATAAATTATCCGTCTACTTTAATGCAACTTTAATTAGCCATAGCTCTTAAATCAGCCCAGCCAAACATGGCTTTAAATATTAAAATTTTAAGTGCAAAAATTATGGCAATTAATATAACAAAACAAAAAAATATAGCCATGGTTTTACCACAATTAACAATTGTATTAAATTACACTCGCAATATTTTGATTTCATTTTTAATTATCAAACTAAACTTTTTGTGCCTCAACAATAATGTGAATCATGTGAGTTCCAATCGGTTGGGTTTAGTATTGTTTTTACGAATCGATCAATAGCCTGTGCTATTGTTTAGTAAGGTCGTGTTAATTACAAGTTATTTATTGCTGAAAGTGTAACGGAACTTATCGAGGGTCTCCATTTAGTTGGGAGCACTGCCAAGTTGTGAAGTCTTCGCTTGAATAATTAAGAAATGGAAAAGCAACACGCGATTTATCAGCAGTGAAATTTTGGTTGATGTTCAGAGACTTGACAAGTCAGGAAAACATTTAATTGCATAATAGAAACTATATAGAAAATACTTTTATCTATCCACAGTATATCACTTTTGAAATGGCAATTGGTTACTGAAATATTTTCCGAGTTTATTTGACACTTTAAAACATTGTAAAAATGCATTTCACGGCTTGTAACAAGAATCCTACACATCGTATTTACAAATAATAATTTATGCAGCAATAAAAACTAATTGTTCGCATTAAACAAATGAGCTGTAGATAATTGTCACATTTGCTCTGACAGGCGGCAACAAACAAAAATAATTTTTAGCAATTTGAATGCGAAAATGAGAAAAATATTGACCAATTAAACAGGTGAAAGTTGAATGCAAATTGATAACAATTAAAATGAATACTTGACTTTTGCCAGTGAAAGATACAAATAATATATGTTTATTTATTTGTTTCACTTGTGAAATTAGACTGCAGCAGATGTCACAGATGTCTGTAAACAGTTTAAGAGTTTCCCATTGTGCTGAGCTTTTATTACGCATGGAACTTCAACAAAAGGCAGACAAAGAACCAGAGCAAGGGAAAGGGGATTGGGAAAGGGGAAAGGGAAAAGGGAAAGAGCAGACTCTCGCATGACCTACCCGAAGGCGAAACTTATTATTGTTATTACATATATCTCGTATGATTTTTATTATTTTCATTCTCATTTATATGCTTTTATTATTGTCGCTCGCTTGGCTGATTGGGGAGGCTGGCTGGTAAAAAAAAAAACAAAAAAACAAACCACATATTTGCCTTTGGCAGGCAGTAAAAATGTGAACGCATATTTTTCTTCTCAGTTTCCATCGCCATAATATGAACTAAATGGCATTTAAGAAAACAACAACAAAACGAAACAGGGCTGCCGAATGAACCCGAAATTCCTGTTGCAAAACTGTTAATTAACATGTAGTTTAACAGCGATCGGTTAGTTAACAGCTGCCAAATGATGAATGCTACGATAAATGCATTTCAATTAAATACTTTGAATTTATTTTTCAAGATATTGCCATCAGCAACTATTCAATGTGAATTTTGGGTGCATTTATAAATTATCCCAAAATTCATGCTGCAAAACTGTTAATTAACATTGATTGCTTTAGCTTAACAGCGATCGGTTAGTTAACAGCTGCTAAAGATTAAAATGCATTTCAATTAATTGCTTTGCACTTAACTCAATTGCTAATTACAATATTTTCAAAGAGATTGCCATCAGCAACTATTAAATGCGAATTTTAGGTACATTTATAGGCGGTTGGCTTTTTAAATTAACCAAAAATGCCTGCTGAAAAACTATTAAAATGCATTGTTTTAGCTTTAGAGCTAAGCTTGATTGCAACTAGAAATCATTTAAATACAAATGCATTTCAATTAATTACTTTGAATTTAATTCAATTGCTAATTACAACATTTTTAAAGAGATTGCCATCAGCAATTATTCAGGTTGGGCTTTTCAGCATTTTGCAGCTTAAATCGAGCATCGAAATTGCAGTTATAGTATAAGTAAGCGACTCGTAAATCACAATTATTTTAATGCCGTCACATACGAGTATCTATGAATTTATCAGGTAATCAGACCGTGTCTAATACCCCCGCAATGATACTGCCAACAACAACAACAACAACTTGCAGTCAACAAAGACAAATGCATTACATTACGGCAAACAACAAAAAGCAACTTCAACTAACAGGCTAAAAGCAACTAAGCTAGTAAGCAACTATCCAGTGATATTCGCCACGCCGTTTATGTTGGCCTATGTGTTTAGACTCAAACTTGATTTCAAAGTTAAGCCAACCTTAACCAACATTTATAGACATCAAACGTGGCTAAAACCGAAACTATGCAGCGTCAAGAAGCGAAACCAAAATTATAAACCAAACTCAACAAAAACTCAAAAAGAAACAACAAAAAATCATTAACAAAAATTACAACGTTTTTTTTTTCTCTCTGTCTCTCTGTTTTTGGCAGTTTTCAGTTTTTCAGTGCGCATACCCTTCCACAGGGTATTTCAATTTAGTCACACAGCTTGCAACGCTTTTCCAAGAGGGCGTGGCGTGACGCAATTTATTATTTAATAGCTGTCTTTATGTGTTATGTGCTTGTAAACATTCTAAGTAATCTGTCGAATTCAATACTATGTTTCTGAAAATTGCTCGGAGTGAAAATCAAATTAATATAAAATTATGGAATAAGGCTGAATCAAATTTGACTAAATTCATTTATCTCCACAATTGTTTTAAATCTACAAAGACATTTGCTACCATTGAAAAATCCTTGTAATAGAATTATTAATTTGTTTGCATTCTCTTATTATCTCTAATTAAATTAAGCAATTCTTGTGTTTTTAATTTTTGCTAGAGCATCTGAGCGTTGCCTTTTCTCTGTTGTTTTATGTTGTTTTATGGATTTATCTTTTTCTTTGGGGCTTTTGGCGTTAAACTTGATTTGCAAAAATGTGCTTTGAAGGTGAAGTCAAAGTCTTGCTTTGCTATTGAGGTAGGCAGCAGGCGGCAACGCTTGAGTACCTGAAGGTAAAACCAACAGATGAAACCGAAAGCAGTCGATGATGAAATTAAGCTGCTCTGCTCTGACTAACAAGACTACTGCGTATTTAGTCTTAGTCACAATTCAAGGGCAGTTGTCAAATTTTCCCTTTATTTTTGCTAAAGGTTTAAAATGCTTATTTCAAATTCGATTCAGCCAAAGTTTCGTCAAGTTCTTGAGCTGCTTTAACAGCGTGGCAAGTCTGTTGAGATTCGGCAGGGTTGCCAGACTGTCTGATGCTCTTCGAGGTAATTAGCGGTCGTCTGCTTAATGTCTGCGTCCAAAGCAGCTGGACAGGTTCACATTACACGCCAAAAGAGACGGAGACAGAGACAGAGACAGAGACGGCGGGAGAGTGAGAGCGAGAACGCGAATGCGAAAAAAAAAACTGCTTAGGTAAGCAGCGTGTAATTAATATATGTTTTGACAGGGACAACAACTCGATGAGCTCCCTAATACTCCCCTACTAAGAACCCAAATATAATAATCAGTATAATAACTTGGACGGATCATAATCGTATATCAAATTTTGTTTGTGATAAACAACGTGTATTTATTGCATTTGTTGCTGTTTGCTTTTCTTCGATTTGTGTCTTGTTTTTTTTGTTCTTATATCTAAGGTGATTGACATGTCGGAACATGTGTTGGCAAAAGTTGTAGGCGCGATTAAGACAAGTCTCACATACACACACACACACACACACACACACACACAGACAATGCTGTGCACGTGTGGGTGTCAAGCAGACGGCAGACAGACAGCGAAAACTGCTTGCTAATAGAGCAAACAGCAAACAACTTGGCAAATTGCACTGCTTCGCGCATGACTCAATTCGAAAAATTGTGAATTGTGAATTGTGTAAGCTTGATTGTCACTTCTTAATTACAATTTCATAATTTGTGTTTAATATTGCACAATTATGCAATCGGACTGCTAAATAAAATAAAACAAACTATGCTCGCCACATGACTCACATTCCATTTTCAACTCCATTCAATGAGCACTAATGCTAATTGTACTAACATACATACATACATACATATGTGCATATGTATTTCGTTTGAATGGTGACGTATGCACAAGTACAATTAGTCTGCTGAAAATGTCAAATGATCGGCTCATTAGCGCAGCAGTAGCAGCGACAGCAGCAGCGCCAGAGTCCACGTATTGAGCAGCGATCAATCTACAAAGAGAGAAAATACCAAGAGAGAGAGAGGCGCACAGGGAGAGAGTGAGCGCGTGACGTCACACTTTAGGCGCTCTCTCTAATCGTCAGCGCCGGCAAAAAAAAACACACTGCGTGAACTGCTTGCAATATGTGTGTGTGTGTGTTTACCTATGCACATGCATGTGACAGTGCTGTTAATTAACAGCGAAGAGAGCATCACTGTAACTTTACAGAGTCTGCTAACTTTGTATGGGAATGCAGCTGCAAAACTATTTTAAATTTAATTTATAAGCAAACTTTTCGTTTTACGCATTTTACTTGAATTTCTTCAGCTCTTCTTGTTGCAACCCTCAAGGAGGAGCGCATAATAAAAACATATTCAAAGTAATTTGCAGCAGACTGAACAAATGAAGTGTGTAATAACAGAACTGCAAATGCAGCACTGCAATGGCGTTGTCTGCATACAAATTATGGCGATAGCGCACTTTCCCCTCCCTCTCTCTCTCTCTCTCTCTCTCTCTCGCTCACCCTGGCTGATAAGGATAAATATGAAATGCAATAACTTGTTTTCCCTTGCATTTTTTTTCTTTACTTTCAGCTTGCAAATTACAATGCTTGTGCATTAGATTCGACTGAGCTGAGCGGAGAGATGTTGCATGAGAATGTGGATTTATGCTGTTGTGGTAAGAGGTTTTCCGTCATTTGCCGCGTAACAAAGAAAACTCATAAAAAAAAAACGCAGTTATTCGCTTCAATGTGGGCGTCGCCGCGACGCCACATTGGAATTTTCATCAAAGTTCTTTCTTTCCATTTTTTTTTTGCTCTACATGAAATTGGGCTAGAGATACAGTTACAGCTATAGCTACAGCGTTAGCTATAGATACAGATTCATTTACAAATACATTAAACCAAATATAAAAAGAAATCTGATTGATTGCTTGTTGCTCAGCCACGCCCCTGGCCAATTAAGGCGTACTGAGCTTAAAATGCAAAAAAACAAATGAGAAAAAAAAGTAGAAACAATAAAAAATCAAATAACAAGCAATATTCACAGCCGCATTCATTGATTCATTCTTCTTATGTAAGCGGCTTATGAATCTCGTCTGCTTCTTCTTCGCCTTCGTCTTTGACTGTTTTTTTCCGAGTTTGGAAAAATGATTTGGTTTTGTTGTTGGGGCGTTGTTAGGCTGCAATGTGGGCGTTGTTGTTGATTGTTGTTGTTTTCGGAAATCATGAAATTTGCTGCGTAGTTGTTGCCAAATGGAAAATGTGTGTTTTTAACGGCAGCTTCTTCGCCTTTTAGTTTGTAATCTTAAGACGCACTCGAGTTTTCGGTATTCAAGAAGTTGCGGAAAAAGCTTTCGAATTAAATAATAATTAAAGCTAGTGCCTGGATTATCTTATGTCTATAAAGTTTATGAGTTAAGTCAGAAATGCAGCTTGCTTTTAAATTGCTGCCTAAAACACAAAGTCATAATTCATAAAACCAACTAAAAGTTTAAAAGTTAAGTAATTCGTGTGTAAAAACTATTGTTGAATTTATTGTTGTTTTTGTTGATTTGCTGGCAATTAAATGACTTTTGCTATTTTGTTGTAGGCTCATTTCGACGCCGAATGCAATTAAAATGAGAAACTTTGTACAATGTTTTATTGTTGTAACTGTTTGTTGTTGTTGTTTGTTGTTGTCGTCACTAATTGCGATTGACAAAAGTGAAAGTGAGCGAGCAAAATGTGAAAACTAATAGATTTATATTTAGTTACTTAGTAAAAAAGAGCTAAACATCTCACTCGCATGTGAGTGCGAGTGTGAGTGTCTGTGAGTGTATTCGTATTACGTGGGCAGACAATGAATGTTTCTTTTTTTTTTTCGCCATTGATCAAGCTACAATGCCGCGGCTCTGTCTACAGTTTGATGAGTAATTTTCTGGCATTTTTCTATGCAAGTTTGTTTTTACTTGTTATACCCGCTACCCATAGGGTAGAAGGGTATTATGACTTAGTGCCAACAGGAAATGTATGTAACAGGCAGAAGGAGGCATCTCCGACCCCATAAAGTATATATATTCTTGATCAGCATCAACAGCCGAGACGATATAGCCATGTCCGTCTGTCCGTCTGTCCGTCTGTCTGTCTGTATGAACACCTGGATCTCAGAGACTATAAGACATAGAGACACCAAATTTGGCAAAAATGTTCCTTCATACCCTACGCAGATCAAGTTTATTTCAAAAGTTGGATGCCACGCCCCCTTCGCCCACAATAAGCATTTATCTAGAAAAAGTCAAGTTTTTTTTATGTAAATCGCGTATAACTCCAAAAGTTCTTTGTGTAATGATGTGTAATTTGGTAAGCCATCTGCGCTTGACACTCTTAATATACCCTGTAATTTTGGTAAAAAACGGATAAGTAGAACAAAAGTTATTCGCGAAATTATTTATCAAAATTGTTGTGCCCAATGCATATGGACGTTTTAAGTGTGTGATTGACCTAGAGATATCAAATTTGGTGACAGTATTCGTGTAGGTCTTACGCAGATCGAGTTTGTTTTAGATTTTTTCCACGCCCCTTTCCGCCCCCAAAAACTGTAAAAGCCGTAATAATGAACCTAGAGCATTGAATTTTGGTATGCATAATAATAATTATATTCTCAATGATTCCTTTGAATTTGGTTGAGATCGAGTGAAAAACAAGGAAGTTATTAATGAATCAATTTTATATGCAAAATTCACTTGAAGCTGCTCGCGCTTTGTTTGTTTAGTTGACGGTGTGACCATGTCGGTGTTGTGGATTTCTTCCCGCTATTTTCAAATATATACAAAACACAAGTTTCAGTATATTTTTGGTATATTTGTTGTTAAAATATCATTAAATTTTTTTTTTTCTCTCGAAATGGGTTGCGGGTATCATACGGTCGAGCACTCTCGACTGTAGCTTTCTTACTTGTTTTTTTTTTCGTTTTAGGCGTTGCCTGAAATAGTTTCAGTTTCAACTCGCCATGAAATATGAAACAACTTTATTTCATTGTCAGTCAGTCAGTCAGCGAGTGAGTGAGAGGGTCTCAGCCTCTCTCTTTCGCTCTCTCTGTGCGCGGTTGGAAAAACCGGCTAGCCGAAAACTAGAAAAATGGAACGAAACCAAACGAAACGAAAGTGAAAGTGGGCTAAACTCATCAGCGTGGCCGAGACTCGTTCAGCTAGGCGAAGGCTTCACTGTAGTTGCCGTTGTGTTTTTTTTTTTTTCGGCTTTCGGGTATTTGTGTGTTTCTAGGCCTAAGCCCAAAAACAAAAAAAAACACGGTCTTGCACTCGTAACTCTGCCTCCAAATGTATCTGTATCTGCATCTGTAGCTGGGGGACCTGCCTCATTTATTTCACTTTCGTTTTCGTTGCGGCATCAAAGAAAAGTGAAAATTATGCAGTGAAAATCTTCAATAGGCGTCGACTTAATTTAGTCATTAAATGCACTGGGAAAGTAGCATGTCTCTTGAATGGATGTGTATTTACATACATCTTCAGCCAAGCCATTGAGTGACTGATTGATTGACTAACAATTAGGCAAAGAAACTCTTAAACACTTTTGAGGATCTCTTTAGCTGGCTGACTAACTCATAAAAACAAAGGAGTACGTTTTTTCAATGAATCAATCAAATATTCAATCACTTCAAATATGTGACAGAGACCCGGAATAAACGTCTCAGTCATTTTAATTGATTGTATTTTAAAATCAATAATGTCAACAAGCAATCAATCAATAAATTTAAACACCTCATATTAATTACGCGGAACTAACTTCATAGCTATTATTTGTATGATTTAAATATTTTTGTTTCTTATTTCAAGATGGAAAATATTAGCAGTTAATTAAACTATGGCTCGTCTGTTCTACTTGAGGCTCAAAATTCAATAAACAATGCGATAAATAAATTATCACAGACAAGCTGTTGTCGCAACAACAATATGAACTACAATTAAATATTCATAATTGAACCACTTTCGATGCAGTTCGGTAAAAGTGTATAGTTCTAATCAGGTCAGAGGGCAAAGCTTAAGCAAACAACCATTAGACAGGCTGAATATTAATAAACAAAAACAGTAATGACAGCGACTTGCAAGCTACTCCATATTTAGTTCGTTTAATGCTATCATAAATAATGCAAAGATTCTCACAACAAAAATATCGTCAATTGTCAATTTGTATGTGTGAAAATAACACACTTTTGTCTTATTTATTTGTTGTTTTTAACTAACGCCATAAATTGCCATTCAAGTGGAGCGAAGCTTAGCGTTTTAGTTCACCTTTTTTTGTTGAGCCCTCCCCCGCAAAAACACAAGCTGACCCATAATAAAAAAGCGCAGAGTCGCGCATTTGGGTGTAAATAAAGCCATAAAATGCGCCACAAATTTCCACTTGAAACGCAGTTGAACTAATATAAAAAAAAAAACCTAATAAAATCAATTTCAATCAAATGAAAGAGAGCGAGAAAAAAAACTCACGAAAGACCGAAAGCAAAACAAAACTTGAGGAATTATGAGCAGAGCGGCTGAAGAAAAAAAGCCGAAAAGAACATAACATAAAAGTAATTGAAAGCTATAAATCAAAGACCGAAATATGCGCAAAAATATTTCAGAATAACATTTGAGACACAAAGAATGCAGAGAATCTCTCAATCTCTCTCTCTCACTCAATGTTTTCTGCTCTTCTTAAAAATGCTATTGTATCTGGCAAGGTGTCGTGCATAAAACAATATTTGTATCTCAACTCGCATTTGTATCTGTGAGATACTTAGCTTGTTTGGGCACAAACTGACAGAGCATTCTTATTTTGGCAATGCTGAGTACAAATTGAGTGAGTATCTGAGATAAAGACTGACAGATTGATGGAGAGACTGGTGGTATCAGTCATATTTGTTCTGCGCCTGATTGATGACTGATTGAAGGACCTATTGAGGGTTTAAAGAACCTAATTAATAAGCAAACTGTATCGTTTAAACTTTGAATGACTAGCACTTTATGAGTTGAGAGATTGAAAGACTTTGTTGGATTAAATATTCACTGATTGAGTGCGAATTATTGTAAACAGATGGAATCATTCATTTGTTAGTGATTGAAAGGCTGAATAAATTTTAGTAAATTTTTGGCTTTCACTGTAGATTCGTCTTTAGCTTGTGAATCAAACAAAGCTAAAGCCACGCCTTGGGCTATAGCATGTACTTGAAATGCTTTGTGCATGCCGCATGGGATTGAGATCCATCTTGAGAGGAGCTCTCTCTCTCCTCAGTTCTTTATAGAGAAGGACTTACCCTGCATTTTCGGCTGCAGCAATTGACATCTGTTGTTGGGGCTCATCTGTTAGCTGCAGCGTTAGATGTGCCCGTTGTTGTTGTTGTTCTTGCTGCTAATGCTGCTGCTACAGTTGTTGTTGTTGTTGTTGTTAATGATGCTTGTCGTTGATTTGATGTCTAACTCGGGGGCTACACATAACAACTCGCTTCAAGACGTAAATGAAACACACTGCAAAAGAGGCAAGATGAATAAAAGTTTTATTAACATTTTTCTACAATTCTTTCGCAGGCTTTCTTCTCTTTTTCTTTTCATTATCGTTTTTCTTTTTTTTTGTTTTAGTTATTTTTTGTTTTTCTGTGAACAAAACAAGTTGAGGAAAATGCCTCAAGACGGCTGAATACAGCGGGAAAAATATAAAAACTGGCAAAAGCAAACGCCAGCTGGGCACTTGAAGACTCAAGTTACAAGAAACACTTAGGGTCGGGTCGAGCCGCCTTCGACCCTACCCTACCTCCCCCCCCCCCCATTACCCTCCCCCTTAAAAGCAGCTAACTGTGTAAGAGGCGCCAAGTGTGAATCTTTTTCTTTTTTGAATAGAGGGGAGAAACATGTTGGGCTCTTTATGCGTTGCCGCTGGCAAAGTGCAAGTTTGTCTTTTCGGCAGGCAAGGGTTAAGGCTGAAGAGAAATTATGAAATAACCAGTATGGAGTAAAATACCATAAAAACATATATTATTCTACACGTAATATGTTATATATATACAAATAAAACAAGAATTTGGGTATACGAAATGACATGCAAAAAAAAAGACTCTTTTTACTCTGATTTTTCTCAATTTTTATTATTTTGAGAGATTCAAAATCTATATTATGAATTTGTTACATATTTTAAAATATTTTCTTTATAACGCAAACAACATTACATAAGAAAGCATAAATTTCAACATAAATATACAAAAATACCTCTAATTTTTAACAAAAAGAAAACTTAAAAACAAATGCAAACTAAAACATGAATTTTAATCATTTATAAAGTTGTCGCATATTTCTTCTCAACTATAATATATTTTATAACTACAAAAAAACATCGCTACACGATTTGTTCGCTTGTAACCTATGATTCCATATTTTTCGCAATTTTCTAAATATTTTAAACGCTTTTCCCCAAGCTACGTTTGCTGCTCACAAAGACAACGGCAACAACAACAGTTTCCCAGGCCCAACTGCCTGGCCCCTTTTCCCTTTTCCCTTTTCCCTTACTCCTTCTTTCTTCGTTCGTAGCTTCGCTTGTTTGTCAATTTGAGAAGCTGCAGTTGAGGCTTTGGATTTGGCTTTAGCTTGCGTTCTCTCTCTCTCCCTCTCTCTCTCTCTCGCATAAGCTCATCAGCTGCATAATCCGAGTGTGTGCATGTGTGTGTGTGTGTGTGTGTGTGTGTGTGTGTGTGTGTTATTCTTTTTACTTGTTTTGCTTTTGTTTTTTTGCAACGCGTTGCCAACGTGTCATATACTCAATGCATTGCAGCCACCACCCAACTCAAAGCTTTTTGTATTTATTTTCTGCATTCTTGTTGCACACTCGCTGCGAGCGAGAGTTGCATGAGTTCGGCATGCAGTTTGCAACGTTACCCCAACTGAGGTATGGAAGCAATAATTTCAATTGATGTCAATTTTTAATGCATTTTTATGGATTTTTGTCGACTGCTATTTTATTATTATTTATGATTTACGACTTGCAACATCTTAATGGGATTTTAATACATGTGGAAATATTCTGAAAAGATATTTGAAGCTCAACACTGGATTATTGATGCAATCAGTAAGAGTAACTCTAATTCTGCCTGATGCTCGCAGATATTCTTTGTTGTTTTCGCATGGAAAGAGCGACAGAGCGACAGAGAGAGATGGCATGCTTTATTGTATTTGCTTTTAAAACATCAACAACAATGAGAGGCCAGAGAGGTGACAACGGGAGCGGAGAGTGGAGCGAAAGAGAGCGCGACAAACACACGCACATCACAACACGACGCAACACGACACAACAACTGCATTGCGTTATTTTGTTTCTCTTATTGTTTTTGCCTTTGGTCATGCTTCCTCCCAGTCGCAGTTCCCCTCTCCCCTTCCCTTCCCACCCCTTCGTCGGCCACAGCAGAAACATGTTTTATATAATTTCCAGTACGCGTGGCACAAAAGCAGAAGCATAATCTGTCTTTCGCTCTCTCGCCAGCTGTCGCTCTCGCTCTCTCGCGAGCCAAGCTCGATGCCATCCTATATGCGTCTCGCTCGCCTGGTCATTGTTTTCTCATGTATTTTTGTGATATTAATAATAATGCATTTCATTGCCGTTGTTGTTGTGTTGTTCTCATTGTTTACACGCATATTCCTATACATACTCGCATATCTTCCATATCGTTTTGTTTGCCATATTTTTTCCTGCCCCGCCTTTTGATTGATTAAATGCAAGCCCAACAAGTGCTTTGTTTTCCTCCTCTTATCGTGCAACTTCAGGCAAATAATCACAAAGCCTATGCATTTTTCTTTGAGCCCACATCTATCTACATATCATAAGTTTTAACACTTTTCATATTGTTCATCTAGATTCTAGCATTTTAATGATACAGTTAAATTATTTCTGAGCGCGTTCCATTAAAAAATATGGATCACAAGGAAGTGCTAATCATGTCTTCAAAATTAAACCAAACAATAAGATATTTTTAAAATCATTTGTACTCTTCCTTTTTAGTTGAATAAGAAAGGAAAATTATTATGTTCCAATTTTTTTTAAGATACATCTTTAAATATAGTAAATTATTATAAGACATTAGATACTAGATATTCACACATTCAAATAGAAATTAATAATTAATATATTATTTTTAAATATTTGTATTAATCATCAAAAAAATATTGTGATGTGATTTATAAGACATTTTCGATATCCTATAAAAAATATGTTATAGTAACTGATAAGTTTTCTAGCAAAACAGCAGATCAGCAATAGCTATCTGGGTCTCCGCAGCTTATAGTTCTTTCTTCTGGCAAGACAAATTTGAGCCAAGCCACAACTCATAATTTACGCAAGTTTTTCATAAGAAAAATGTAATTCGAATACTGTAGAACCGAAAGTCACTCTGTAAAATTCGCTCCACTAATGTCGAATCTTTTCATTCACAATCTGATGCACAGAGTCTAGCGACCCTTTGCCTTAAATTACAGGGTATACAGAACACGTATCGCCTGCAAGTTTTAGACTCCCAGGCACGTCTGCGAAATATATAAATACTATGATTACGTTTTAGGTTTACGTCGATGAGAGTTCCGCTGAAATCGGTCAACTGAAGAACAGCTACAACAACGGCAGCAGCAGCAACAACAACAACAATGAGCAGCCATTTTTATGTTTTTTTTTTTTGTTCGCGTTGCGTTTCTAAACGGTGATTTAGCCATTAAGGTAACGGTAAACTGTGCAGAATCTTGCGGGCAGCCAAAGCCAAAGCAGCAGAGAGAAGAAGTTCTGCCAGCGCCAACCGGCTTCGAGCAAACGTGAGAGCGACGGAGATGGGCGAGTGGGGGGGGGGGGGGAGGGAGAGCAAAGGTAACCGATGATTTTTTTCTTCATGCACGCTTTGTGCTGCTCTTCGTCGTTGCCGTTGCCGCTGCCGCTGCCAATGCTGCTGCTGCTGTAGTTATTGTTGTTGCTTTAGTCGTGGCTCTGCCGTTGCATAACTTACGTAGTTGCTGCGCTCTCTCTCTCTCTCGCTCTCTCTCTCTACCTTAGACTCTCGGACACACCGTTCACTCACTTGCAGATGTATTGCAACGCAACCGGCTAATGTGTATGTATATTATGTAACTGCGCACAGAACAATAGCAGCAGCAGCAACGGCAGCGGCGGCGACTGAGGCAGCGACTGCGACGCAGCCAAAGATAAGGCAACACAGAAAATGAATTTTCGGTACGAAATGCACATTCCAACAATTTCACTTAAGCCATAATCAAATAATTTGTCAATTCGTCATGCGCTCCATTCACGGAAACGCAAATAAACGCAGCCATAGTATTTATACACTATCCCCCAAAAGGGTAAGCCACTTACGAGAGGCATTTAGGGACGTCTGGAGTTATCGCAAAGCGAAATAAATAAATCTAATTGTACAATACAAACTGACTGATTTACTAAATTAATAACAAAGTTCAGGTAAGTGTGATCGCAAGCCTCAAAATCTAAAAATATTTCTAAAATAGATATTATTGTTTTCTCGCAATTTCCAGCTTAAGTGATCTCTTTAATTTTAGTTTTAACAACTTTTTGTAACTATTTATTTTATTGCTCTATTCCAAATTTAATTTTAAACCAGCTGCAAGAGCATTCAAGCTTCGGCAGCACGAAAAGTAATCGTTCTATCGTGGTTTTGCGGTTATTTGTTTACTCCCGAAATTTACACGCAATAAACAAATAGAACGCAGTCAGGAAAAAGGAGAAAAGAGAGAGAGAGAGAGGGAGAGAGAGCGAGAAGGCAATGGGGAAACGATATGCGTTGTGTTTACGTTTTGTCTGCCAGTCGATAACTCAATGCAGTTTTCGTCTGCTTCTTCCGGCTCGTCTTCAAGCGCTGATAAAAATAAAACACAAACAACATTTGAAGCGACGACAACGACGACAATAAAACAAACAACTTCTAGACTTGTTGTATACTCAAGTATCTCAAGCGCAAAAACCCAAAACGAAGTGCAGGATCCCAAGGGAATGACAGAGCGAGCAAGCGAGTGATTGAGTGACTTATGAGCTCTCTCTCTCTCTCGCTCTCGCTCACTCGCTCACTCGCTCTCTACAATCTCGCAGTCTACATCTCTCGCTCAGACACGAGCGACGTTTTTAATTAACACGCCTTTGTGAAAATTTCGTGAATTTCATTTGATCAACGCTTGATGACGTGTTAATCAACAGTACACACAGCTCCAGATACAGATACACAAGCACACACACAGCTCCAGATACAGATACAGATATACATAGATACATAAAGAAACAGCTAAAGCCTCAAGCCACGATTTGAGCGATTGATAATTAAATGTGGATCAATGTTAAAACGATAATTGAAATATGTCTGCATTTTAATTCATCTGTCATAGTAAATTAAATAATATTTCGAAATCTACAAATCGTTCCCATAACGTTGAGCATCTTGTGCCCTTGTTGTTGTTATTATCATTTAGTCACAAAGACTTCAGTAAACAGATCCACATTTTTCTAATAATATTCTCATGTCTGCGTTTTTGTCAGACCTTCTGTTACTAAGCAAACTATTCTATAGTTTTAAACCTTTATATTGTTATTTTTTATAAATGAAGAAATAGAGAGATATTAAGATATATTTTGAAAGGCAAATATATAAATTAAATAGTACACAACATTCCAACTAGTGTTTTCATCTTAAAGCTTTTATAATAAATTTGCATTTAAATCTGTAAGGAAAAATTGTATGTAAATTGAGAGAAGATATATACAAAATTAAATAGGAACCGCAGCAATTTTAGCATAATTCTGTATTTCATGCTCCGTCAGTCATTCAGCCAGTCGGCTTTTAAGATAATTTCATTTCTATCCTTTTATTGTGAAAAACAACGTGATGAGAATTCGTAGTCTCCAGCTTGCGAGATAGCATTTTGGCATTTCATGTGTTTATTTCGCTTATTTACATAGCATTATTAACAGCTCATCGTTGCCGTTGTTGTTGTTGTTGCTGGGCCCCTTATTTGGGGCACACTTTTGTGGCAAAAATATTTGTACGTTTTCTTGCGTACGCGACAATAAAACATTTCGGATTTTTGGCTTTTAAATGTTGTTTTTATTGTTTATGTGCACAACAGCCGACAATAACGCAAAGTAAATATATAAAATTGAGTTTATGTATTTTAAACTGGCCTCATTACCAACACACACACACACACACACACACGCGCGAAAAACAACTCATAAAGTTGCAAATTTGCTTAGCAAACTGTAAAGTGGAAAGAAGCAGCAGCCGCAACTGTCATGAGTAATTTCTTGCCCAAACTTCGACTTGACCTGATCCATTAGCATTAAGTATTGCGAGTTGATAAGCGAGAATGGAGTTACAAGTGGATCGAGCAACTGTTCTTATCGCCGTCCATTATGATTGTGCTGATAGGCAGTTGTAAAACAAGTCGAGTGTGCTCGACAGCAAGACACTGCCAGTCGCCTGATCGTGAATGTGAATACTTTAGGAAGGTAGACTCTATAAGCCAGGTAACGCTCCAGTCAAATCCTTCTCGTTTCCTCCTTTGCGTCTCTTTGCTGTCTCTGCTAGCACTTAAAATATAATTGTGTCATAACTCAATCTAAAAGCCAATTAATCAAGCGAGTGCGCAAAATTGTTTAAATACAATTTACACATAATTTACGGTATTCGTCTTTTCCGCCTTGGGAATAACTTATATAAGTAATTGTTGTTGATGATTTTCGGCTTAAATGTGTATTTGTGTGTTTGGTATAATAATCACGTATCATATTTTAATTCAGTTTTTTTTGGGTGGGTCGCTTAATGCAAAGCATTCGTTCCCCTTCAAGGGAGCACCCAAAAAAAACACTGCTTATCATTTTTATTTTATACACAAAATATCAACGAAAATGTATCGTAAATTACGCAATTGATATAATGTTAATTCTTATGAAATAGTCGATGGCATCAGCTTTGTCAAATTTATTTTGAATATGTAACGAATGCCAAAGTAAGTCAATTAGAATAAAGTCTATTAATACAATGGTTATTTTGCCACACAGGATATGCTTGGTACTTGAGGGCTGCCCAAAGTTCATGCACTTAAAAAGGCATTAAAATTGCAGAAGACATTCTTGGCAACGACAATGTTCACGATCATTTTATTGCTCATTACAACAGGCGCATAACAATTTCCACAGCGGGAGTTTCTAACCCAAAGCCAACTTATCAGCTCCAACTTATTTCCGCATGGCGTACAACAAAAAAACCACAACGAAAAAGAAGTCAGTGAAGCATGCCAGACAACAGAATACCTTGTAGAAACAATTCATTAAGGAACCCACAACGATTCTTTCACCTTCCCAATTGTATAAATTATATAAATTGGGGCAACAAACCTTTGAAACATTGAAAAGTTTTCTACAAACATTTAAAACATATTTAACTAAAGAAAAAATATGTTTTTTACAAGAATAATAAAACAATTTATTAGTTAAACTAAAAACAACATAAAGTTTAATTTGATATAAGTATTTAAAAAATATTGAAATATATACATGTATATTTTTTAAATTAAATAAACTAAAGAAAGTGATAGTAAAATATGTCTACTAAAAAAAGAAATTATCATAGAACTCATTTCATTTTATATGTTTATGGATTGTCTGGATATTTTACAAGGTGTGTTTCTTCTATCCCGTGCTCAAGGCCCAACTTTAAATTACCCTTTAATAAATTCCGAGGGTATTAAAGCTATTAAAACGACAGCCAGAGACAATGGCACTCGTAGTATTCGTCTAACTATCAAGCTGCGGGCCGAGGCCGTGGTAAGAGCTCCATGCTCGTATCGGAGATAGAAAGAAAGGCCTTCTTTCCACACCCCCACGCTCCGATTGCTGCAGTTGGTGCGTAAGCGTGTGTGTGTGTGTGTACGTGTGTGTGTGTGTGTGTGTGTGTGTGCATAGGGGCAATGGGAGGCACATGCTTTGCATATCAGCTCGAGAGCTCGAGCTTGAGTTGGAGTCGCATGTTGTATAGTTTTGAAAATAGATACGAGACAGACGCAGGCAAACGCAGCAATAAGTCTGGTTACATTATGAGGTAGCCGGAGCTTCGGGACGTGTTTGGGACGTGTCTGGAATACCTGACGAAATACAGATATGTCTATAATAAACAACAACAACCGCCACAGCAACACACACCGCACACCACATGGCACTCGTATTCAGACTCGCATTCGTATTTGGATTTTGTTTTTCAACTGTTTGCAGTGCGTTTCACGACAGCTGTTTAAATTGTTCGTTACTGATAAGCCAAAAAACCAAAAAACACAACAACAGCAACAACAAAACGAAGCGGAAAAAAGACGAAAAAAAAAACGTTAAATGTGGTTTTAGTATTATCATTCGATGGCTGTTTCAAAAACTGGCACACACAGCGCTCTTTTGTACTTGCGCAAATGAATTTTGGCATTTAAAACAAAAAATATACAATGTTGATCAAATACAAATGTTTGGAATTTCCAAACTGAAAAATAGGTTAGTTTGCACAGAAACACAAAGAAACATTAAACAAATGGAAAACGATATTAAATCGGCATGAAAATCAAGTTAGACAGAAGCCTTAAACGACTCTTAGTTACCCTGCTCTATAAATGATTGTTTATCCTAAGTTCTTGCAAACTAGACATTATAAAATTAGATATTTTTCTTTTAAATAATAAATATTTTAATTGTTATATGACTAGAAACATTCTATTTGAATGCAATTTATACATTTATAATTTCATGCATTAAAATAATAATAATAATAATACGATGACTTTCAGATCTATAATCTCTGTTCTTCTCCCTTCCCTTGACCAATTTAAAATAATTACAGAGTATCTTAATGCTGCATCGCAACGAAATACATTCTTTATTATTATAACGAACGCCAACGCAGAAACTAACTGTCGATGAACATGCAAACCGAACCATTAGCCAGATACTTATTATGAAATCAAAAAGAAATGAAAGAACGCATAACTTTAGCCACATTTTCTGGACTCTACTCGAAACACCCTTTAGGCTTTAGAAGCTTGGCATGAGGAAATGGCGCTGTGGATATCACACAAAATGATGTCACAATTGCCCGGAAGCAGGTTCAGGTAATCGCTGGTAGCTGGCAGCTATTTAGCCGAGTAGCAAGTGTTTAGCTAATACACAACAATAGTAGGCAACAACAATAACCCTAGGGTTCTGTTGTCGAATCGAATCATTAATCACAGCACAAGTCGAAGCACTGAGAATGTTTCGCTTTGCCTTCCCTGCTCAGTTTTATCTGCCTGCTTCTGCTTCATTTGTGCCAAAAACTTGTTTATGTCGAATTTAAGCAATTAATCAAATTATAAAGAGAGAGAGAGGAGTGAACCAAAGAAGGAGAAGGATGTCCTCTTTGCTTGGAAAACTCTCATTTAAATTGTGACTGCAGCATGCAGAATTTTAGCCACCTTCCCGCTGACTTTTATCTATTGACTCATTTCTTATAACGCCCAAGTTAATTGCGCCCAAACTCCAGCAGACAGCGACTTAGCTAAGCTGCTAAGCTTTGCCTTTGGGCTAAGAGACTTTTAATTGAATTAATCTCGTTCGAGTTTGTCCCGAATATAGTACAAACGTTGTCAAGACAATCGCAAGCGGCACTTGGCAACAAATTGAGCGTAATATAACACTTCCTTTGCACACCTCGCTCTACGACTTTTCCATCTCTTGGTATTTAATTAAAAATTCCAAACATTAAAGCATCAAATTCCATAAATATTTGAATCACAATAAGCAAAATGAAGTTGAGAATGAAAAGAGATATTTGCTTGACACCTAATAGAAAATCTTAGAAATTTTAAAAGCTTTATTTGCTTGTATTTTTAAATTGAAAAAATGCAATTGGTATAATTCAATTTGCTTTTAAACTTGTGAAACATTTCAATTAACTTTGAAATACTTGTTCGAATTGAATTGTTTTTTGTTGGCAAATTGAGAAATATATTTACCATTGTTCTTTTATGCTTCGGATATATTTTCACTTATAGTGATAGAATTTCCATCGTGCACGCGCTGTGCTCGATATCAATTTGCATAGCTATGCAAAGAGGCAGACCAAAAGCGAAAACAAATAGAGTAGAGCACTAACATTTTCATTTCATTTGTTGTTGTCGCACTTCCATTTCCATAACAACAACAACAACAAGAACAACAGGAATGTGTGAGGAACAACAACAAACTATCGTCATCATTAGAGACGACAATTGGCAAGTTATTTTTATATTGCGATTCGCTTTTGGATGACTCTGGCCATTTTGGGCAGACCTCTTGAGTCGCCACAAGCCACACGCCCCATAAAAGCGCCCATCAACACTTATGCAGGCCGCATTCGGTTCGATTCGATGGTATTTGGGTATTGTATTGAGATTGTATTGGGACTGGACTGGACTGGATTGGATTGCATTTGAATTGCGCGTACGCAGCGCGAAAGATTGTATAAAATATGCGTCGAATGGAATTTGGTGCCCCATTTGCAGTTCAACTCAACTGATTTGCATGGTCGTTGTAAACAACATCCCAGATTTTCGCAGACTGCCGCAGCACCATAAAAAACTCAGACACACACGCATTCTTTCAACATTTTCCACACCCTGCCCCTTCTCTCATTAACTGCTTAAGATTTTGGCATCATTCGGACAGCTTGTCAATGAAGTCAGCATACGCTTTATATATGACTTACTCATGTGTATTATACCCTTATAAACACGGGGTACTACAATAATTTCATTAGACATCAATTGACGATAAACAACAACTCAATTGTAATCAGATTAAAATTGTAGCAATGTTTAAATCTCTTTGTCATGGCTAAATTAAAATGTACCAAAATATATATTAGCACAAAAAAGAGATTGTTGTGTAGAACATTTTTTGGCAAACTTTCATAATATTCGGAAATCGATTAATTATAATGTGTGTATGTATAGCAAGTGTACTTAATCTTCGACACAAGACAGCCAAAGACAGCGATTGTTGCCTGTTATTTTGGTCATAATTACTCACAGCGCGTATTACACAACTGAGCAACTGAAAGTAAATCCACAACAATACATGAGATACACACACATCATACATTTATAGTTAAGTATGAGTAGTCTCAGATACACACATGCGTATTTATCTGCTGACTCGCTTATTTATTTGGCTTTTATGTAAATTCATTTCGATTTGCTTGAAAATTTTGCTAGCCATAAATAAAGCTGCGTAAATTTGACATTTAGCACTTGAAAGAGCCTTTTTTATGGAGGGCCTTAACAAGTTGTTTATGGGCCCTCAACGCTGCGATTGCAGAGAACGCAGCAGGCAGGCAGGGAGGGAAACCAACAACCAAAAAAAATGCAAATGGATTTTTAATGCTGGCACTCGAGGAAAAACTGATGTCAGACTATCCAGGGGCAGCACAGGTTCTTGTTGTCTAGAATAATAAAGTTATCCAAGACATTATCAAGATATAGCGATTGCATTGAAGGTTGGGATAATGAAAATTATGAGAATTTATGTCGTTTCTTTGAGGAGAGTTTCAGATTGGAGATAAACTAACCAATATTAGTTATTGTGTTTTATAATATTTGCAAAATCTAACCGCCAGGTGGCGCCATCTTTATAGGAATTTGATTTTATTTCAGACTTTCAGTGAGAAGCATTTAAAAATCTTTAAAATAGTTTTTACTTTAGACCAATTTGTTAAGTGAACACATAATTCTAAAACGTTTTATTTCAGGGTTTTTTTTGGGCCTACAACAAATTTAAAATGTTATCTAATTCATTGATAAATTATTTAATTTTATAATTATAAAATGCACATGTTGGTATAAATATTTATTTATTTTCATTAATCCCTTGTATCCTTTGTTCAGCCGGACAGGGTACAAAAGGTTGCAAAAATGCTTTAATATAAGAATGGAAAAAAAAGATCGATGCAGACAGAGAGAGTGAGAGAGCGAGAGAGAGAGGGGGAGATAGAACAGGCGAGCATCTAAAAACAAAAAACCGGCTCATTTCCAACAGCTGCAAACATCGCACTCAACAAACCAAATCACAACATGGACTTTTTTTTGCAAAGATCAAAAAAATAAACATCTGAACATAGGGAACTTTGCCATCAAGAATATAGCAAAGAAATGAGATTAATGAAGAGGTTTATGATTACACATACATTTTTGTAGTATTATATTATTAATAATTTAAAAAAAATATATTTATTAAAAATGCTTTTGCAAAAGAGCATCAATTCTTTGACTATTAGGGATCACAAAAATTTATTACTGTGTATAACAAAATTATTTGAAATAAGTCGTCATAAATTGGAATGCTGCAATTCCGTATTTACAATCAACTGAATTGTTCAACTTTAACTAAGTATCAAACAAAATATATTAAATTAATTTAACAACAATACATATTAGAAATAATAAAGTCGTCATAAATTGAATCGCTTGTTTTGATTTAAGCATTTCAGTATTTTGAAGAGTGAGGGAAGCTAAAAGGGGAGCGACAAAATCGCCAAAAAAAAAAAAAAAACATCAAGTTCAACTCGAGAGCTTTTTGGGCGCATAGTTTTCAATTAAATGCTCGCAGCTCGCTCTAATAATACTAGCATACGTGAAGCGGCAGCAGCAGAAAGAGAGCACGTCACAGAGCAAAGACAACGACAAAAGAGAGGCTCAAATTTAGTGCAAAGCAAAAGCACAGGCATCACTTTTTATATTACAGTGTGTGCGTGTGTGCGTGCGTGTGTGTGTGCGTGTGCGTGTGTGTGTGTGTGCTCTCTGTCGATCTGTTGTCGGCTGCTGCTGTTAGAAGCGGCCAACAAGAAGCAGCAACTAAGCAGCGAGCGCTTTGCTTTTTGTTGGTTAGCTTGTCGTTTTTTCGTTGATGACCTTGAAAAAGCTGTATCTAAAAATCGAGTGCAATCAACTTTATAAAACACTCACACAGCGACATACAAATGCTGAGAGCCTTTTGCCTCACACATGCTCATTAATATTTCCCCTACATTTCACACACACACACACACAAACGCAGTGCTCAGAACGTTAGGTAAAGTCTTGAAGCCCCAATCTATCGCCGACTCTGTCGCACTCGCTGCCCTGTGCGTGCTCTGTGCCGTGTGTCTCGCTCTTTGGTGCCGCTTTTTGATATGCCAATGAGAAGTTTGTGTGCGTGTTTCTACTGCTGCTGCTGCTAATGTTGTTGTTGTTGTTGTGTAAAACCGCATATAATAATTATTCTAGATTCTTTTCAGTGGTGTGTATGTTTTGGTGCTGCTTTAAAGGGTGGTCGCTCTGACGTTTGCTGCTTTTTTGGTTTTATCTTACGCTTTGCTTCTTAGCCTTTTGTATGCCTGCCTGGGATAATAATAGACTTTAGCGACGTTTAACCAAATCACAAGCAGCACCAACAACAACAACAACAACAAAAGCAGTGCTTAAATGTTGTTTTTGGGGGCAGCGCGCTCAGGCGGCAACAGGTAGCCGCAACAACGTCAAGCCAAAAAGCAGTTCAACATTCTGACTCAAACTTTGCCAGTGTGCAGACAAAACTCACAAACGCACACACACTCACACACACACACACACACACACACACCCTGACAAAATGGTCGCTGATTGTCTCGCTCGCACTTTGAACTCGAGATCAGCGGCTTACGCTGCGAATAGAAAGAGAGAGGAGAGAGCACAGGGATCGTCGGGGCTCTCTTACGACATTTAACTGTCAACTGAGCTTTGATGAGCAGCAACTAGAACGAAACATCAAAGCTTAGGCGGAAGCTTTCGAGAGCATCATAATAGAAATTTATTCGGTAACTCGCATTTCGCCAGTAGAAGCAATGAACGCAACAATTAAAAAGTTATCTATATGGTAATTATTAAAATAAAGACTATACTAAGTATTTATTTTATATTTAATATGCCATTTATATGGTAATAATTAAAATGAAGACTATAATCAGTAATAATAATAATTTCTGTAGTTAAATCCACAGATTCATGATCTGAATTTCCAATTACTATCGAATTAGAAATTTATTCGTTGACTCGCATTTCGCCAGTAAATATACTTATTTTTAATGAATATAACGCTTAAATTCTTTTTCAGTAGAAAAGGTGAAATTTGGCCAGTACTTTTAATCATTAAAATATTTTATTCTATAGATTATTTCACATTATCGATCTGAATTCAAAATTTCTATCAAAAAAATTCATTGTGGTTCACACGTCATATTCTCGTCACATTCCTAGCGATTTAACAGCTTTTGACTTGATTATTTTGCGCAATGGTCACAACTGGAATTTCTTCTATAACTAAGAGCCCTGTTTTAAACAAATTCGCAACAAAGAGTTGGCAAAGAATATGAAAAAAAAAACAAACGTTGATTATTTAATTCAGCAGAAAAGAGATGAGCTAATCTTCTTGTGGCTGTGGTTGTCTGTTTTTTGGCCTGGGTCTGGCCAACTTTGACTTGAGATTTTTAATTAAGATAATTGTAGTACGAGTATATGCCACAAAACAAACCAAGAACTTGGTACGTCAGCACTAAGTACAGCAAACTCAAAAGGCTTGTAAGATTGCATATTAATCAGCAGATTAACCAATAGATACCCTGCAATACAATTCATTGGAAACAATTTAAGCTATTGCAGTTGATCTATTCAGATATTTTGGTCATTAAATTTACATGAATTCGTTTTTAAGACTACATCAATTTTATTTTATTTTCACAGGGTATTTATGTGTTAACTGTAATGCCGAGCTACCGTTATGTTCCATTTGGAGATGAGTGGAAACATTTGTCTCGCATTTGGCGGCATGTCGAAAATGTCAATTTTTCGAAAAACAACAACAACAACAAAACGAAACAAATTGAATCTCAAAGATAAACAAAGACGTCAATTAGTTAATACGCTGTCAAAGCCGAAATGTTTATTATTGTTATAGATATTACGAGCGTTGATATAAGACACACCACATAAAGCCAGAGCAGCGCATTCTAATCATCATCAGTCTTTTCGGCTTGATTCTTCAGCTTTTTATAAGAGAACACACATCAAATTCACTTAAAGAAGCTTTCACACATACACAAACAACACTCATACAGCGACACATGGCACATACTATTTGAATAATATACATATTCAGAAATGTGGCATACGTAATATTATAAAAAAGAAATCACAACAAAAACAAACAAATTGGCATAAACTACGCCGAAAATAAATTGAAATCTAAAAATGAATTCAAATGCTGCAAAATCAGCAGCAACAGCAGGCGGCAAACTCAAAAAGCAAAACAAAACGAATACAATGGATCTATATGAGTGTATGTATGTGTGTGTAGGAAATAGTGAATCAACCACGACTCGAAATATTCGATATAAAGTCGAAGTAGAGAGCGCCAAAATTGACACGAAAATATAGCTTGATCAATAAAGAATACATTTTTTCATTTTACTGAGTTTTCATAATAAATATATAATGATTTTGAATCGAATTAAATATGTAATTAGAGTTTTTGTTGTGAGAACAAAAAAATTCAAATATATTGATCGATATTAAATAATAACTCACATGAGAATCTTAAAGTTAGCTTCGCAAACATCTGTTGCCTTTCTACTCAATATATCAACCCAGATAGTTTCTCTTTAATCAACATATAGTAATTGTCAAGTCATCGGGCCTTCAAGATAGATATTCCCTGCGCTGCTTAAGGAAAACCTTGCCTTATTTACTCAAAAGCAGTATTTATTGTCGGCTTCAACAATTTTTGAAGACATTTCAAAAATTATTTAACTACAATTTAAATAGCAAAGCGACGCAAGACCTTCAAAACATTTGCGAAGAACTTCAAAAAGAAATTAAAATTATAGCAAAACTCGTGGAGCAAACGAAATATACGAAGAAAAAAAATAAAGAAACCAGTTTCGACAGAAAACAACTAAAAATAAGAAGCAAGAGATGACGACGAAGACGAAGAAGAAGCAGCAGAAATTGGTATGATATTGTACGTAAGCAGTAATTGAAGTTAACGTAATTATAAAACAAAAACAAGAAGAAACAAAAATGAAGAAAAAATAAAATGTGCCAATTTAAGCAAGAGGAGAATGTTGTAACTAGGAGCTAGGGAATTGGAGACGATCTGCGCTTAATTTCCCAATTATAGAATCATTAATTTTTTTCTTATTCTTATGGGAGAACCTCCAATATTAATGGAGCCAAAGGAGTCGTGTATCGGGAGAGTTACCAGCAACTCCTCACAAACAAAAAAGTGCTGTTGGCTTTCCACAACAACCCAAAAAATTGCAAATAAAAAAAAAGAAACGAACGACACTCAAGGTTTTGAGGACATTGACGCAAAGGTCAGCGAAGCTTTGGGAAAGAAGCGACGACGACGACGACGACGACGACAACAAGTTTTTGATGGCATTGCTTGCATTGCGTATTCGTATATCGTATGTTGATATCTACTTATACACATAGATACATTCTTACATAGTATACCAATATTTATTACTTTATTTTCGACTTGTCTATGTGCATTAAAAATCAAATTAACTGGCTCTTATTCCAGCAAGTCTTTGATTGGACAGATACTTTGTACTCGTCGATTTCTTCTTGTTTTTTTTGCAATTTTGTTATCATCAAAATTGAAGACCACTTTAATGTTTTAACTATTACAATATATAAATATTTGATTTTTTGGGAATTATTTGGGAACAAATTATTAAATTGTAATATTTATTTAAGAGTTTAGAGTTAACTCTTATTTTAACATTTACAAAATATCTTCTTGTTTATTTTAATAACGCTTCACTTGACTATTATGCCTAAATTTAAGATATTTGTCTGAAGACATGCGCTGGATTATCTTGACCAATCATCTTCATTAGATTAACAATAAAGTAACGTCAAATATCTTCAAAAGATCCGAGCCAATTTTCAGACGTGGATGAGTCTGCCTCTCTCTCTCTTTATCTGTGTCTAAATTTCAAGTAGTTAGACTATTGCTTAAGTGTTTAATTTTACGTTTGTTTTTATTTGCAATATTTATAAACAGATCTGCCTATTGAATATTTTATATGGTCTTAAAATAAATCATACCACGCTCAGTCGCCGCTCCCCAGCAATCGCTCGCTCTCTCCCACTCTCTCTTGCTGTCTGCTTGCCTATCTTTTGCACGCATATTAGCTTATCAGTCACTCTCTCTCTCTCGCCAGCTCTCTCGCTCTCCCTCTCTTTTTGTCAGTTTCAAAACAAAGTCCATTTGTTATTGTTGGTCAATTTTTCAGCGTACAGTAGAGACAACATTTAAAATGCTATTATCTAATCGCTGCTGGGCCTGTCTACATAAGTGTGTATTTGGGTGTGTTGGTGTGCGTGCGTACTTGCCTTGGCGATAAGCCTAAGCGCACTGTTTAGGTATATACATATTTATTAAATAATAAGCAGACAATTAAGTGCTGAGGGGGGCCGTGGGGCAGAGATCCAACCAAAAAACTGAAACGAACACAAAACTATTTATAAAGAAATTTTTCGTGTGAGGCTTTTATACATTTTTTTTTTGCTTTATTTGCTGAGTCTCAAAACTGGTTTAACCTGTTCGCAAACACACAAAATTAACAACAATAAACTAATTAAATCAAACCGAAATACGTCGCAAAAGTACGCACACTAAGCAGGTGCGAGAGAGAGCGACACTCTATAGAGAGAGAGAGAGAGCGAGAGCGGGTTGGTGAGCGAGAGGGAGACACCAAAATAGCCAAAGGAAAATCTTCATTGAAACACACGAGTATAAATAAAATGCTAATTTATAAATATAAAGAAATATCTAAACTAAAATATTTATATACATTTATTTCAATACCATTTGCCAATGTTTCAAATGTATTCAAGTAACTGTCAGATATTTTTTTCTGTAACTAAAAACTATAAAAAAAAACATACGAAAGTTGAAATATATATTTTGCATTTACTTGAATGTATTTTAATACAGTTAGTACATGTTTGAAAAAGTGTTTTAATTGTCAAATAAAAAAGTACTTGTAATATTTTAATGTTTGTATATTTCATTTATCGTTTCATTCATTTATGTATCGATTTCTGCCTAAAGATACTCATAGTTCATATCCGTTAGACATAAAGTCTTTGAAGTATTGAGAATTTGTTATTGTTATATTTTTCTGTCACTGATCCAGAATATCGAAATTGACAGAGTTTGTAAAAATATGCCAAGGCCCAGTTTAGACTTAAATGTTAAACAAAAACGTCGTAGCTTAAAAATAATTTTATATCTGTACTCAATCTGCATAATATAATAGCTAGTGTATTTACCTTTTTTTAGATTCAAATTCAATCAATCGTAAAATGCGTTATAATCCAAGTTTATTGAGTTTGTTTGGCTGCATTTTTTTAATTATTTTGTATTTATGTTATAATTATCATAATTATGAATTATCTAATTAATTTTTTGCACTAGGCAACAATTGGCCTAACAATCAATATTGTTTATAATGATGCTTGTAAATTTTGTTGTTGTGGTTGTTGTTGTATATAATTTGCAAAGTGAAACCGTTGCGTGTATAAATATATGTGGATTGCTCTATATGTTAGCTATATTAATCTTGATTTTCTTATTAACTTTATTGAATATTTTTATTTTAATTATTATTTATTTTTTTTTTTTTGTATTTTCAAGGCAAACTTGAGATATATTTGTTGTTTGTTGTTGTTGTTTTTATTTTACTTGTGAAAACATATAGTATTTTTTATGGATTTCTTCAAGAAATTATATAGTACTTGTCGTAGAAGTTAGAACTATATTTTGAATCAAAAACAAAAGATTAGTTGAAGGAAAACTCTAAACCAATAGATAGTTGAACGGGCGTGTTATATGAAGGAGGAAGCAGCTTTGAGTAGAGGGCGGAAGGGACGTGGGTGGAGGAGGGAATCGCCACACTAAAATATTACAAGGCGCGAATGCGAAACGAAATGGAAACGAAACAAAATATAAATAAAGATACGCGAAGCTCTGGCGATAAGGCGACGTAGGAAGACGACCACAAAACGAAACGAGTGACGGCAATTGGATTATGAAACGCGGCCGACGCGACGCGGCAAAGCGACACGAGAGCGTAAAAGACCGAAGAGAGAGAGAGAGCGAACGAGAGTGGGAGAGTGCAAGAGCGAGCGCCAGCAAGAGAGTGCGCGCTCAGGAGACGTGCTGGCAATGAAACGCGACACAAAAATTCCGTAACCGAGTTGAAAATTTTTTTGTAGTTGTTTTATGAAAATATCCACACAATTTTAATATTTTACAATGTGTTGTTGTTGCTTTGCTAGATTAGTGTAAGTTTTGCTGGCCGACATCAACAAACAATGAAATATTGAACAATTTGAGAGCATTTTGCGTTGCGTTAACACGCCGTGGTGTGTGAAACAAACACACTCCAATACACTCACACGCACACACACACACACGCACTTTGCTTGATTTTTTTTTTGGGCTGCGCCAAGTGGATTTTGCTATTTGCGCACTTTTCGATTTTCAGCGATTAAATTGATTTCGCTCGAAATATATATAATTCACAATTGTTTCGCCAGTTAGATGTGAATTGGATTCTTGTTAAGCTGTGTGAGACACGCACGGCGCCCGGAACGAGAGACACGTCGACAGCGCAGTGGGGACGACAGCAAGGGCTGACAAATTTTTAATTCTCAGCTCGACGTGTGGGCCACAAAAACAAACCTCACCAAACGAAATACAAACTCGGACTGAAACGCATCAAATAGGTACAACACCAGCTGTGTGTTTGCTTGCTTGCTGCTGCTGTCATTCAATTCGTCGTCGGCTCTCTCTCTCGTCGTTCACTTGGGCTCTCCTCTCCCGCTTGTGTCAAGTGTCGCGAGAGAGCGAAAATGTTTTGTTATCTGTTGGCAACGCTTTGCAATGGCTGCCCAATAATGCGCCTCCGCTTACACCAGCCACGGTTAGCAGACAAAACAGAACGAGATGCAACGATTACTTGCTGTGTGCTCTCTCGACTACGCTCGCTCGCTCGGTCGCCCTCTCTCTGGAGGCCACTGCCGGCATTTTCATTTTGCGTGGTGGCCCCACAATTAGCGTATGCGAAGAGAGGCGCTTACCAACAGCATCGACAACGACGACAGCGACAACGTTGCTTCTGCTGCTGTTGGTTTTGTTGTTGCTGTTGCTGTTGCTGTTGATGTCTTTGTTGTTGTTGTTGTTGTTGTGCTTTTGCAGAAATTTAATGGCGGCTTTTGGTAAAACCAAACAACCAATAAAAGTTTAAATATCCCACAGCAAAGATGTAAATAATATTTAAATTAAATGTATGCGAGGTATTAATGTGTGTAATTGCATGCTGACACACACAATTAAATTTCCCAAAGCTTTCCCGCTAGCAAACAATGACACACACGTTCAAGTCGAACAGGCGATGAAAAACACGACATACAAAAATTTCTCCAGCCAAACAAACACACGGCAGGCAAATGCAACAAAAATACATTTTGATGACGAAACACATGTTGTGTTTTTGTGAAGAGAGCGAGCGCACCAAGTAAGTGAGAGTGGCAAAAACAAAAACAAAAAGAGAGTTCAACTGCATTTCGTCTCTCTTGTCTCTCATTTGCAGCTTTGTCGCGCGGCGCAACGACAAAAATGTAAGCACAAAAATAAACAAAATGGAAAAGCTCGCGACGTCAACGCCGCTGTCGCTGCCGTCGTTGCCGTAGTTGTCGTTGTCGTCACTGTCGCCTTCAATTTCAATAGTACTCAGTGCTACTAGCTGTTCCCATACACCAACACAAGCACACGCACACATATATCTCATCATATGTACACGGACACAAAATACATATGTAGATGGTTTTATTGGCAGCTATTTTGCTGCTTTTTATGGCTCTTTTTTTTAGCAGAGCGGCAACAATTTTTAATTTTTTGTATTTCATGGCAAATAAAATATGAAAAAGATAATAGTTTTGCCTCCAGCTTACTCATGGATTTGCATTTGTATCTTTAAGACGGCTTTAACAAAGCTTCAGCAGCAGCCTTTTGTACTGCTTTTTTAAGGATGACAATTTAAAAGGTAGTATTAAGTTAATTTTCGTACAAGTGATAACTATTATCGCGATTTGAACACTCGCTTTACTGCCACACGATTTGATAAGCAATCTACAATCTTCAGTTGCCCAAGCAAAAGTATCGCTTATTGAAAATTACAATTATTAATTGTATTTATACGAATACAAGCGTAAGTAGTAGTACTTTAAAAAGCATTAATTAATTGCTACAATTTCATATTTCCTCAGCAAATACCAGAAATTATTGGCTTATAAAATAAATAATCATTTATATAAAATATATATAATATAATATTATCAATAAGATTACATTGATTATTTGAATATTTTGTATATTTAAAAATATGTATTTTGTATAACCAAAATTTTAAAGTATTTCCTATTGAGCGTAAAGAAATATTTATTTTCATTAATTACTTAAAAACTCCTATTAACTGCGCTCATTACAAATTTTATTGCTTAAAATTTGTATCTTTTTGCTGACTCACTGGATGACTTGGCCAACTGATTGGCAAGCCAAGTTGTATGACAAAGGGCTGAATGCTTACCAGAAGTTTCCATTTTTAAACATTTTTGGAAATATCTTCCATTTTTGTACATAATGTTTAGCTTCTTCACGTAAACTAAGCATTTTTCAAGGGGTCAAGGGGTTTGTTTAAAAACCCAGCTGCAAAATTCTTCCTATAAACTATAAAAATTTGCAAAGCGAAATTGAAAAGTAGAAGTAATCAACTATATATGTTAATATAAATAAAAAATATATACAAAAATTTAAATAAAAGAAATGTATTTCCTTTTAATTTTTTATAAATTTTCTAAATATTAAAATTAACTAAAATGTCTTCGATATTCCATTAAATTTTGACAGACGTTTGTTAGTTTCGGCATTAAAACTAAGTAATAAAAATACACTGCATTTAAGTAAAACATTGTCATTGTAAATGACCGCAGATTCTCTAAAAAAATATCATTTTAGTACGAAATGTTGTATAATTATGATCATGACTCTAGGTAAAGAACATATAAATACAATTTTATAGTATTTTATGATGGCAAGAGCAACAAACATTTTCGCATTTATTTCATCGTTTTCAACTGTTTGTTGGCGTTTCGCTTTTAAGTTTTGGTTAGATTTGCTGCCAGCCTTAATTATGCATGACAAATGCAGTTAAGTTGCTGATTGTATGCACATAATTACCGCACAAGACCACAAAACTGAGACAACAGCCACTAAATAAGTGAGAGTGACTGCCACGCATAGTGATCGACTAGTAGATGCTCTGTATATTCAAAAATTTGTCTTGGAATTCCAACGAAAATTATGTGCACGATTTAACAAAAATAACCCAATAAATAAATCAAACCGCAATCTGATAAATATATAAATACATATTATAATACATTTTTTATACTGTTTATATTTTTGTTTATCCCCATTTTTAAAAAATTGTTATTCTGTAATTAACATTTCTTCATTCTTTTTTAGGGCTAAAAATTCGTTTTAGCTTTTTATTTAAATGTAAAATTTAATTAGCCTTAATCAAGTGAATTTATCAAGTTTATTTGATTAACCCCATTTTAAACCTATCTTTGGTTACAGGGTATACAAACTTACCAAACTGCTAACTACAAAGACAAATGTGCTACTTTAATTGCTGACAGTTTGAAAAAAAACTCTTTTTTTTTGCCATTTTCCTTTGACTTTGGCTTTTGTTATTTTTATTTCTTAACGTTGGTTTTTTTTGCTTAATGTTACAAACAATTAGATACAAAATGACGAGAGACAATGCTAAATCATAGCATAAAACTTGATGACCAGTCAAGAAAATGACAGTAGTGTCGGATTATACTCACACACACACACACACACAGGTGTTCTGTATTTTCCCGAGTTTTCGTTGGAAAACTGTTCGCGTTGGCATTGAAACTGCTTGAAGACTTGAGTCATATTTACCTGGGAAGTAGCAGAACACATTTTCCCCCTTTGACCCGCTGAAGAAAATTGTTTCCCTCATAAACTTCTTTACTTGTTGTTAAAAGTTGTGAAGCGGCTTAAAAATTACTTGGCCTAATAAGTAATCTTTCACTCAAACATAATTTAAGTGGCCAGAAAATCCGGTTAGTACTAATAAATACTTGCAGCACAAAATGAATGAACAATTAAAATTTTTTGGTTTGTGTAAAATAATTTATTAACATTTTTGTTTATTTATTTGAAAATTTATCTATTTAAAGTCCCAAATAGTAATTTAATGTATATAGTAATTTTATATTTTTTAAGATAATGTTTAAGAATAAGCAGAAAAGGAATACAAAATAAACAAAATTATAATTTCAGTAGTTTTAAAAACTACTCCAACTTTAATAATAAATAAGTAGAACAAATGTCAAAGTTATATTTGATCTTAGTTTTCTTAAAATATTAAATTGAATTTAACTATCAAATCAAAAAAGGTAAAAAAACTACTTCTCAGTTGTCAATGAAAATATGTTTAACTAAATTCAGTTAAATAGCTCAAAGCCTAATTGTGTCTAATTAATTTAAAAAATACATGACAACCATATGATTTAAACGTTATCTTTGAGAGCTTATTAAATTGACACGTGTTAGAGTTGTGATAAAAATAAAACATCGAACGCAAGTCTAAGCAAAGTAGGAAACGAAGACCACATCGAAGTACTTTATCAGAAAAGGTAGTTTTGGTAACAGGTGTTCTTTCGGCAGTTACCTTATTTTATCGTTACCAAAAAAGAATCTAATCTCTTATCTGTGGATTACATTTTCGCTTTTTCTATGACCATGGCAGTGTATTGAATGTTTTAGCTTACTTTGTATATTTTTAATTGTTTGCTATGTTATTTGGAACGAAATCATTTGATTGTGTGTGCTCAAACCTTGCGCGTGTTTCACTTATTGTATAAATTTCATATTATTATTTATTTAATTTGCTATTTGCTCAACTTGAAGCGCAGACGTTTTTTTTTTTTTTTTTTTTTCTTTTATTCATCTGCTATACTCTGTGTGTGTTGCTTTCAAATTCACAAATTCATTGTATTTGTTTAATATTGTATTGCTATATATATATATATTCATAAGTATAAGTATATATGTATTTATATACAGTATGCGATACAGTTTGCGCATTGGGTTTTCTCGGTTTTCGTATCTGTGACTCTCGCATTTTGGGCTGCTTTCGCTTCATGAGCTTCATCGCACTCAAATTATTTCGTTTTATTCTACTTTATGCTGATGCCACAATTCGACAGGTGTTGCAACCATGAACGACAATAAACACTACGACAACGACAACAACAACGACATCGACGCCACACGCTGCTTTTTCAAACCAATTTTAATTTAGATCGTGTAAAAATATACCCCGTAATCAGATGCGCGAAAGGGTTTATGAAATTTCAATTTTTTTCTTTTGTATTTCTCATACTATATCAAGTATACGTATTCACTTTTTGGGAAGTTTATTTTTTTAATTTAAGCAATATTTAATAGACTGTATCTGAAGAAATTCGTACGCTAATCAAACTATAACAACTTTATCAGACCGAAAGATATGTTACAAAATATCAAAATAAATATTTTTTGTTATAATTATCTAACTTTATATTTAACTCAATTAATTAGATACTCATAACTACCTTTTAGTTTATATTTAAGCTTAATAAATTGCAACCATTGCATCAATTTGTATAAATAAAATAATTAAAAAACTTAACAACTCTGCAATGGTATTTATTCTTCCATTTCGCTTCCAAAGTTTCAGTTTTATTGCTTTTAAAATGTAAGGTGTAGTCAAGTGTTTCTACAGGGTATTTAAATATGCCCACTCATTGTGGACATTTAATGTTCTGATTTCTTTATTATGTTTGTTGTTGCGAGCATTTGCTGTGCTGCGAGCTTATTGCCAAGTCGTTGTGCGATTGCGGAAGTTGCTTTTAGGGGCTGACAAATACGCCGAAAGGTTCGGCTAGAGCGACACACAGTTGTTGCGCTACCAATTTGGGGGCGAGCAAATGCCAAACAAGTTGGCCAAGTGGAAGTGCAACAATAAGCGGCAAACAAGCAGCGGCAAACACGAGCGACGACACGTGCTTAAATCGAAATTCAGCAAGACAGGTTTGCCGCAAGCATTGTGGCAGCCAAAGGCCGAGGGGCGAGGAAGGGGCAGGTGTCGAATGTTGTAAGCCGGCGTGAAAATGGAATATGTGCGCAAAATATGCAGCGATGCCGCTGCCTCGGCGTGTGTGTCTGCGTTTTTGGAATTATTTATGAATGATGCAGCAACACAGCCAAAGCAGCAGCAGCAGCAGCAGCAGCGACAGCTTTGCCCCTTGATGAAGTGCTGAAAAGCAACTGCATTTGCGGCTACTCATCAAAAAAGACAGAAGGGGTATCTTGACGCGAAGGAGGCAACAGGCAGAGGAAAGCGTATCTCACAATGTCGTTTGTGAGCGACTAAATTTGCTTAATATAATTTAGAAGTAACTCAAAATAATTTTGAAATCAGTTTGATCAATTCAAGATAGAATATTTTACATTATAAATATTTTTCTTTTTAACACAAAAATTAAATAGCTTCAAAGGAAACTCCTATAAACTATATACTCATTTATTTTAAAAAGGTTACATTTATTTAGAAATCAACTTTCCGAACTTATTCCTCTATTTTTAGAATCAGCTGAGTAACAACAAAATTGGCTTCATTTTGATGTAAATTATAACATTTCTTTAGATATCTACTTAGCAAAAATGATTCTTATTATTCTTTTGTTTTTAGCGTTAGCTGATTAACAAAAAGAATTGAGCTTTTTCATGGGAATATAGAGAGTATCTTGCAGTCAAACCCGTTTGGATTTTCTTTGTTTACGGCGTATTTGTTTATGAATTAATAAAACTTTAATTATGTTGCACAAATAATTGCTCACTTGTGGCAAATATGCAACATGGCAGCCAAGCAAATACCAGTGGCAACAACAGCTGCATCAGCACCGACTGCTACATGCAACATGCAACATGCAACACAAAAAACTAACTGTACTCGTCGTGTACACATCAAATGGGCGACCCAAGCGCAATTTGAATAATTGATCGTGGGGCTATATTATTTTATACATTTTAATTGCAAATTGCAGGCCACAGCTTAGAAACTTCAGCATAAAATAGTGAGTGTTGAGAGGGATCCAAACGCATGTTGAAACTATAATTTTACTTGGTGAACTTTATAGAAGTTGGGTCGGTGAAGAATTGCTTTTAGTTCTTCATACCATTTTTATTATCATGTTTTCCAGTAAGAAAATTAATACAAATTTATAGGTATATTCAACCAATCCATTCTTTTTTAATTTTGTATATGAAATGATCTTTTTCTTCAGTTTATTTTTATATTTGTTAATTTATTTAACTTAATGGATTTTAATTCAATCTTATATAAAATGATATTTTTGCTTTTTTTATTATTATTTATTTTGGAGTCTCAAAAGCTCACATAACAGTAAGATTGACCCCGGTTAAAATTAGCTGCAACTTTTGAAAATTTGACTATCAGTTAATTGGCTGCCTCACAGAATTCCACGTATTCCCTATATCAAATGACTTCTGGCTATATAAGTGCATATATAGTGAATATGTATTACTTTTTTCCCCCCTTGTTGTTGTGGTTGTTAGCAAGTTTATGCTTATGTGTGTTCAAATTACACGTCTTATCATTTAATAAAATTCAGGGGAATTCATTGAAGAACGAACAACAAAATGAACTAACTACATATTTAAATATATCGAATTTCCTCTCAGCAAATACACACAACGCAAAATATGACATGAAGCTTAACTTGGGGAACCCAAAAAGAGCGAACTATTTGTGTACCTAATCCATAGGTTAGAGGCATGCCACAACCTGTGGCAGAAGAGGAAGAAGAAGCAGCAAAAGATGAAGAAGAACAGCGAACTGAAGAGCCAAATTCCTGGTAAAGTTCAAATCCTGTTTACTTCCTTTGAGTTACCTAAGCAGAGGCCAGAAGACAACCACTAAATCTTCTATAGGTAGTTTCTCAGATGCTTTTGTATCTGCATATGTGTGTGTGTGTGCGTGCGTGTGTGTGTGTGTGTCTCTTTATGTGGTTCGGTTTTCATATATCTCGTCTCGTCGCTGATTTATTATTTACTTTATAAAAAATGCCTTTGCCACAGCCTTGCTCTTGGCTTTGCCGCATCTTTTTCTCATCGTTTTCGTTTGCTGTTTATGTAATTTTTTTTCCATTTTTTTTTATTTCACATATATTTTCGGCACAGGCATTAGAAAGAGAGGAAGAGTGCATGCGAGAGAGAGAGAGAGGAAGCAGCAGAGACGCTTAATTCTTCACGGAAATCTTTTCAATTTTAGCTTGATTGAATTTGCCTGCATTTGGCGGCTCCCTCTTTTCATTTTATTATGTTATATATTTTTATATATTTGTCAAGCGCCTCAAACTGGCCTCAGTCTAAGCATAAGCATAAGCATAAGCATAACTGTTGAATTGTTTCATATGTAACTCATAACATGCCGTCTTAACACATATATCAACAATATAAAAACACACACTCGGCGCTCTAAACGCGTAATTTATGGGAAGGAAATGAAACATAAACAAGTCGAGATTTCAGACTCCCAGAAATTGCAACACGAAATGGAAATACTCTGAAGGAAGTTCAGCATTAAAATGAGAATCTTTTTTAAATCTCCGATCTCTTGAATAGACGTTAAAATCTAAATAAATGTCGAAGAGATTTGCTGAGATGTTCTTTTCGAATATTGTTACTGCATATTTAAATACGTATTTAGTTAAATACAAGACAACAAAAAAATGTGTTAAAGTTTAAAATATATTTTATTTTTACTGCAAATGTCAAATGAGTATCTAATCTAAGTACCTTTATCATTTTCCAAAGCTTACAATTAAAATATTTAATAAATAAAACGTTTAAGCTCTGCAATCACTCCTACAAAAAAAACATGAAAGTCATTAGGCAAAAAAAATCGCACAGCAGAAGAATATTAATTAATTCTTAGAAACAATTCTCAATTATAATTTCAAAAGTCTATCAGACAGTCGAAAATATTATGTTAAATCCGAATAGGTAGAGGGTGTATACTTTGTTAAACTACCATTACTTAAATGTGAAATATATGGTTGTATAAAATATGTGAATTTTTTAATTCTTTAAGTTTAAAACAGTTTTAACATAAGTTTCAAAAAATTTAATTTGTTTTGTTTTGTTCATTGCCCGACAAAATTTGATTACAACTATATTTGTCGCCATGTTTTATATAGTATAATTAATAAATTAGTCCCCTACAATACACAAATGTGATGTTTAAATAAACCAATTTTGAATTGTAAGAATAGGATTTATTTTCAAATACAACTTCGCTCTAGTCATCTAGGCCCTAGCTAGGGCCAAGAGTATCAAATGGCTAGAAGCAAAAGCGTGTTAGCGGCACAGAGGAAGCTCGAAGACTGCAATAAAGTGGCAACATGGCAGCTGCGACTAGTACGAGGTGCACGCTACACTGCCTCCAACAAGAGGGAGTCGCAATAAAAGAGACAGAGAGAGACAGAGCGAGAGAGAGAGAGAGAGAGTGAACGGGTTAGATGAAGTTCGCTGCACAATGAGATTTATTTATCGTGATTGTTCGCTTAATTGAAAATTGTTTGAAAGCCCACACACATGTTGCGGCTACTTGAGAGCACAACAGGAATCGAGTCGGGAACTGAGAATCGTCAGCGGCAGCATCTCTTCCATATATCACCATGACCTGTCTTATATGTTACATACAGACTGACATAGATTCTGTTGACTTTGCGGACAATTTGTCAACGACATGCGGCGGATAGCAACTCAAATTATTGCCAGTTGTAAAATTAAAATGTCAAAGTCGACAAGCAGAACAGTCCCCCAATTCCCCACCCCCAATCTCCAACCTTCGGTCCGTATCCCAGTCCGAGGCTAAGAGCTAACAGGACTCTGAGCCGCACCAGGATATCCACGAATGCGGGAGCCGTCGCTATGAATGGAATCCATCAGCCGCCCGCGGTGCTAAGGGCTCCAGCTGGCAGCAGCAGAAACAGTTGCCATGCCACCAAAACAAGGCACGAGGTACGAGGTACGAGTATTCGTATTCAATCAGTTTCACTCAAATGCTGATGATTGAAACAAGCAAAAACGCTGCAGGCGAGCGTGCTCGACTCTTAGCTACTAACTACAAATATTGCTTAAAGCACAAAGTGCTTATCCGACCGATTAGCACATTTCTATGGAAACTCTCTTATTTTGTAAGACTACTATGAACACAAGACATTGAATTAAATTCAATTGTTTGTGCATTATTAAAGGGAAAGTTCGCCTTTAATTTCTATTTTAATTCATTCATTTTAAAATGTGTAACATCTGAGTAAAGCACAACTTCCGCACTACGAGCATAAAGAAATATAATTTTCTAAACAACTGCTGAGTTTGTTTCCTAAGCAATTTTACAGAAGGATGCAAGTATAACATTTATAATAGAATATTTACCTACTAGCATACTCTAATTAACCTACTAATTTTAAACAAGAGCATTACAAATATTAAAAATATTTAAAAATGGATAAAAAAAAATTCTGCTGAACATTGGCAAATGAATTATGCAATGATAACTATTTAAATAAACATGTATTTTAAATAAACAAGATTATACTCAACATTTAATTAATTAACTTAATTTTAAACGGGATGTTCCCGTTTAATGAGCTATGTGGAAAAGTTGCAATTAATTATACAAAGATAAATTTGTAACTGAAAAATTCATTTGTAAAATGTACCCATAAAAATGTCATCGCTGCAAACAGCTTCACAAAATGATAACACCTTTTATGTGAAGGCGCAACACTTCAATATTTGCTTAAGTGTCATTTTCCATAGGGTTTTATGGGCTTATCACTGGGTTTGCCACGTTGCCATTGCAGAAATGAGAAATAATATTTCATTTCAAAACATAAGCCTTTCATATATTAAAAAGTATCTGCTTTATAGAATTTTCTGCATAAAATGTCCACTCGATTGGCAGAATATTATTATGTTTTTATTATAGAGCATAATCAAGGTGTCTCAATGGTTTCTGGACAAACTACATACTTGAGAATTCCACCGTAATAATCCGTGTTCATTGCTAAGTAACCCGCAGTAAGATGTCGATGTCGATGGAGGCAAAACCTGCTTGCTGTCCTAACAAGCAACATATGTTTGCCACCCCATTAATGCGACCCCCAATCGCCGTGGGGACTCTGCATAATTCCATCGGCAACAATAACACAAAATACTCGTACTTCGCAGTATAGTATAGAGTGTGTGTTACGAACGCTTGGTGGCATCCTGGACAGGAGGCGCCTCCTTCATGTGATGGCCACACTCTCTGGATTTGCCTCAAATACATTTTGGATTGCCCTCCCAGTACTTATACCCAACTGGGTCTACCGGCTCTTTCTATCTTGCCACTTTCTACTTCCCGCTTGCCAACTGTTAATTGCTTTGCTTTGATGTTTCTACTTCTGTTTTTGAATTTTTGCCTAGGCACGTGCATATCATACATTTCAATATAATAAAGTGCGACAAATGAAGCTTAAGCTAATCCTATTTAGAGAAAAGAACCGGCGTAGATTTGTGACTGTTAAATATTCCGAGGATCTACCATTTTGATGGATATTTAAATGAACACGAATTGTAATTTCAATCGAGTTTATCAAAATAACATTTTTCGGACAGCTTTATTAAGAAGTCGTGGTGGTTTTTTACACATATTAAGAAACATCAATGTTTTAGGATTGTAATATCAAATAAAGCTAAATCTAATCCTATTTACAGTAAGGAAGTTTCCATTTTGATTTGGAATTTTAATTAAGAGGAATATCCATTTAGTTTCTAAGTCTCTCGACTTCGCAAATTTCTAGTAACCCATTTTCATTTTTCTAGAAATGAAAAGGGAATAATATTTATTAATTGTAAGAACTAGAAAGGCTGTAAAATTGAGAGTCCAATTAGGAATCAATCTTTGGGAACAAACTTTCTTAGGCCAACAATCGATAGTTGGATAACAAAATAAAGACAAGTTATTATTTATTAGCAGAGTAAATACTATCATAAATAAACAATAACTTAAAAATTAAATAATTTAGAATCCTGATTCCAAAATACAACATGAAGATAAGACTCCCTATATACTATAAAGATCTACACAATTGGGTTAATGCCTGGCTGGCAGTTAACGCTTCAGTGACTGATGGAAAGTGTGAAGTTTACGAGTTGACTGAAATTTTAAGAGGCTTTCAAATTTCAGGGCAAATAAACTTGCGAAAATCTACAGAAATATGCCAGAAAAGACGCGGCTTCGTCATTCATCGTTTTATGTTCTTTTTTGTGCAGAATTTACCAGTTTCAAGCCCATAAAACGAAGGCAAATAAAAGGCGAATGTTCCGACTTTTATTTCCTTGAATGCAAATTTGTTCGAGTATGGAAAGGGTCTTGGAAACTGACGATCACCAACAAGTCAAGCACAATACAGACAGATAATAAATACATATTTTATTTTAATGTGAACGTAATTCAACCAAGTATCTAGTTATAGTTTGGAATTAACTTTGAGCATACTAAATGGAGCATATAGTTTATTTTATTTGAAGAAAACTTTTTATAACTATGGAAATTGAATAAATATTAAACAATGTTCAGGCCAAATTTATCCTATTATACTTTCTCGTTTTATTTAAAGAAATAAATATTAGGAATAAACCAAAATAAATTTTTTTTGGGGGGGAAAAAGGTTAAAATAATAAATAAAAATTTGTATGCATTTTAGTTAGACAAAAAATACAACTACGAATACAACAAATACCTATATTAGAAAAGGAGAAAAAGTGCTAAAACAATAAATTATAATTTATAATGTATTTCGTAATTCAATTGATGCGAAAAAAGCTAAAATAATAAATAGTGGTTTACAAAGTATTTCGTATTCAAATTATTGCTTGCTTGCATTAGCATAAATATTAATCAATTGTCAATCAGCAGTCAAATAAAGTAAAGTGCAATTAACTCACCTGCATAGTTGAGGAATAAATAGAACAGTAAAAAAAAGATACGTATAAAACGTCTTTCGTAGACAAATTGTTTGGCGATTTCTCGGTTCTTGAGCGTGGCTTTATTTATATCTATCATCCACTTGTTGCTAACTGCAGCTGCGCCTGTGTTGTAGATTTTTTTTTTTTGTCTTCAAGACAACAAATAAACAAAACGCAGATGTCGTGTGATGTGTTATTGTTGTTGTTGCTCTGTTAGAGCGCGACAAAGGCGAAGAATACGAAAAGAACACTCACACACGCACGGGTAGACATAGACACACACACAGAATTGCTATTACGCACAAAACCGTCGCATGGCATCAAATTTACGCTTAGAAACTTATAGTTTGGATTGCACTTGGAATTTGTTTATAATATACACTTATTGTTATTGTGGCAATAAGCCAACTGCTGCACACTAGTTATGCTGAGTATGCGGCGCATGTTGCACGCGTCCCTTCGTGTTTTACACGCGTTGCAAACAACTAAAACAATTAAATGGTTAAGGAAACTCAACTAAATCGCCATTTCAAGCAAAAAAGAATGCAGCACAAAAAATAAATAACAATAGAAATGTCTGCGCTTTGAAGCACTAAACGGACGCTTACCAACACTGCATCGCGTTCACAACTGTTGCGCACAGCTGGGCAGCGAGTATCGATAACACTACTTTAGTATCGATAGCACACTGAGAACTATACAGCAGAGCTTATAAGTGTTTTTTTATTAAATTAAATGTTAATGTTAACAAATTATTAAATGCTTTTTTGTTAAGAAGAAAATTAGTATATTAGAGAACATTGAAAGCGCAACGCGTTTAAGCTTGCACTGTGCGGCAATTTGACAGCTGTTCGATTTGCGCGATCTGGCAACGCTGCAGCTGCATGCTGTGCCAAGTTCTGTTGCTTTTTGTCATCAGCTTTTGGGTTTTGCCAGAACACATAAATTTCACGCTGCCCGCACTGCAGTTGAGAAATGAGTGAATTCGAAACGTGGCTTAACAATCAGCTGCGGCTGCTCAACACAGATGAGAGCGTCTTTGGCGCCTACATCATTGGCATCCTGGAGGGCGAAGAGGAATCCCAAGAGGAGAAAATCGAGGCTCTCGAAGGCATCTTGAGCGAAACGGGCGTAAGTTGCTAAATAAACCTGATGAACTCGATGATTTGTTAATAACGATTTGTATAGAGTGCCAACATTGAGGAGCTGGTGGCCAGCATACTGCAAAAGTGGCTGCAGAGCCATCCCAGCGCCGATGAGCCGCCCAAGAAGGGTCTGGACATCGATGTGAATGCTCAGCTGGCCAAGTTGCTGGAGCAACAGAAGCTGCAACCCGCCACCAAGGAGCGTGAATACACCGACGAGGAGCGCCGCATCAAGCAGCAGATACTCGCTCAATATTCACAGGTTAATCGCGAAGAACATTGCAATCTAAATTCTCTCTTGAACCAAATTTCTGTGCTTTTCTAGACTGCTGTCAGCGAGGAGGAAGACGACGAATCGGATGGCGAGGGAATTGAGCCGAGCGGTTCAGGTGGGCTGATGGCCAACACCAACAAGGCGGATGTGGCGAACCTGGCCAAGGAGAAGCGAGAGCAGGCGCGCCAGGACAGTGCGGCCAAGAAGCAGAAGGATAAAGAGGATCGCGAGAAGCAGAAGCAGCTGCGTGAGGAGAAGAAGGAGAAACGCAAAACAGTCAAAGGCGAACGTCGCCGGTAACCGCTCGAAGCGAAACTCCAAACCGTCCGGCATCCAGAAATCAATCAGCATATAGTATATACAATATATAGTATAATTCGCTTAGCTGCTTCAACAAAATGGATGTGTGTTGCATTTCGAAGATAACTGCCAACTAATTGCAGTTAAGCAAATTATACTTTATACAGTTCGAATGATTGTTGACATCTTATTATTATTGTAACGCCCTCTGCCCTAAACCCCCAAAAACACACTGTGCAAATACGCGATTTAATTTGATATTTAAATTGTTTTTACTAAACATTAAATTTGAAAATCGTTTTCAACTTTAAAATACTAATAATACTAAGTTAACGCTAGGAATTTGTGTGGTTAAAACTCAAAGTTAATAGTTGTCGTCGTCATCATTTAGGCCTCATCCTCTTCCTTATTGTCGGACTCGTCTTGGACCGCCTGCAGCTCCATGGATAACTTCTTGATGGCCTCTAAATCGGCCAGCTGTATGCGTCGATTATTTGGATCCAAACAATTCACTTTAACGGTCACAAAGTCGCCTATATGCTGCTCATCCCAGCTGGAGTACTGCCCAAGAAAATCCATTAGATTATTAACGTTTTCGATTATTTTGTTATGAATTTACCACTGAGCTGGAGGTGAAGAGCAGCTCCTGCTCCGCATCCTGCGTCGTTTTGACGCGCAAATACTTCTGCAGCAGCTTCGTTTGCTCATCCTTGCGCCACAAACAGAGCCGCGTGTTCTCCTGCCAATCCTTGGCACACAGTTCACGCTTATTGATCAGCAAATCCAGCTGCGCCAGCTTCACAAACTGCTTCTTTGGCGGCAGACTTGTCTGGGGACGCTTTGATGTTGTTGCTGTTGTCGTTGTCGTTGCTGATGTGCTGGCCGTTGGTGCATCGATGTCATCGTCATCGCTGTGCTCCGTCTCCAGTTCATCGTCCTCCTCGTCGCCATCTAAAAACTCGTCAGCCGACTCGAAGTCATCATCGTCGCTCACCTTGGCGGCAGCAGCTGCTGCAGCCGCCGCTGCCGCTGCAGCAAGCGCTCGTCTCTTGGCCTTGGATGCATTGGAACCGACGGATTTGCGCTTACGGCCGCCGCCTGCGTCAGATTGCTTCGGTTGCGGCTTCTTGTTGTTGTTGTTCGGGCGCCAATCCTCCTCGGAATCGTCGTCGTCAGGACTATAGTCCTCCTCATCGGAGTCCAAATCAAATGTGGTGGTCACCAGCTCGGTGCGACTTCGCATTTTACCACTAAAGAAAAATCACTGAAAACTATCTATCTATCCCAAGCTGTTTGCACTTTTAGCTAACTCGATAAAATGTTAGATATTGTTGACTTCAGGAAACCAGCAGCAATTTACATCCTCGCAACCGTTTCCTTGTCCTGCACAGGGGTTGTTTGCGTCTCCGTTGACTCTCAGCTTCTGCTGATAACTTTGATTGTACCTGAGAGCTTTGCCAAGCGACCGAAGGCTGACAGTGTTGCATTCGTCAGGGGGTTTTTTCCTTGCCCCTGCAGCGCAACATCGCAACGAGCTTTTGCATACCCCAATTCCTTGTTTGCTCTCAGGCGCTGAGCTTTAAGCTCTGCCTTTGGGCCATAAAACGCAGCATCGAAGACACTTTCCATTGACATCTGTTCAGCGAAGGGGTTGCAATGCAATTACTGGCAGATGGACGGACTGATTGGCAATAAACGAGCAAGGAAATTGATTGCCGAAAGCTACATATAGGCAATTTATTCCACTCTTTTCTCTTTCATTTAATTCTCAAAATGTTTCTTTCATTACACAATATGTCAATAATTGCTTTCAAGCCATTTTACAAATATATTATTAGTAAAACATTTAACTCTCGTAATAAATCATACAAATATAAATTATAAAAATGCAAATTCTTACGAACAATACTAAAAATTCCATCGAAATTATATTGAATGTTTGCAAAATCCAAACATCAAAAATTAAATAATAAATAAAAATATTATATGAGCTATTTTAAAAATAAATATTTATGCGGCCGTATTCTCAGCTGCTTTTCTTTTATGCTAATTAAATATCTTCCTCAATTTTGCATTATTTTTATAAGGAAATGCCTTATTGTATTTATGTATATTTAGCTAATTACTTTATTTAGATCAATGCGTATTACGAATGTTGTTCTGTCCAACTAAAATTGCTTGGTGTATTGATCAATTTTGTCGTAGATGCCACGATTTCTGTCACGCGTCCAAATGTCTTGCTCTGTGGGCTGCAGCTGTTGAAGCGCCTGCTCTGAACGATCCTGAAGTCGTGCATCGTCTAAGGCGAGGCGTAAAGTCCAGGTGCCCAGACAACGTTCGGGATGCTCCTTCTGATAGTCATAGACCAGCAAGTAGAAGTGTTCGCCATGCGTGAAGCTCTTGCAGAGCAAAAGTGGCGGTTGCGGCAAACTGGACTCAATTTCCTGGGAATCCGGCAGCTCAACCACCGAGGAGTCAACAATATTAACCGCGACTTCAGAAGCTGGTTCAATAGATGCGCGTTGCGAGGCAACAACTGTTACAATGCTGGCCTCATTGGATGAGCTCTCCTCGTCGGTTGGCGCCAGCGCCTCATCGTCCAACGCCAGCGTGGTCGGCTCACTACAATTTTTTGGCAAATAGAATGAGGCATCAATTTGATTGTTACTGTTGTCGCTGGCGGTCGCTTCATCTTTGCTGGAATGCGGATTTTTCAGCTTCGATTCGACTTGCTCGCAAAACTGGCACTTGAAATCCTTTTCATCATCCGCACGACACTTGAAATGCGCCCCAGAGGCGGCGCACAAGATGCACAGCTGGATAATCCAGCGACCGCGATTGTAATCCCTGCCCTGGGGACATGAGCACTCGGGTTGATCGCAACGCAAGCTTTTTCTGTGCAATTCGCTGTAGGCATTCGGCTGTCGCTCCCAAGTGGCATCGCGATCCGGCACAAAGACCGATTGCAGCTTAATGGTATTGTGGAATTGGGTATCGCGACACCACAAACAACGCAAATAGTAGCCCGACGCGATGGCATATCGTCGCATACAGATCTTGTGCGCAAATCCCCTGCGACAGCAGTCACCATATGCCACCTTGGAGAGCATAAACAGATTGATCTGGCGAAAGCAAATGTCGCAACGAGTATTCCTGAATGACGAGGACGGTTTCGCCAACAATTCAAGCTGAAACTCGTCGCGGGGCGCGCACTTCTCGCAGTAGCTGCGAAAGTCATCGCAGAAATAGTTGACACAATGATTGTCCAGGCCGCAGCCCAGATGGAAGACTATGCGACACTTGTGGCACTCCAAGCTGGCGCCCGGCTTTATGCAGAACACACATTTGCGCTGCTGCGCCGCCTTCACCTCCTGCCGTATATCGCGCAGCAGAAAGCCGAGTATGCCGCCGGAGTCGCCGCCGCGTTGCTGCAAATTTGTCGAGAGCAGCTGCAAAAAAAAAAAAAAAATGATCTTTAATTGTTATTTAGTTACATTCAAAGTGCATCTCACCAAACAATAATAGTGCACTGTGACATTCAGCTTCGTCATCCAGTCGCCGAAAAGCAACGTGTCGTCATCCTCGCTGGCTTCATCGGTTTTATTGCAAATATCACATTTACGCATTGTTTCGAATCAAAAAACATTTGCTAATTGTGGCGGCAATGTGTCGATAGGCGCATACAACACAGTCTGTGTGGTGGTGAAACAATATCGATTACATCTTAGATAACTCAGCTTTTTGTTATCGATACAAATTATTTAAATTTCGCATAACCGTTTAACAGAATCGTTTTCGTTTTAATTGAAGAGTACATTTTATTTTTGATTACAATAAACGGAGAAATAATTATTACATTTGTTTACAATTCAAAACAAAATAAATTACATTAACGGAATTCAATTGAACGGCACGAGCTAGGTAGTAAATCTGTAATTAAATCATTTCAATTTGCATAATTCATAGGTTTTATCGCCGACTTTTGGCAAATAGTAAAATTCGGTAAATTGTTTACAAATTTGTATTGAAATCAAAAATCGAAACCAAAAATTACATAAAAAACAAAAATCGGACACAAAAATGGATCTATTTCCACTATACTCCTTCCAAGAAAGTAATATGCTAGAATTTACTATTATCCCGAAATAATAAACCACTGTTTATCCATTATTTGTGAAAATTAAGTGTTATTTAATTTCCTGTTTTAATTCTTTATAATTTTACATTATTTTTCAATTCAACTCTTTACTTTAAGCATGCAACAAATTGAATTTAAATATTTCAGCATAGTTTTTTTTTTATTTTTTCTGAAGCAACAATTGAGCTTTAGTTATTCTTATTACATTATTTAACAGGTACAAAAATATTGCTGACTTTCAGGCAGTAGTTGCAATACCGAAATATTTAATAAATCATAAAAGTATATAAAATGCGCACGTTCATTTGACGCGTTACAACAAAGTAACAAAGTATTCTTTATAAATTAAAATCGAAAAATAATAGATTTAAGTCTCAAACTTTGTCAGTTGTTCTCGTAACCTAAGAAAAACATTTTTCAATATCTGTTTTTGAACTTTAACTAGCTTATTATTAAGAAAAATAAACAGCTTTTGATGAAATCATCATGTACCAGTCTTCGACAATTTTTTAGTTCCCTCCATGGTTTGTTTAAGTTTGCTGCGTTTTATTCGTTTTTGTGTTTTAGTTGCAACTGCAACTTTTGTCGCATTCAAGAGACGCTGTCGAAACTCTTGCATTCGATTAACACTCAACTGGGGAGGAGTTGATGAACTATTAAAATTGCTTTTGGAATTTTGTAGATCTCGACGACGTTGTCGCAGTATCCGCATGCGTTGAGCAGCCGCCGTTTCTGAATGCAACTTGACTTTCGCCATTGACTGACGATGGCATTGTAGTTTCTTCCTGTGCACTGAGTCCACATCCATGAGACGCTGCTCCAGCTCTCGCCTCAGCTGGCTGCTTGGCTTTGCGTGATCATTGCCAGGCAAGTTGATTGGCTGCTCCAAGTTTATCAGTCGCTGGCGCAGCTCCGCCATGTGCTCGGCATTTGAAATGCGGGACGATTGGTGACTCCAAGCTTGACTTTTATTCTTGCCCAGCTGCAGAATGCGCTGATGAAAGCCGCGCACAAGTTCCCGTCGATTATGCGACTTGGTTGATTTTGCAGTTGTCTCAGGCACCTTGCATGCACTTTCTGTAAATCTCAAAATATTATTTTTGAAACGCATACCATTTAAATTATCATTACCATTATCTAAGGCGTCAACGAGTTCTTCTTTTATATTATTGTACACAGTTTCCTCTATATTGATGGGCCCAATGTCAACTTCTGTCCATAGTTTGTCTGTTGCTGTTTCCTCAGTTTTTATGCATTTCACTCTGTGGTTATCAAATTGCATCTCTTCAGATTTCTCGTTTTCCTTCTTTATACAGCTAACATCCACAGGGAGCTGCAAGTTAGACATTGTTTACTTGTTTAATATTTGTACTAAATGCAACTTGTTGGGTCTGAAGAACAGCTGATTTGGTTAATTCCGGTGAACGAATTAGTTCCAGCGGCATAGAACTGCCTCATGAACTGAACTAGTATTCGAATATGAAATATGCTAGCCCTGATGCAGTTTCAAAGTGAACGTTAAATTTGAAATGCTGAAACAGAACTTAAGCTGGCCTTGACTTATATAATGTTATGTAAGGATTTCATTTTTAATTGAGTTCAGTTTCAAACTCGTCGCCCAACTAAACAGCTCAAAAATTTCCGTTGGTGAGTATTTTAAAATATAAGGGAGCATCCAATAATCCATTTCAACGTTTTGCTAGATCACCATGTGCTGTTCTAGCCGCTTCTACAGAGACACACCCTGTGTCCAGTGCTGCCTAGTCGATTGCAGCTATTGCTGTTATCGCACAGCCTGTGATGGACCATGCGGCCCCTGTGCAACTGCAACACCCGGTTGCTGTGGCGGAGCCGTTGGCGATTTAAATTACAAATACTCGTTCTTTGGACTGCACTTGCTCTAATGGTTTCCATCAATAGTTGACAATAGTATATTTTTCTATAGCAGCATATGGTGTATGTTTTTTTTTTGCAATAAATTTAATAATTACTTACGTTGCCCTTATTTCCGTCGTAATTATTAAAACTAACGTTGATTTATTAAAAACAAAATATTTTTTATTTTTTTTTTTGGTTTTTTCTTGTGATGGAAATAGTAATTCTTACAATAAAATTGTTGTTGTTTCGTCTTTTATTATTACTGTTACACAACATTTTTAATGTTAATACAATATATAATAATAATAATTTTTATTTTTCATGTTTTTAATTATGTACTTCGAAAATTGTGGCCCCTAAGCATTAAAAAGACTTACTTTTGCTTCAAGTTATCTTTGGTTGTTTTATAATTTTTTTTCTGTTAATATTATTAATCAAATTCACACAAATCAGTTTCAGTTATATCAGTTTCAAACATTTTTCTTTTACTTTCGCCATTCACTCCGAAAAATTATGATTTTTTTTTTGGTTTATTATTTTTATCGGTGTATAAAAATATTTGCAGATATTTTGACGATTTTAGCGAATTATGTTTTTCGCACTTAAACATTAGAATAATGAGTGTCGTTAATTGTTTTGTTTTGCTGTTTTTCCATTTAGTTATCAATGGGTAAATAGCCCATACAATCAGAATCGTAATAATAATAGTTTAATGAGTTAATAACATTCACATTTATTACATTCGGTATTTTACATTAAGATTACTTTTCATATACTTCATATACATATGTATATACATATATGTATATAATAGATATATATGTGTAAGTATTGTATTGGTAATTGTTAATTTATTATTCCCATTGTTGTTCTTGGTACTGATTTTAATAAAAATATTAATACATAAAAATATATATAAGTTATATGCATGTATATTAAGTAAATGCGTTTCATATGCGTTTAGTTCTTGAGAATTGCCATCTTGCTGTGTGCTTCTTCTTCTGCTTCATCGTGTTTCTTGATCTACTTCTTCAACTTGTTATAGAGTGGGGCTTTAAGTACATATGCAGGGTGTCTACTATGTCTACCATAATGCATATAATGTATGTATGTATTTAGTAGCAGCGTTTAGATAGAGGAGAAGAGTTGGCAGTTAGGTTAGTTAAGTCAGTTAAATTATACGTAATACTGAATTAAATGTATTTGTGTGTATCTGTTGTGGATCTGTAACTGTATCTGTATCTGTGATCTGTGTATCTGTAACTGTGATCGGTGTATCTGGGGGATGTTCATAGTACTCTGATCTGTATGCATTATATAAGAAACAGTGCGCATATAGTATGCATTGGTGGGCCATGTGTGTATGTGTTTTATTTTGTTTTCTATCATTTTCTCTTTCTTTTATTCTTCATCATATTTTTGGTTTCTTACTTTCACATCGTATTCATTAACATAAATTTAACAATTTCTTTCTTTCGTCAATTTTCTCCCAAAAAACAGCCAAGAGTGGTAACCTGCAATGTTAACCTTAACCCATTGATATATCATTTACCTTTCAGTCCTTAATCCATTTGTTAATCATTATATTTTTTGCGTTTTTTTTTCTCGTTTTTTTTCTTTAACAAACTTTCATTCTCATATGAATCAACTAAATTTGAGCGAAAATATTTATGTTTTTTGTTTTGTGTGTGTGTTTTTTTTTAACTAAGAGTTGGGTTAAACAATTGGGGGCTTTGAATAAATAACCATATAGAAAAACATGTATGTATGTATTTAATAAATATGTGTAAGTGTGTTTTTAGCATGTGTAAGTAAGTATATAAAGCCATTTAGCAACACCCTGTATACTATGTTCATCTAAAACTTCAACTTTTCTTCATTCCATTTCATTCTTGATCGTTTCTTCATTTAGCAGAAAATCAATCGATTGTTTTTAAAATTGTAATTGTAGTTTGTGTTAAAACATATCAACTTAATTGTAACGACATTTAACATTTAATTGGTGTTCCATATTAATATTTTCCATTTTCATTTTGTATTTTTGTTTTTTTTTTCCGTTTTTTTTTATGTTTTTGTTATAAAAAATACATGTATGCTTATGCATGTTGGGTTTAATAATTAAAATGACTAGATGATGATTTCATGATGCACTATAACTAGATGTTGGTATGTATTCGCTTATGTACGTAGATGTCAATGCATGAATATAAATATATATGTATGATGTATAATAATGATGTATAAGCTAACAATTATGAATATGTCAATTGGAATTCTAAGCAAAATTCTTCAAATATATTTTTTTTTTTTACTTTTTGCAAGTTCGTGTGTGTGTGTGTGTGCGGTTCGACCGTAGAGACTCATTTTTAATTATTCGTCATTTTTAGTTTTTTTTTTTTTTTGAGTCCCAAAATTGATTTAAAACAGAAAAAGTGAGAAGAAAACAACTTGAATATAAAATTGGCATGTGGAATGTGTAATGTGTAAACTTAATAATTGATTTCCTCCAACAATTGTAAATTCAAACAATTTTTGTATTCTGACTGAATTTTGTCGGCCAAGTTGTTGGCCATTTTGCGTGAGGCTGCAAATAAAAAAAGGAAAAAGCAAATAAATCAACAAAATCATAAACAACAATTTGCTTTTATTTTGCAATTATGAAAATAATTGTTAGTACATTGAAACGTAAACAGAATAAATGCAAATTCATTAACAATATTATAGTAATATTTTGATTTGTCATACTGTTTTTTGTTTTATAATTCGTTCTTTGTTTTTTGTGTGTGACTTGAGATACATACAATGATCGTATGGAGCATAATTATGTGTGTTTCTTATGATTAAATGCTTGAAGATGAGTATAGACTATATATTACTATACTATATACTTTAAAATACAAATACAGACTACAAATGCTTGGATATGAATGTGTTGGTAGTCTTCAATAGGAAGTATAAGCAGCTAACAACAAACAGTTATATGTATACGCACTCTATTTTAATAATTATTACATTATGCATGTATGTATATATAAATATTTTTTTATATATCCGTTTGTTTTTTTTTTTTTGGGTTGTGTAATTTTTAGATTTTATCTTCAATTTTGCTCAAATACATTTAAAATTTTCTTATCAATCATTTGTCTTGCGCGCTAAGTAAAAGATAGAAAAGAGATAGAAATACATACATAGTATATGAGGAAGCAAAAGATGGCAAATCAAATGGGTAAATTAAATCAACTACAAAATGAACTTATAAAATTCCCTAAACGCGTCGCATTCCATTTAAATTTAAATTTAAATTTTTTGTTTTTATCTTTCGATAGTCATTTAATTTTTTGTTTTTCGTCCTTGTTTCACGTTTACGTTTTCGAAGCAGTCTAAGATTTTGTTGTTCTTGTTCATGTTCCTAATTGAGTATCATAGAAATGTGTGTGTGTTAAATGTAAAGTTCTCTTCTACTAAAATCCTTAAAGAGAAACAAACACACTCATGGGTATGTAAACACACACACACATGTAGCTGGCGTGTGAGTGTGTTTGTATATTCGTATAGTAGCAACATCTTTTATATATATGTATATATATATTTATGTATATATAGTAGTATATGTATATATCTGTATAGTAGTATATGCATGTATATACATACATATATGTATATATTTATGTGTAAATGTTTCCTGTGTAAAAATCAGTCATAGTTAATTGTTTATCATTTATGCATGCATGTGTGCATGTAATTGTGCTCATTGCCAAAGAGCAAGAGAGAGAAGAGAATAAGACCTCTCTGCTGTACTGCAGCATAAGAGCACGATCATGCTTAAGCTGTATCAACAAAAAAGAGTGCATACATTTCAGCGCAGTTACAAAAGAGACTTCACTGCGAAACTTTTATACCCTTGCTCTTTAGTCTACTAGTTGTTGTGGGCAGCAGCGGCAACAATCTGCAAGGGTATTTTGTCTTCGTCATTATATTTTCTAAAGCATGATCGCCATGTTGGATTTGCGCACAAATACATGCACACGTGCATATTGGTATTTAGCTTTACCACATACATATGTACTTATGTATGTATGTGTACATGTAAGTAAGAAATGTTGTTGTGGTTGTTGTTGTTGTTTGTGTCCATCAAAGGGCATGAATAAATCGTTTCATATATGGTTTATATGAATAATGACGTTTGCTTAAATTGAACTCGTGTTTGTAATTAACTCTAATTGCTAAATCTTAATCTTAGATTAAGAAAATTATTGCCGACAAAAATGAGAAATGTTTGTTTGCATTTTCGATAGACACTACTCAAGCCAAGCATTCATTATTAATTTAATTTTTATTAATGCATATGTTTTCATGTTGGTGTATGTAGCTAGTTAATTTAAAAAAATATACATACAAATTTTGTAGGTATAGTATATATTTTTTTTTTTGGGGTTCTCTAACATTGAATTTAACATTTCCGTATCGTAGTTTTTGTTATGTTAATAATTCTGATGACTACAAATTAAAAAGTGTAATAAATAAATAGAAGCATTTACTTTTTGTATATAGTCTAATAATACTTAAAAACACTTCTACGAAGCCAGTTTGAATTTGTTTATTATTATTATTATTCGCTGCTGCTGCTTGCCAATGTCGATATCGATGGCGATGGGGATATCGATACCGATACCGATAAATCTAAATTCCGTACAAATGGTCAACAACGCGCCGGATACGCTGAGTATGCTTCCGCTTTTGCTTATCAATTCTCTTTGATTTTGGATACGTTTTGTTTTTTTCAATATTATTCAATAACATTTATCAAAAATATAAACTACATTAAAATTGATGCTTGCCGGGCTAATTTTGATCTAAGTATTTTTTCACTTTCCAACCTTCAACGCAATTCTAATCCCAATCCCTAATCCAAACTCGAACATCAAACCAAACCCTTGCCCTATGTTTTTATATGTAACCAGACTTGGACTTCTAAAGTTAAGTTAGTTTTTGGCTTCAATGTTTATAGCCTAACAATGAAAAAGTGTTGCCTACATCATCAGCACATTATTCATATTTATAGTATTATTTTTATAATTTATAAATATGCTTTCGATCAATTTTATTTTATATATAATTTTTTTTTGCGATGAAACGAATGTTTTGTTTTTTTTTTATTTTCTTGAATGAGGCGGCCCCAAAACTAATCACAAATGGCGGCACATGCAATATCAACTACACATAGTTAAATATTTAAATATACACATACATTCACATATACATCACATACATATACAATCATTATATAGTCAGGGTATATGTATGTCTTAAAATCCAAAGAATCGCAGCCCTAGCCTAGTTTTATGATTACCCTTGCAGAGAATATATCATAATTATTTATCGGAATGAATCCCTTTCGATATCAGAATTATGTGTCTATATGGGAATAAATAATCGTAAATAGAATAAATTAATTTTGATTTTTAGCTATCTGCTGCAAGGGCATTTGCACGTCGGCTTGCCGAAGTTAGTTAATCCATTTTTCCTTTGTCATATATGCATAATGCAAATAGAGCATATTTAGAGTATATTTAGAGAGCACAGTTAGTTGGCGGTATAAAAAGGTTACATTATGTATTGTAGTTAATTTCTCATTGCATTGACAAAAAATTCATATATATATATATATCTACCATATAGTATAGTATATATGTGTGTTACTTTTAAAAATGTCAATGTATGTATATATGTATATGTATATATGTGTGTTTATAGAGTTACAGATAGCGAAATGTGTGTGTTATCGTTTCCATAAATATGTTTCTTTCAAATATACATAAATATATATTCAAGAAATTGTTGCATATTTATCATGTCGTTTGTACAGTCTATTAGATTCTCAATTCAATCAAAATTGTTATCAACATGTATGTATTTGATATATAATTAAATTTCTACATATTCTTCAAAGAATGGGGAGATCGCGACAGGCGGGGAAGGAGACAGGCAATGGCAAAGGGGCGGGACACTCACTGAGTCCGTTCGAAATTTGTTTAAACAAATGCAATCAACTAAAAGTGAAAAAAGGTCAACAAAATGAAAACACAAAGCTACGTTTTGTTTGTTTTTTTTTTCTTTTCTTTTCTTTTTTTTTTGTCGGAATATATATGTATAAAAAATGTTTTAAGTATGTACTTTTAGTTACTATTATTTTTCGTATTTTCGTGGTTGTGGCGGTATTAGTGATTAATTAATTAAATTGTACAACAATTCATATAAATCAAATGTGTTGTCGTCTCTTGCTTGCTTCAAGAATTTTGTTTAATAATTCATTAAATGTTATTTGTGTCCCATTTTGTAACAGTTTTCAAAACAAACAAAAAAAGTCAAAGCACAAGTCAAAAATAGTCAGCTGCTTCGTTTCGTTTCGTTTTGTTTTGTGCCAAATATTAAATGCTAATGCTATTGAATAATAATAATAAATATATAATATATAATTAAATAGTATTATATATATGTTTTTAAGCCATAATAAATACCATCAATTAGCAGTTTTCACTTTGTTTTTTGTTTTGTGTTTGATTAACAATTTTATGTATATAAAAAATTTTCAACAGTTTCAGTTTTGGTGTCAAGTAAAAAGTTTCTCACAAGAAATGTACAATACTTTGTTTTACCGTTCCATTACAGGCTACGCACAATTACGATTACAATTACAGTTACAATTACATTAATTAAATATAGTTGGTTTTCATATAGTTTACAACAAGCATTACAATTATAAACCATCATCTGCATGACCTTTGTCCACATGCAAAGCACGTGGCAAATATACAATAATATATACTCTCTATATATGTATATATATATATATCTATAGATACAAGATATAAGATACAAGATACAAGATACATTCCATAATTTGTATAAAAAAAACACTACAGTTTAATAATCTCTCACTTAAGTGAAGAAAAACGATTGAACGAGAATGTGTTTATTAAATATGCTAAATCAAATAAACAAAAGCACAAAAATTATACAAAAAAAAGTCGTAATAAATTGTTGGGCCCAAGCGAAAAACAAACAAACAAACAAACATATTTTATATATAAGTATATATCGATATATATAATTATATTATTAAGTTTTTGTAATAAAATAAACATTTTGTAAATGCTGTTCCTGTTACTGTTGCGTTTGTAGTCTCAAAAGTTCATCAAGTTGCTTGCGTTTTCATTTCTCAATATTATAATTAATTTTCTTTTCCTTCTATTATTTGTATTTTCATTTTTTCATTTTAACGCAGTCAAACAACTCTCGAGTGAGTTGGCATTCATTTTGCAGCGGAGGTTCAGGGGAATATAAAAGCGATTGGAACACATGGAAAAATACTTAAATTATTGTGTTTTGCAAAACGAACGAAAAACCAACTCAAACGACGGCAATAATTAGAAATAGGATTTATTATTATTAATTCTTGTTTTGTTTTTGTTGTTGTCAATGTTTCAACTTTCTTTCGAGAGTTTCTGATTGAGATTTATGCTTTGCCCTAAGTTAAGTTCGCTTCTTAATTATTATTATTATTAATATTTTTATGTATAAGTAAGTGGTCATCATTAATAATAATTAAATTGTTTAAGTCTTCTGCGCTGATTGCCAACCATTTTTCTTTTTATTCATATTCATATTTATTTACTTTTTTTGTTTTTTAATTTTTTTTTATTTTATTTTTCTCATTTCCTGCTTTCTCCTCGCATGGTGTTTATAAATTAGAAATAATTGTTTACCAACATAAATAAATGTAAATGGTTTTAAATTCAATTTTTCGCATTTGCAATTTTTTCAATCAATTTTTTAAATTTGTAACAACAATTGCCTTTGATAGTAAATCATTCTCTTGAGCGTCAAGTCTTTACAATTCAAAACTTAAACAAACAAAGAAATTATAAATAAATACACGTACACATATGCACATACACATATACACATATATATAAGTAGATCAACAATTAAGAACAACAATTTCAACTATTTTTTCAGTGCGTTTTTCGTTTTTTTTTTTTTCGATTTTACAAATAAAGAATCTGCAAATTGTCTCTTTTTTTGTTTAATAATTAAATTGTTTAATAATATTATGTTGCTTGTATAATCATAATAATAATAATAATGATAATAGTAATAGTTGTAATAGTAATAATAATAATAATAAAACAATAAAAACATAAAAACTAAGCGAGTATAAGAAATTAGTGTGCTGTTGGTTCGTTTTTGTTTTGTTTTGTTTTGTTTTGCTTTTGCTTTTGTTGTTTTGTTGTTGGTTGATTATAAAAAAATGTAGCAAAAATGTAATAATATTTAAAATACAGATGTACGCATATAAATAATCAGTAATCAATAAGTTTTACAATCAATACAAAAATAATAGTATATATTTATATAAACATAAAAAACAGTTAAATATATATATTTCTTTCCATTTCATTTCATTTCATTTCTTTTCGATTCATTTCGTTTCCTTCTTTTTTTTACTTTTTGTTGTTGTTTATGCAATCAAAAATAATAACAAACAATGCGCAGTACTTAATTTAATTACAGTCAATAAAATATAGCTGATATATGTATATACTTGTGTGTAAAGTCAAATTGTTTAAATAGTAATTACATCAACTTCTCTTTCGTTTTTCTTTTCGCTTTTTGTTTTCTTTATATATATTTTTTTCTTTTCTTTTCGTTTTGTTTTTTTTTTTTTTTTTTGTTGTTTGCTTTTGCAACGAGAGACAAGCGAACATAAAAAAAAGTGGAGGGATCTTTTGCTGGTTGTTGTTTCTTTGTTTTTGCTTTTTGTGTATCATCATTATTATAATTTAAAAATGTAATTAAGAGACTGGTAAGTGGCTGCAGCTGCTGGTTAGCACACAGTCTGTCTGTGTGAGCTCCAAATTCGAGACAAGAATACAAAAAGTAGTACAAAAATAATACACAAATTCAATAATTCAAAAAACAAAAAAAATAGTACATGTATAAAATAAAATCAAAATCAAATAAAATAAAAAATAAACAGCAGAATCTTAACACAGTGTATAAAAAACAAAATTCAACAATATTTCTTTTTTAAATAGATAATAATCAAAAATATATATATAGTACTTTCGAGGGCGTGCATCGAGTTCCACTTTGGAATGCAATCCACATAAATTCGAATATAATTTGTTGGGCAGCAGTCAGCTGTGGAAGGTATTTGGTAAACACGATCCAATGGAATGCATTCCACACTTTACGGAGCTCGAAGCACGCCCCGCTCTTGCTATGCTAGTGTGTGAGAGAGAGAGAGAGAGACAGGAAGATAGAGGGGAGGGTGGAAGAACGAGCATAGTATTTGAGAGACAGACAGAGCGAGCGAGCGAGAGAGAGAGAGAGCGGGAAAGCGCGCGCAAGTTTAAAAAGTAAAACTGTCGCTCGGCTAACGTTAAATATTGTAAGCTACAACGTCTAAAACACGTCGCGTTGCGCACGCTGCTTACATACCCACTGGAGCCAGCTGGACGTAGCGATAGATGTAGAGGCGATAATCCTTGCTGGCGAGCACAACGCTGCCATCATCCATGAGGGCCACATCGAAGCACTGGGCGTGCTTCACCTTCGACTCCAATGCAGAGATCAGTTGGCCATCCTGCGTGAAAATGGTCAGATTGAAGTTGTTGTGATTGTCGGCAATCAGAATTTCGCCATTCGAATTGATGCCGACACCGATGGGATAGTTGGTGATGCCCTCGCCGCCAATCTGCCGCAGGTATTGTCCCTCATAGTTGAAGACCTTGACGCAGTGCGCCCGATTGTCGCTGATGAAGATCTCCTGCTTGTCATTGACCACCACGCCGTTGGGGAACTCCAGATGCTTGGAGCAGCCAAACTTGTGCAGCACATTGCCATTCTGATCGAAGATGATCACGCGCATCACCTTGCACTCCACCACAATGATGCGTCCCTTGTTGTCCACGGTCACGCCGCGCGGATGCTGCAAGATCGTGGCCCCGAATTTGCGCACAAACTGTCCGTACTGATTGTAGATCTGTATCTGGTGTGTGGGCGAGCGTTCCGTCACGATAATGTCGCCCGAGTTGCGCACAACCGCCACGCGATTGGGATACAGCAGCTGCGAGTCGCGCTTGCCGCACTCGCCAAACTGGAACTTGAAGCGTCCCTCCTTGTCGAAGATCTGGATGCGATGGTTGTTCGTGTCGGCCACAATAATGTCGTTCTGGGCATTCACGGCGACGCCGCTCGGCTCGGTGAATTGTCCCTCCATCACACCGAACTCGCCGAACTTGCAGTGATAGATCATCTTCTGGCGCTTGATCTGCGACTTTGGCGGATAGATGGAGGCGGACAGCAGCTTGTTGGTCAAGTCGAGCAGCGAGTCGTTGCTCACGGTGCTCTGGCTGCTGTTCTGGCCCCCATTCAAAGCGACGCTCGAGAGACTGGCGAAGGCATCGACCACAGCCGAGTTGCTGCCGCTGCCGTTGCCCAGCGCCGACGACGTGCTGAACAGATTATCGCTGCCGCCGTTGCTCCACTTCTCGTACGGATTGTAGTGGGAGCTGCTGTTGCTGGTGCGCTTGGGCAGCAGCTCGCCGAAGTGCTGCAGTTCGCTGAGGCTGCGCAAGCCGCCTCCATTCACCACCACGCTGCTGTTGTCGAGCAGACTGCCCAGGCCGAGACCCGGCAGCAACTGTTGCTGCTGCTGCTGCTGATGTTGCTGCTGCAGTTGCAAGTGTTGCTGCTGCTGCTGATGGTGATGGCTGCCAGCGCTGCTGGCGCTGCTGTTGCTGGCGCTCTGCGTGGGTCGCGCAATCGGCGGCTGCTTGCCGTGACTCTGGCCATTGTGGCCGTTGTGACTGTGCGTCAAGTGGGCCAGGCTGAGGCTGGCCTCTGAGCAGCTGGCGCTGCTGACGCCGCTGCCGCCGCCGTTGGCGGCGCCACCGTTGGTGGCACGTATGTAGCCGAAGGTGTTGCGCACGCCCGCCTGTATCGACTGATAGTTGGACATGAACTCCAGTTCGAAGGGCAGCTGCAAGTCCTGCACGCCCGCCTGCAACTGCTGCTCGAGCGTCTTGCGCAGCAGCAGCGCCTCGGTGAGCAGCGGCGACTGGACGCCGGCGCTGGGCGACCGCTCGACAGCCTCGCAGGTGGAGAGACCCTTGTCGATCAGCTCCTTGGAGCGCTGCAGCCACACGGCATTGCTGTTGACGCGTGCCGTGTACAACGACTCGAGATCCTTCAGCAGCTCCGACCGACGCTCGTCGAGCATGGACGCAAAGAACTGATGCGTCTCGTTCAGTTCGTTGTGCGCCTTCTGGTACTGCAACTTGACCTTGGTCACACTCTGCTCCGCACCATTTGCGATGCCCACAATCTCGCCGATCTTGCCGCGCATATCGGCCAGCAGTGTTTGCAGCGCTGCCTCATTGTTGCTGCTGCTGTTGTTGGCGTTGCTGGCTGCCAGCATGCCCGGCGATTGCACATTCTCCAGCTCGTGCAGTCCGGTCGAGTGCTCGAGCACAATGCACTCCTTGCACACCAGGGTGCAGCAGGTGCGGCAGCTGAACTTCAGCAGCTCGTGCTTGTGACGCCCGCAGAAGAGTTGTCGCTGCTGTTGCTGTTGTTGCTGCTGTTGCTGCTGTTGCTGTTGCAAGTGTGTGGCATAGAGCGAGTCGTGGTGTTGCTCCTGTGCAGCATTGCTCTGGTTGGCGGCGGCGGCTGCTGCGAGCACAATCTTCGACAGCTGCGACATCGGCTGCTGTTGCTGCTGCTGGGCGTCGTTGAGCTGCGTTTGTTGCTGCTGCTGTTGCAGCATCATGGTCAGCGAGCTGGCGTACTTGAAGTCACTCGACGCCGGATTGTTCGAGTTCGCGTTGCTGCTGCTGCTGTTGGAGTTGCTGCTGTTAGAGTTGCTGCTGTTGTTGCTGTTGCTGCTGGCCTCGAAGCCCTTGATCAGGCAAACGTTGTGGCCGTTGAAGCAGTGCATAAACTCGTGCGCGGTCACACAGTTGGCGCACAGATAGCTCTGGCAATCGAAGCACTTGGCCACCGCATCGCTGCACTTGCTCTTGCAGGCGGTGCAACGTGCCGGCGACAAGCTGTTGCTGGCCGGGCCAGCGTTGCCGTTGGCCATGTTGTTGCTGCTGCTGCCGTTCGCGTTGCTGTTACTGTTGCTGTTGTTGGCGTTGCTGTTGCCGCCTTTGCCGGCGCCCACAACGAGACTGCTGATGCTGCCGTTGTTGCTGTTGTTGCTGAGATTGCTGCCAATGACGCCGGGCCCGTTGCTGACGGCTGTCACATTGTTGCTGCCACTGATGACGCTGCTGCTGGTGCTGCCGCAGCCGCTTAGGCCGCTGGTGGACGAGCTAGACGAGGATGAGGATGAAGACGATGACGATGAAGATGACGATGATGAGGAGCAGGACGACGAGCTGGCCGATGAGCTGGATGACACCGATGTCGAGATCGGATGATGTCCGTTTATCACACTCACATCCTGACGCACCTTAACGCTGACCTGCCCGCCCGCAATGTACTCATCGCTGCAGATCGCCGAGTCGCTCGCTGGCGGCGACGAGCCGCTCAATGTCAGCGGCGAGTCGGACAGATAGCCGGCGTGCTCGTACGATTCTATCGAGTTGGCGCCACGCATCGAGTCCAGTGATGGTGTCGGCGACGACGCCATCCTAATCTCCCTGTGTGTGTATCTTTCTTGGCGAGTCTCTCTCTGAGTGATTCTCTCACTCTATCACTTCACTAGACCGTAGCTCCTCGGTTCAATTCTGTGACTGCAAGCAAGCAGAAGAAATAAAGTTGACAATTAATAAATGTTTTTTATAATTCAATAATAATATAAAGTTGTACAATATGTTAATGGAATTATTTTCATCAACTACGATTTTCGTAGGTATTTTCTATCAACTTTAGTTTCATAATCTAAAAATCTTTAATCTTAATCGATTCAAATCTCCAAATATTCTTTGTTGATTGTGTTTCTTACAATATTTCTACTCGACAAGATCTATATGAAATATCTATTTATTATTTATCAACTATTTTTACTTCTGTCTATTTGTCCCCAAATATCTTGCAAATGTTTTCTTTTAATTCCAATATTTGATTACTCGACAAGATCCATTGGAAATATCTTAATTTGTATGTATCTATCACAAAAATGTGCTACAAAATGTAAACCTCTAACTCTCTTTGATGAAAGCAAATATTATATTTACTTAAAGTCTGTCGTTCTACAAGTTAAACAAAAATATAAACTCATCAAATAATTTGCTTTTCCAACCCAACAATTTGCCACCTTGCAACCTGATGAATGCAATTAAAATATCTGTCCCATTATAGGGATACCAAAAAAAAAAAAGGTACTTTCCCATTTAGTATTTCGAAAGCCTTTTCAAAAGTATTCAAACAAATGATGACCTTATTTAGCCTATGCTCACTTCACTTTTCCTCTTCCAGTTCAACTAAATGCATAACTTTGTCAACTCATTTCAGGAAATTCGACTTAATAGAACTTTCCAGACAAAAAGCAGAAGAGTGAATCGGGAAAAAGCCACGCTTCAATGCGCAGACATAATTGGGCGTAACGAACGCAACTCAAATCCCTATTTGTTTGGCAATTCATAAGCCTTTGCATAATTTTCATAAATTTCTAGACGGCTTTCATTAGAGGGGAAACACCCTACAACCCCCTCCTCCTCCGCCTTCCTTCCCCTCAAGATTCCCAAGGCTTCCTCTCACATGAGTCAGCAAAAGTTTTGCTCTTGCTGTCTTTTGTTTTGGCCCCTTTTGTGGTTGTTGGACAATTTTATGATTCACCTTTTTCTTTATGCTAACATAATTTATATCTAATTGTAGCGCCCCAATCTCACTCCTCCCCATTCCCCCTATACGGTCTAGCGACAGCTTGTTTTGCTTTTATTAAACTAGGTTTTCCCCCTTCTGCAATTGGGAGCCAAATGGAAACAAAGTGCGTTTCGAGAATGGCATAAAAGTCTTGCGAGTTTCGTTCCCCCTCAAGTTTGTGGCCGGGTTTAGCAACCCCCGAAAAAAAAAGTCGGGGGATACCTTCAACTTCAGCCATCAACAGGAAATGCAATAATCGCACGCACAACCTCGTCTGACAATTTCCTCCTCCCCCCGCGCTTGTAGGTTGATTGAACTACTTGCGCTGCCGGCAGCAACAGTCTGAGTGAGAGGGAGAACAAGAGACAGAGACAGAGAGAGAGAGAGAGAGCGAGTGATAGAGCGGGGGTGCAAAAACGCCCCTCACATAAAAGTAAACAAGACAAGAAAGTTTTCTAGATTTTCCCCCCCACAACATCCGTCAACAAATGCGACTCTTGAAGACCGAAAAATGAAACGCAAAATCAACCCTCGAAAACCGAAAAAAGCGGTGCAGGGTGCAGAGGGTGCCAGGGGGTTGCTGCAACTGTCTAGACTGAATACACACACACACTCGCACACACACACACACAACACTCGCACACTCGCGTTTGCAAGAGCCATTGACTTACCTTATATATTGTTGTAATTTTTCGTCTAGTATTTGTTTGTTGTTGTTGCATTCACTTTGCTAATGCTGTCAAAAAATGCTGCCAATTCACTTCCAATTGTTTTTCTTATGCCTTGGCTTTTCTTCTTATGGTTCCTTTTGCGCGTTACTTATGCTGCTGCTGCTGGTAGTGTTGTTGTTGTTGTTGCTGTCGTCTGTGTAGCGGTAACAAGTTGAATATTTTTGTAGCATACTTTTAGGCTGCTGTCAATTTTAGTCGCGCGCACAAAATGCTGCAATTATAACAAAACGAACGACAATACGTTAGTTTTTTATTATTTTTTTTTTGTTTGAATATAAAATGCAATATTACAATTTATTGTAAATTCTTTTGTAATTGTAATTGTCGGTCTAGTGCACTTTTCACTGCGGAATCTTTGTTTGGTAGAAGCGTCCGTGGGGAAACGACGCGTTTGCAACGCAGCTCCCTGCAAAACTAACTTTGCGCATTATTCAGCGACCCGGGTAAAGCTTGCGGACGAGCAGAGCGGCAGCAGGCAGGCAAGGCAGTGAAGAGAGAGAGAGGAGAGGAGCGAGAAGAGAAAAGAGAGTTGCCTTGGCGCTGCCTGCGTGTCCTTACAACTCCTAACTGGACAGGCGGCAGAGCAGCGGCGTTGCAATTGCAGCTGCCAAAAAAGGGGGAGGAACGGAACGCAAAAAAGGCGCAACAACAAAATGTCTATTGTCAAAATTACTCGCACAACACACAAAGTTGGGAAAAATCAATATTCATATTTACAGTAAAAGCACACGGCAACAACACACACACACGCACACACACACATAGACACCTTTCAAGTGTGGGAGACGCAGCGGGCGCGGCAGTGGAAGTGAGATAGCGCATAAATGCCGAACTGTTGAATGCCGGCTCAATCACCCCAAAGGCAAATTTTTGCAGCCCCGCTTAAGAGCGCGCGCAACCCTAAAAACAATATGGCGTCGGCCAGTCACCCAGCAAAGCCACCATACATATTTTTTTTGCGAGCGCCACAGGTTGTGCGCTCAGAAACAGAGAGAGAGCGAGAGAGAGAGAGAGCGAGCCAAATATTACTGTTGTAACAGGAAGCAGCATTCAAAAGAACGATAAACCGATAACACGGCGCTCTCGCTCTCTTTACGTCAGTTCAAGGCAGCGCCGCTCTCTTAGGCTTAGGTGAGTGCTGCGCATGTTTTCCCATTTTGGGCAACGACCGCAGCAGCAATAACAACAACAATTGCTTTCACAGTTGTTGCTGGTGTGCGTACAATTTTTGCCTATGATGATGACGTCGCTGCCGCGGCCGCTGTCGCCGGCCAGAACTTTCGAGCGGCGCGCTGCAAGAGCGAGAGAGAGAGTGTGCGAGAAGAGAAGAGAAAAGTTCTTCTTCCTGTTTGAATGTTTTTGTGGTTACAGTCAGTGTGTGCATGGAAAATGCTAGCAAATGACGCGCAGACAAGCGTTGCATACAGCATACAACAACAAGCATATGCATATTCATACACCTAAATGTTTGTGTGTATGTCCATATATCTCTTTGAAGTTTGTTGTAAATTGCAGCGCAGCATTTCTCTACACTGAAAATGCATGCAATTAAAAATACGTACATATGTATGTAATAATTACATTAACATAAAGCATACAGATGTTTATCGATGTGCGTGTGTGTGTGCTTAATCGCGTTGCCAACTGTTGATAATAAAGACGAGCTTCAATGCGTTGCCAACACACATGTGTAAGTTTGCTTGTTTCTTTTCCTGACTCATATGAACGAGCTGACTCATATGAGCGACCACTCATTCCTTTTCACGCTCACCTTTGAATTACAGTTAGTTCTTCAAATTCAGCCTAATATGGGTAGAATACCCTTTGATCATTATTGTGTGCTCATATTTGAACAGGTTTACTTGGTTATAAACAAGTTGCGTGGCATTGTTTATGATTAGAAAGAAACGACAACAATAGCAACAACAATAATGACAAAAACAGTTGCTATTTAAACGCCGATGACAGCAGCATATCTAAAATAAACGCACATACTAAATTACTAATTGATATAGTTGAGGCCAGTTGAGGGCGATTAGATTAGCAAAAATTGGGTCTGTACAGTAAATATTGGGACTGGCTTTGAATACGCGCCACCACATTCTATATTATCTATGGTGACAAGATAAATATCAGATTGTCTTCCGAAAGTAATATACAATATACCATATGTTTTTTTTTTCTCGGCACTCTTTACTCTTCAACCAAAGAATAGAAAACATATGCCACAGACTGCAGAGGGTCAGAGTTTTACATGCATAAATATTACATGGATCTTGTAGATCTTGTAATAAAATATTTATAGCTTCGAGGGAACGGCAAAAACTTTATTACATCCGCGAAAGAATATAAAAACTCAATCAGCTATGCACGACTCTAAGATACCCATTATCCATTAAATTATACATACTTCATGCAGTTCGTTGAACACAATTCGCTTAACTCTAAATTACAATACCCTACCGCTGTGGTGTGTGGTGGGTATTAAAAGAACTGCAAGCAAAAACAACGAAAAATATCAAGTTCAGCAGAGCGAGAGGAAGAGCGGAGAGAGGGAGAGACAGAGCTGCGCTGTAAACGAGAGTAGAATGGGAGACACGGACACAAAACGGAGCCCAGGAGTTCTGCAGAAGCAACAACAACTACAACAACGAACAGAATGCATTCAAAGTTGTGTTTTTGTTGCTGCCTGTTTCATTTTCGCATAGAAATAAATGACTGCAGCGCCGTGTGCACGTTTCAATTCCGTTTCATTCCCCCGCCTAGGCACCATTTAGGGTTGCAGTAGTTGCAGCCGCAGCCGCAGCAGGCAGCGACGTCAACAGCGACAGCGCGACAGCAGAGTTCAATGGTACCCAGCAGCGGTAACAACCACAACAAAGCCAAAGAGCATGACACAGACAGAGACGCGCACAAAATATAGAAGGCCAGCACAAAGCGCAATTCGAAAGAAGAATAAAGCATGCGAAATTTGCGACGACAACGAAACCGTTTTTACCTGCGCCATCGTTTCTAAACTGACTGCAGCTGCAGATACACACAAACACACACACACATTCTGTATGTGTGTGTGAGTGCTGCTGTTCCTAGAACCATGCAAAGAGATCGATGCAAATTTTGTTTTTGTGAATTCGAAGACATTGTGTGAAACTCCCCACACTCCACCACAGACACAACTCCCCAATGTGCAATGCGTCAGCAGGCTGCTGACAGGGAGAGGGAGGGGGACAGAGACAGGGCGTTGTGGACCGAGGCTGGTTGAATGAAATTCACTCGGCGCCTTTTATTGAACCAGAAGACCAAGAAGAAGAACAATGCCAAGTGACCCCCACGCAAGAGTTGTTTTTATTGCTGTATTAGAGCGACGATGGCGACAAAAAAATAAATAAAATAACAACAACACGAAATGAAATGACGACGAAGAATGGCAGACAACAAGAACAACAGCCGCAGCAAAAACAACAAAAGCAGTCACTGAGTCGCAGGCAGCATCCAATTTAGCAGACAGCTTCTTCTTCTTCTCTTGCACAAACACATCAACACATCGCATCGCTCTCACAACAGTCGCTTTATTGCTGCTTCTGGATGCAGCTCACACTCACTCTCCATCTCTCTCTTTCCGTCGGTCCGACAGGTCAACGGCGTCGCCATGTTCCTGAAGGTTCAGTTCACTCACAAAAGCGAAGCTGTAAAATAATCGTATTCGAGCTGGCGGGGTAGGCTAGACTAATCTGTTCATCACAACAGATGCATAGCAAAAGGGCATCGATGAGTCTGGCAATGCAAATCTTTGTGTTTTGCACACTAGATGGCGCCACAAGTAGCATACAATTACATGCAATATGTTATTGCAGTTCTTTTCCCAAGCATCGTCCTGTCATTAACAGCGGCCTGCTGCAATATTGTGCCTACTTGGTGGGCAATAACAACAACGGACGAAATATTATTTCATTATAGTAATTACTGTTGCAGTGCTAATCAAATATTCTATGTATGAAATTACAAGGAAATATTCACAATTTAAATTATCCTGTCTTGTAAAGTGGCTACTCGCAATATTGTGTCTATATGGCTGCAAAAAAAGTGCTTGTTTCACTGCAGCAATTAGTGCTGCATCTAATCAAATGGTACGTGTCTTTCTCGCTTCTCTCGATAAATATTTACAATCTACTTAAACATTTTCAATTAGAGTTGTATCAATTTCGGTCTTGTCTGCACTCTATATTTGCCATATGTGTGTGGTGTCTTTATCTATTACGTGTAGAGCTCGACCCAAGAGACCCCAACAGCCCCCAAACTGTCAAGTAATGAGAAAGAAACACCAAGCGCAACTTTTAGATAATGAAAATACAAAACACACACACAAGAAACCGAAACTGGTACACAAAGATTGTTGATTGCCACAACTTTAACATATTACAAAAGAACACAGAATATCGTGCTATATGTTGCTATTATAATATCGTACATTTAAATATATCAGCTTTAACTACCACAGTCATAGGGCTGGCAAGAAGCGTTGACAGCTTTTTCGATCAGACCAAATGCGTTATCGAGCGTAAATGAAATACGATACTTGAGTGCTGCAGAAGTGTATCAACATTTTAAACACGTTTTTCGATCGTTTTTGTCGTTTTTTGCGCTAAACGTTAAATTAAAAACACATGTGTTCGTCGTCGGTGCTGCCGAAAGCCCGTTGTATTTTAATGACTTGGAAACCAGCGTGGCTCTCGCAGTAAGACGGCGTCGAGTGAGTAAAATTAAAGAACATTGCCGTAATAATTTGTGATTTTTTTTTCTCCCTCTCTTTAATACATATACAACAAAGAAGAAGAAAAACAAGGCATATTACTCTTCCGCATCACAGTGGTGGCAATGCCCAATGGCACCAGCAACAGTTAATCTTGCTCACGCTGTTTATACAATTGCCGTCAAACAAACAGGCCGAACGCAAGGTCGCGCCCCCGGAAAGGTTGTCGCACCTTATGCCCGCCTTCGCCATTGTCGACTTTATCAAAACAAATATCGACATAATACAAATAATCCATTAATATTAATAAACAAGACCCACACACACACACACACAAAACAAATAACGACTTTTTAATCACAGCACATTTAGCGAGTGAAAGGATGCATTGCAATTTGACAATTTTAACCCTGAAAGTCGCAACTATTCTTTACAGACCCCCAACGTCTTTCCAACTAAGACGAATACCTAAATTCAATAAAGTGATTGGCTTTTTTTAAATATTGCTCAAGAGTTACAAAAATTCAACATATTTCTGAACTTTCAGTTCAATATTAAATTGTATTGCATAGCTTCAAAATAGAAAATATTAAAACAAATAACTAATAATTTTTTAGTCAAGATCTCGAGTTATTCTTAACAATTACTTTAATTTAGTTAAAATAATTTTTATTTGCAATAATTTTGTATGCTCAATTTAAAAGCAAAAATCAAAGTGCATTATAATTATAAATACTAAAAATTCAATAACAAAATCACTTGTTTTCAGTGCATTTCCTAGCCTAATTCTTCCTAATTGTTTAGATGCAATGAATTGGAAAATATTTTAAACAAGCTCGTGAATTGTAAAATTTGCTTAGCATTTTCATTTGAAAGTTTTGCAGAATGCATTTTAGCGAACTGTTACTGTTTTTATGGCAGCCACTGTAGACGCAGCGAGTCGTTCGCAAGAAGCGGTAAATACAAAAATACATGGGAGGCGAGGCGAGGCGAGGCGAAACAACAATAAGAAATGAGATAATAACAAAAAATGTAATACAAACAAAACACACACAGAAAACGCGCGGAAAAAGAAAAAGAACAAACAACACACAACACACAGCAAGAGTAAATCGAAGCCCAAAAGCGCTACGTTTAAATATTATTGTTGTCTTTCTTCATTGTTGTTGTTGTTGTTGTTGTTGTTGTTGTTCTTGTTGTTGTCGACTGCATTGCGTCGTATCCGTATGCCAACAACAAACAAATACAAATACAAATACATTTAAAGAGAGGCGAGAAGAGAGCAAGTGAAGCGGCAACTCGTAGACAAATTAAACGTGTAAAAAGGCGAGAAGGAAAAAGGCAACACACACTAAAGCGTATGCAAGTACACACACACACACACACACAATCGCATGCACACACACACACACACACACACACAGGCAAACGAGACAGCCACGCACTCACGTACCACGTACTCAGCGACGGCGACGACGACGACGACGACGATTCTAAACAAGTTGATGAACTCTGCGACGCCGACGCTACGCTGCTGTTGTTGTTTTTACTGCTGCGCCGCTGTTGCTGCTGCTGCTGCTTGTGTTGGCGTCGTTTGTCGTTTAGTGGTGAAACAGGAAAATGTTTTAATACGTAAATATGTTAGTATGTATCGCATACATACAACTCGACTGCACTCTTATTTTATTTTATTTTTTTTATAACTATAATATTAATACTTTTAATATTGCTTATTATGTTATTGCAAACTCACAAAACACATGTAGTATGTAGTGAAAACAACGCGACGAATCTTTGCTGATGATGATGTTGGGTACGCGACGACCACAACGACGACGACGACGACGGACGACGCAAGCGTGTACACGTTGTTTATGCAGCGAGCGCAAAGAACTGAATGAGAAATGAGTAAACATAGAAGAATTTTTACAAGATACAAGCCACGGAACAAAGTGAGCAACATGGAACACGGCAGAGCACAGCGGAATATGGAAATGAAACGAATTGGATTCGAAACACTCAGCAGCAGCAGCCAAGCCAAAAACTCACACAACCAGTTCGGCACGAACAAAACAGAGACAAAGAACGCAGCCGAGGTAGTGGCGGCAAGCATTCGGGCAGAGACGGGGGGCAGGCATGGTAGCAAAATCTAGTTGGGGGTCCCACCAGTCGTCCCCACAGCACAGAATGCTCAATGCGCAACAAAATGGCAAGTGGAACACACAATATGTGTATGTGTGTATGGTACATACAGATGTGTGGAATGTATTGTACATGGGCCAAGCAAAAGGCTGCGACTGCGATGAGACTGACCTCTGACAACCTCCTACACACACACACACACGCACACACACACACACACACACACACACACACACACACACAGAAGACAGAAGAGAGCAGCAGCCAGAACCAACTAGCAGACATGCATAGAACAATTTGAACGCACACACACACACACACACACGCATACAGATGCATGCATATTTGCAAAAGGGAGCAGTGCACTCATTGCTGCAGAAAGGAGAAAGAGAGAGAGACGGACTAAGTGCAATTAGAAGAAGAGTGGGTGCGACAGTTGTATGGGAAGGAAGTTGCTTTAAATACACATCGATTTATTAATTAAAAATAACATGAATATGAATTTCAAGAATGTTTCTCTGTGTGTGAGAAGACCAAGAGTAAGACAAGAAAAGACAGGTAAAATGATTTTGCGGTTTGCGTTCCCAGGTAAATGTTTTATTTCCACGTACACACACACATACACTGACATACAGACAGCCTTTTATGGCCAGCAGCGATCCAGCGATCATGTGTGTGTGTTTGTGTGTGCGTGTGTGTGTATCAATCGCTGATGCAATAGGAAAAATGTAAAAGTCTGCGCAGCGGCGGCGGCGGCGCTGACTGCGACTGCGACGGAACGGAACGCTTGCGTCATGTGCGTTAAGAGCGAGCTTAAGAACAGCGCGCACAATAAACCAGTCTAGAAGCGAACGCGCACACACACACACACACACGCACACATAGAGACTCGATTAAATGTTTGTATGTATGCACATAATTATGCTGCTCACACACACACGCACACACACACAGACGCTGGCAACTAAAAGGGCCTTAAACTTTGTTAAAAGTCAAGGTCAGTGATTTCTTGCGTGCTTCGCTTCGACCAACCAATGTTGCCAACTTTGATTGAGTCTGCACTGCTCGTATGTGTGTGTGTGTGAACAACTTGCTCTCTGTGCCGTGTGTGTGTGTGTGAGTGAGTCACACAGGAGGTGGCCATAGAGTGCTAGCTTGGGCTGCGTCCATCCGTCGATGGTGTGCGAACGGGAGGTGCACAAAGGCTCCTATGCCGTCTCGCTCGAACGCATTGCATTGTGTAGTGTCGCTGTCTGGATTCTGAGAATTATGGGTTCATGATGAGCTGCGTTGGAGAGTTGGAGAGTTGTGTATTGTGTTCGCATGGGAAACAAGTGGAAAATGGCACAGTGGATTTCGACATCTTGTTCCATTTTCAGTTTAAGCTGCTTTCAGTGATCGATCTGGCTGCCAGCCTGTCCTTGCAAGCGGTTCATGAACTCCCCCCAATGACGAGCGAAACGACGTTGAACGTGCCAAAGTAGCAAAAAAAAAACAGAAAAAAACCGAAGGAAAAAAATGCGAGAAAAAAAAAAAGAAATAATATTGAGTCTGAGCTCACGGCGGCATCGAGACGGCATCAGGCAGCCATGGCAAAGTTGAAGTCGGTGTATTTATTGCATACATACATTAATACATTCATAAATACATAAATAAGTACATGTGTAGTAAAATGTTGAATATTGTTTTATTGTCATATTGACAGACAATTCAATCGTCGCTGCTTCTGCGCGCGCGCTCATTAAACGAAGCCGGCAATTAAACGCCGATACGCTTGTCGATGGAGGGGGGGGGAGAGGCCCGTGGGCTAGGCTTGCCCTAGCAGCGGCAGCAACAGCAGCTGTCGCCGTCACAGGCCAAGCCAGATGTTTGCCTTGCTGAAGAGAACAACAACAACAGCGATAAAAACCAAACACACACACACGCACACACACACACACGCACTCACATATTGGTTGGTAATGGCTCTTTTTAATATATATTTGGAGGGAAAAAAGGTGACACTCGAAACCGGAAATAAGGCAGCTTGTGCCCTGAAAAGCAATGCAGCTGTCGTTCACTCTCTTTCCTACCCTGTCTCGCTTCCTGCCTCGTGCTCACACTCCCTCTCGCTCTCGCTCTCTCTCTCTCTCGGTTTTACACACTGTATTGTGCAAGGCTTGTCGGGCTGTAAGAGAGCGGAGCGTGAATGTGGAATATGGAATGGTAAGTGGCGCTCTGAGCTTTACATTGTAGTGGATCGCAAGGGTGAGAATGCAACTTTTGATCGATGCATCAGTGCGAGGGTGTGGATCGCAAGTCGAGCATTAATATGAATTGGACTTGGAACGCAATGAATTAAAACTCACATACAATCTAACGCACTTACTTAATTGCTCAGTAGATCATTAAATCGATCGTTTATTTACCTGCAAAGAAAAAAATATATATTTGTATTAATGCTTGCAATTATTTATTTATTAGATAGATTAAAAATGTCATACATATATTAAAAATGCATTTAACATATTTATAACAATTACAATTATTTTGTTAAATAATTCATTAGTTTCAGTGATTTGTTGTGCTCAATTAAAAAAACAAAATTATAATTATTTATAATGTGAATGCATTTCATTGAAATATGAATTTTGTATTATTTTGAAGAAATAAAATATGATATTAAAGCCAAAAATTCTCAGACTCTTTTCTTGTGATATTGTAAAGTATAGGGGCTCTTCAGGACCCTCATATCCGCTTACATTAACGCTAAGACACACACAAATTTCCAAGTTATTTAATTATGTTTTAACCCCCTCCGACCTTGCACTGACCTCATGATTCTCGTTAAACTCGCAGACCGCATGGACAGGCATGTGCAGGAAATTTCATGATGAAACTCGAGCTTTTTGCGGGTGTATCGGAGTCTCAGACTCTGTCTGCGGCCTCGTCTCCGTTTTTATTCCCAGAAACATTTCAGAGAATGTTGCGAAAATCTTTGGCTTAAATGTGGTGCACACTCACACACACACACACAGCATATAACATATAATAATAGTCCACGAAATAAAACGCAAAACAACACAGAAACAGAACAGAAACCAATGTTAAAGTGATATTAGCTTGGCTCAAACACACCGTTAACAAAAAACAAAAAAAAACAAAAAAGTCAACGAACGGCTAAAAAATTCACGAACTTGAACAAAAAAACAAAAAAAAAAAGTGGCAACTGAGACACGAAGCAGAGGCAAAGCGATGTCAATAAACCAACTAACCGTCGACCTATGTATATGTGTGTGTGTGTGTGTGTGTGTGTTGTTAGTGTTATTATTGTTGTTGTTATTAATGTTCTTGCTATTGTTGCAGTTGTTGTTGTGCGTGTGGAGCGCTTACAAGTTTGGGGCTGTCACTATGAATAGCCAAACAAACGAACTAATAAAAGCCCAAAAGCATTTAAATTTATATTTAAAAAAAAAATAACTTGTTGCTCTCGCTACTCAAAATCGTTCAATCAAATGCTCAACCAACAAGCATAATAAATTAGAAATAAAAAGCTCTGCATTTTTAATGAGCTTCTTGCTGAGCGCTGTAGGCTGTAAGGTGTAAGCTCAAAGCAAGTGCTTCCAAGCGGAAGCTGATCCTCTCTGTTTCTCTCTCTGTCGTCTGGCTTCTTAATTTACAAATGGCAATAACAATTACTTTTATTTATTTAGTTTAATATTTTATGATTTTGCGGACATTTTCGTGCTCGCTTAAAAGCAAAAAAACAAAGTTAATTAGCATTTGCAAAAGTGTATTTAAATTGATTTGTATTTATTTTTGTCAAGTTATAATAACAGTGATATTTATTTTTTTGCACCACATGAACTTATTTTATTATTTTAAATTAAATCTTTTAAATAAACAAAAATGTTTGTGTTTATGTTTAGTTATTTGGTATTTATAGTTCTATTGTTTTGCGCTTGAATCAAACAAAATTTGTTCATAATATTGTTCCAACATATTGTAAGCGTTTTAAAATATGTCTTCCATACAAACTAATTTATTACCCCAATATTCATAATTAAATCTTTAAAATAAATAAAAATGTTTGTATTTTCGTTTAGTTATTTGGTATTTATAGTTTATATAAAAAATCCATAAAACACGAACGTTAAATTTGAATTTAATAAAATTTTTAGAAAACTAAATCTTTATTTCAAAATTTGTTCATATTATTATCGACAGCGTTTAAAAATATGCCTTCCATAGCAACTAATTTGCTACGCCGATATTTTCCGCTCTGGTGCGTGGTTTTTCTCCTCAAGTTGAATGCCCCCTGCATCCTTTCTATGCTCACTAACTGAACAGATCTCGCGAGTTCAAAGCTCATAAATATTATACTTAGTTACCATTTCAAGACTTTAACAATCGCTTTTTTGTTGCTGTTGCTGTTGTTATTCTTTTTGCTCTGTTCTCGTGATCCTCAAGCGAAGGTAAAGGGGAATGACGGTGGCAGGGGGCAGGGGGGAGGGGGGACAGGTTAATGTCTGTTCTTTTGTTTCAAACCCGTTTTTATATTTTTTGGCTCTAGCACTCAGTTTGCCCTGAGATTCTGCCTATTGCTTGGCAGCATTTTTTTTGCTTTTTTGTTTGTGTGTTAACAAGAAATGAGAGATAAATGCGGGCAGCAGCTTGAGATACTTTGAGACACGCGCAATGGCGAATTTATTTGATATAAAAAGAAAAATAAATACTTTATGTACTCCAAACAAATTAGTGTTGTGAAAGACTCGGCTAGTCTTTTAATTTTATGCAAATGAAGTCATAACTTGAGTTTTGACTTGTACCGTTTAGGCTTAGGCGAAGTAATGCTTGTGGGAACCATAAATTAATCGATAACTTGAATTTTTAATTGGCTAGATTAGGTGTACATAATGATGATTGGCAGCCAATAAATAATCGGCGGGGCGGACTCAATTAAGGGCATGACAAGAAATCAAAACACCTGCTAATAAATTGACCAGCAAAGAACTAGAGAAAACAGGTCCACAATTGTTTAATGCTAAATGTGATTAAAATAGCTGGAGAAATGGATAAATTAAAAAAGAAAGCAAGGCATTACGCAAGAATTCTTTTATATTCAGGTTTTAATCGAATTCGAAAAAAAATATTACCTAATATTAAATTGGCAAATAAGAAATAACGGTTGCAGACATAACGGTTCGCTCTAAGACTGGATTGTGACCATGGCAACATTAATATTGTATATTTACTAGCTGCACAACATTGATGGAACTTTACCAAGTCTCATTTAAATTTAATTTCAAGCGACAGAGACAGACGAAATTAATAAATTGTATCCTCCAAAGCTTATCTCTCTTTATAATTTGTGTTCCCTCTTTGCAGACTGGGTTCAATGACAAACTTATTAAATTATTTTCCAAGGCTGCCCCCCCCCTTTGTTTTGTTTCTATCCAGAGTTCTGGCATTTTTAGCCAACATCGTGTTGTCTTGTGTGTGTTTTTAACTTATTTATTTGCTTGAAATCTCTTTGTGCTTGTTCTGCTCTCTTCTTTCTTTGCGCTCCTCAACTCAACATGTCTCCACATACTATTTGCTTTAGTGTTTCGCCATTCCGCGTCCCACGTCCCACGATCCACACTCCACCATAGAGTCCACAGTCCACAGTCCACGTTGGGTTCTTGCTGTTCTTTCACCTTTTGGCCGTTCGCTTTGCTCTTTACAATGGAAAATTTGGCAAAAAGGTCAACGTTCATAATTGATCCAAGGTTTCTCAACCATGGGCAGTCTCGCTTGCATGTGTGTGAGTGAGTGTGTGTGTGTGTCCATTATATTCATTTCGTCAGATTATTTGCAAAGGAAATGACACTTTTCGGTCGCTTGGCTAATTTCAATGGACTTGGTCTTCCAACCAACATATGAATACAAATATTCACTCGCCTGCCTTTTTCCGGCATCAAAACTTCCGCTTGGGTGGAGTATTTTTTTTGCATATGCATCGCTTGCCTCCAATACACCTGAACATCGTTTTCCACCCCAGCGAATGAAACTTGGCTCCCTCATAAGTTCTGTGATTTCAGCTGCAGCTTAAGGAAAGCCTCACCAGAAGCGGCTTAATATTATATTTCCCTAAGAGATTTTCAATGTTGTTTATTTATTGCCACCAAATAGTCTCAATATAAGCCAAAGAGAACACTTGCAACATTTCATTAAAATAGCAGAATAAATTTGAATAACTTCTTGCCTTATTTTATACATGATTTGTTTTTTTCATTTATATTATATATTTTAGTAATATTTTATGTGAATTAAAAAATTGTAAGAAAGCAGCTTTATGTTATATTTTCTCGAGATATTTTATTAGTTTCTCAATATATTAAATTACATATTAATTCAAATTGAAGTCAACAATGGACATGTTAAGAAATTTATAATCTCTTAAAGGTTTCAATTGTAAATTTTGTTGGAAATCTTAAATAAATTTGTAAAACTTCTATTAAAATTATGCATTTCATTAATTTGTAGAATCTTATCACAAACCACGATTCTGCTTTATGCTCAAACTTCAAGCTCAAGCGATTTGATGTTTGATGTGAGCAAAGAAACGGAAATCATTCAATTTAAACCGAATTTTCGAGGGTGCCCCCCAAAGAAGCCAAAGCAAATTAAAACAATTAAATTATGTTAGACATAATTACGCTTGAGAGGGCCAAAGAGGGAGCCGAGGAGACAGAGACAGAGAGGGAGGGAGTGAAGAGAACGACACGCCTATAGCAGCAATAAGCATGAAATATCATTAACAATGCTCTAATGTTGGATTTGTTGTTTTTTTTTTTGGGGTCCGGCGAGTTCTGAGTTTGACTCTTGATGAACCCGTTGCGACTTACGACTTTGGTGTGTGTGGCTCGCTTGATGATCTGCCAACAGTTCACTATCACAGCAACAACAACAAGAACAGCAGCGGCAGCAGCGGCCACAGAACAACTTCAACAGAAGCGTCAAGCACCCAAGCAAATGGAGCGAAACAGCAACAGCAAAAGAAACCAGCAGCAACAATTGCCAGCCAACAGCGACGCTGCCATCGACGTCGACGTCTCTGTCGCAGTCGCAGTCGGCCCGACGCCGACGTTCAACAGACGAACATTGACCTTCATTAAAGAAGAAGCAACAGCCAAAGAGCAACAGGCGGGGGCGCCGGTGGGAGCTTTAAAGCTGCCTCTCTCTCTCTCTCTCTTTCGCTCCCTGTGTCTCTCGTTCTCTGTCGCTCTCTCTCTCTCTCTCGATACCCTGTCTGGCAGCAAGGCAAAGCTAATCCAACGATAAACTTTATGCCGATAACAACAGATGTCTGAATGACACGCTTTGTTTATTATTTATTTAATGCAATACTTATGCCTCCAGCTAATCAATAAATAATTGCCACGTGATAAGATAAATAAAAAGCTTCTCATTCATTTCTTAAACTATTTGGTGAAATGTTTAAGGCTCGCAAATTTTATTTTTAGTTTGAATAAATCATCACTAATAACTTATCAATTATCAATAAGTATAGATATCTTAAAACTAAATGATAGTATTTAAAATGTAATCGATAGCTATCATGTGCTTTCATTGCTTGGTTAATATATTTGATTTCATTGACATCATAAAGAAAATAATGTTTTGTAATACGTATAAATAAATTTGATTTGATCAATATGGGCAACAAAAAAAAATATTGTTTTAGTAATGCATTATTACCAAATTACCAACACAATTTGTATTGTAAAATCGATTATTTCTTTTATTAACAAATAAGCATTTATAGCATTCAATATATACATTTTAAAATCGTATTATTTGAATATCAATATGTGCTATAAATAAATATTATTTTGATAGTACATAATAACCGAAATATAAATATATATAATAGGAAATTCAGCACTATAGTTCGGCTGATCTAGACTGTAAACTGTTTACAAGGTATCTTACAGTGAGTCAGTATAGCAAATGATTTTTTTGGTTGCCCAAGCTCTTCGATCCAAAGCGATTATGCTTTGAAGAGAGAGAGAGAGGGAGAGGCGCGTGGCTTCCTTTCCATTCAATTCTTTGAATATCGCACGTAATATTTATTATTGGACATCATCGGCAAACAGAACTTGGCCAGCCAAAATACAAAGCAACAAATGTCGGGTACATTCACTTTGCCACAATTTTGGGGGGATCTCTGAATCATTCCCCGGCTGGCCAAACTTATCAGGTTAGGCGACAAGAACATCTACAACACAGCAACAATACAATATATAGTACATAGTATATCTACATCTAATATGAAATCAGCAACGCTTGAAAAACGTGTTTCTTCTTTATTCGCTCTTCGTTCTTTAGTTATGCTGTTTTGCTATTGTTGTTTTTTTTGTACCAGCTATCTAAAATTTGAAAGGGTAGTATTTACCATTTCCATAAAGTAAATAAATTCTTGATCAACTGTGGTTTTGGTGAACAAGACTTCTGTTCCTCTTACAAAGATTTAGTTCTTTTCAATTTCGCTTAAAACTTGTAATTTTGAATATAAAAAATATCTAAATGATTCCAGAAAATTTCATTGTGATCGTATAATAAACTAATTCAATATAGAATTCCTTGAGCTCACTAAGGGGCTTCGAATTTTCTCAAAATGAGTAGCGGGTAGCTGAGAGTTGAGCAGCAGACTTGTCGGTAGCTTTTCTGCGTTTCGGTTGGTTTTGAGTTTTCAAGTCGCCGTCGGGGGTTACACGTTGTGTTGTCGCTCGCTCGCGGTGACGAGACCAAAAGCAAGTTGTGAAATCATTTGTATTTCAACAAGCAAGAACAGCGCCAACGACAGCGCGACAACGACAACAACAAGCGGAAGCAACAATAGCAATTCGAAAAGCCGAAAAGCTCCAAAGAACTTAAAAGAATAATGTACTCGTCACATACAAACAAACACTTCTTACATATGTACATCATATAAATACTTACATACATACATATTCATATTATATTTACTCGCCTCGGCTTTGGCTTCGTCTTTCGACTGTTCTTTCATTATCAGCACAACACATTTCAGTTGAACTAAAGACACAGTCTTTATATTCGTGCTGCGATTTTGTCACCAAATATATAACGTTTTCAAATCGCAAGACGTCTGTCCGTCCCCCATCATAAGTGCAAACTATAGTCGCGCAATTCTAAAGCAAAGATAATGAAACATTTAACAAGTCTCTCTCTTTCTACTGCAGTCAGTAGAGATATTATATTGAAATTCAGCACAGCAAAGATTATATCAATGCAACTCTGGGTTTTTTTTTTTTTTTCAATATATTTTCCCCCTAAATATATTTTTATTTATACAAAAATTATAATTTTTACTTCTCTTATTATTATTAATGGCCCACGCAAGTGACTTTATTGTGTGATCTGAGTTTTAGTAAATAAAAATATGAGTCAAAGTCTAAAAATATAAACCTTATCATATTTAAGAAATGCTTAGAAATATATTTCATAACATGAGTCAAGAAAGCGGCGACACTGATTTTGCTGACACCTTTGTCTTTGTTTAATTATTCTTAAGCAATGAAAACATTAAAATTCTGGCTTAAAAATTAATCAAAAATGTTGTCCAATGATCAAATCTCAGCTAGAAAATATTTAAAATTTCAAATACATGCTGGTTGAAGAACAATTTTCTTCTCTTTCTGCCGTCAAGCCAAAGTTTGACCTGTCGTTTTTCCCCTGAAATTACAACCTGTTTTGGGCTCTTTGTTTTGTTTCTGTCTACCCCTAAAGACGAGAGTCGATTACATTAGAATTTCTCACGATCCCCGGCCCGGGGCATGTAACAGCTTACAACTTACACATAACTTGTTAGCCATCATTACACTCGACACTCGATCTGTCGTCTTTCGGACCCATCCCATTTACATTTCCATTTCCATTTCCACTTCCACTTCCATATTAAAATAACAAATAGAGGAAAGCGTGAAATTGTACATGGTGAGTTTGGCGAACCCGTCGGTCGCATCGCCCCCTGTCGCTTCCCAAGGATTTCCTTAGCCACCCCTAAAGGGAACGGAACAAGGACAACAACCACTCGCCTGCCTGCCTACCTGATGGATACAGGCACAAAAACCAAATGATTGCTAATGCTATTCTCATTGTTATTGCTTAAGTTACGATTCATTACAAGCCATAAAAGACAAACCCTGCGCCTAAGATGGGATACTTTCTTGAGTCTAGAATAATTTCCCCCCTTCTAACACTACTTGATCTCAAGGGATACGGCAAGCTCAATTTCATGACAAAAGGGACAAAAGGACGTCAGGTTGACAGGAAGAAAAATGCGTTTGAAACTATTTCAAGATTGTCTTAACTTTTACTATTTTACTTATCTATTGTTTAGGCATACATAATGATTAGAATATGTTGTTGGTAATTCAAGAAGGCTTTTGATGGGGACTTTACTTTTCCGATCTTTTTTACTTGGAATATTTATACTATTTCAAGGCTATTTTAAATCAATTTTATTAAAAAATATTTCAATCAAAGCGGAAAGTAAATTCGAAACCCTTTTTAGAAAATTCCACAAACTAGTAGATACTTCGACAAGTATTAGTTTATGGAACACACAAATACCTAGGCAAACTTACTTTTATATTAAGAATGTTCGAAGCATATTGCCAGTAAGAAAATGTATTGAAACTCTCAGATTTGCGACAAGTACCTTCGAGTATTCAAGACCCTTTTCAAGCACTATGATACATAAGTTTACATACACAGGAAGTATCTACAACTATGTTAGAAGCATTTTAATGATTACTTTCCAAGGATTCAGCAGCGATAGAATGCAGCCAAGCGGATTTCATATCAAAAAAATACTTCCCCCAAAGGTTCAGGGCCCCCCCCTTTAAGAAATTGAAATGGCGCAAGGGTTGCGGACACGGTGCGTTGGGGGTCAATGCACAAAAATGCGTAGAACGTGAACGCGAAACTCAAGTGACGAGGGGTAAAACTAGAGAGCAGAGAGGAGTTGAGGATGGGGGCGGGAAAACGGGTCTTTGCTTCAGGTCTGGGAATGGTCCATCGATTTTCGCGGCAAGAAATGCTGGCTCGAAGGTTTATTGACCCCACACGGACTTGAGATAGACTCGTCGGTCTATATGTGTGTGTGTGTGTGTGTGTGTGTGTGTGTGTGTGTGTGTGTGTGTGTGTGTGTGTGTGTGTATTTCGGGGGAGGCTGCCGCTGCAGTTGTGTTGTTCTGCTGCTGCTGCTCTCGTGACTTGTTGTTCTTATTGTTGTCGGTCGTCTGGCAGCCCCCGAGGGTTGATTAGCAACGCCCAACGACGTCGTTGTTCCCCAACGTAAACTTGTCCGCCTCACCGCCTCATCGCCTCACCCCTCGCCCCGTGTCCCATCTCTCGCGTCTGCCCTTCCGCTATTCGGTGGCATTAATATTATGGCTGACATGACTATTTATTTATTTGCAAGACACTTTCCCCCCCCCGGCGCACAAAGGCTGCTGCTCGATTTTTTGGGGTGGCCAGACAGACGTCTGTCTGAGCCAAAAGCAGAAAGCAAAAAATAAAAAGGAATAACGAAAACGAATCAAATAATAATAAAAGCAAAAGCAAAAGGATCAAAGCCAACGTTTTTGCTGTGTGCGCCGGCTGCGAAACATTGTGTTCACACACACACACACACACACACACACATACACATACAGCATAGCATTTCCACCCCGTGTATGCCGAAAAGAAACAGCAACAACAGCGCATCGGGAGCATGCGAGTGCGAAAGAGATGGCGCAAGCAACAGCATGTTGAAAACCGGCAGCTGTACAATGCGAGCGCACAAAGCAGAAAGCGAAACACGGCAACACAAACAAAATACAAAAAAAGTGAAACGAAGATGAAATGAAATGAAACCGCAGGACCAGGGCAGCTGTAGCAGGAGTAGGTAGCCCTTGCAAAATAACCACGCAATAAAATACCCAGCAAACAGCAATTTACACGATATCTGCGCGTCGAGCACTCGCGATTGTTAGCAAATTAGTTAATTGCATTTGTGGATGCTGTTGGACTGCAGCAAACAAAATCCACTAAAAATGTGGAATTTGTTGTGACCAAGACAAATGAAAACATTATTTATTTTCGAAATTTATTCACTTCCAACTATTTCATTTATTCAGAGTTTAATTTGTAATTTTGCATTTACAGTTAAACAAGAAATTGTTCCGAAAATCTGAAGTGCAAATATTTGTACTTTTAGAATATATAATATTCATCAAGAACAACAAATCAATCAATCAATGTCAAATCTTAATTTGTAATCTTACAAACCTAAAAAGATAATGAAATTTATAATTTTTTGTTAAACAGTTTCACTAAAAATACAAATTTGTTGTATACTGAAAATATTTTTAGTGTTACTTTATGTCTCTTGTCTGCATAACATTTTCTCAACAATATTTTTATGGTTATTTTATTTCTCTCATCTTCAAATCATTTTTTTTAATGCAGAATGCTATTTTCAGTCCTTAAAAACGAAGCAACAACAATTAAACAACAGCCGCAAGACGTAAAAACGGCAATAAGGAGTCATTACACTGATGTGCATAAGTGTGTGTACATCACTCCATATACATTTGTATGTACAGATGTTTGTCTGTATGTCTCCGTCTGGTTGCCGATCATTTGCTGCCCAGCAACAAAACAGTGAGGAGATGGAAAAAAAAAAAAACAGGATGCGACGGAGTTGCCAGACCTTCCTTTTGCACATTCGCATTGTCATTGTTGTTGTTGTTTTTGTTACTGCTGCTGCTGTTATTTTTGTTGTATGTCTGAATGTATGTGTGTATGTATGTATGTGCCCCCCGTCATTTTGTTTTTATGGTGATTTTGGGAATTCGAAAAATGCTGCCTCCTGTCTGTGCAGCGCTCTTGCACTGTCGCTCGATGGTCTGCTCACGTCTGCTTCTTAATATAGACGCACACAGATAAACAAACACACAGACGCAGGCTGCAAAGCCAAACTTGTACCAGGGCTAGAGAAGGTAAAAATTGGTTTCTCAAGGATCTAGTTCGCTAGTTCACGTTCAGACGAACCCGTTGTAAGCAAGTGAATTGCATTATCAGTTCGATGAAGATTGACGAACAATTCTCCGAAAACACACACAAAAAAAGAGCAGCATTGATTGCGTTGACAAATAAGAATATGATATGTAATGTATGCCAGCCGATCAAATGGCACATATACACAATACGAATACGAAGAATAATAAAAATAAATGGTGCAATGCAAACAGCGCAAGATAGTGTAATATTGTTGTAGATGCATTTCGAACAAAAATTTTCCAATTCGTTCATAAACATTAATGTTCAGCAGCTGTCGAGCACGATCAAACACAATGTGTATATGCCTTTATGTACGAATGTACGTATGTACAATTTACATTACATTGTACATAAATGCAAATGCACCCTTTTGCATGCTTGCCTAATGTGGGGGAAACGAAATGGAATATGAAACGTGTAAAACGAATCGCAAGGGGAACGCATAGGGTTGGACTGGCAAATGAAACAGCGCCAAATGCAGTAACAACAACAACAACAACAACAGAAGACAAAATTCAACCATTACAACACATGCTTTAGGTGTGGGTGTGTGTGTGTGTGTGTGTGTGTGTGGAGGCCTCGGGGACGTGGGAAACGTTTTGAGATAGCGGAACACGCTTTTGCGTTAGTCACCACCAAGCAAAGAGGCAGCAGACAGGCTGCCTTTAACAAACAACAGATGTGAGCGACGACGACGGCGCTGCTGACGCCGCCACCAAACAAATGAACCACGAGCGACGCTTTATGCTAGAACATGTAAGAGTGAGAGAGGAGAGGTGGGGAGCAAGGGGGGGGGGGGGCGACATAGGGGGAAGCATAATAAACTGAGCAATACCCAAAGTAATAATGTATGCACACACACACACACACACACACACAAGTCGTAAAGTAAACAACAACAAAAAAGCTTTAAAAAAAAAAAGAACGGCGAACTGGTCTGCTAGCATACACACACACACACTAACACACGCGCGCCATGCAAACGTGCATTTGTATTGCATGTACACACGCTTCCGCCTTTGCGCACGCTTGTTGCCTGCCTGCCTGCTGCCTCTGTATGTGTGTGTGTGTGTGTGTGCATGAATTTGCATAATTTGGAATTGTGTTTATACAAATACACATGCACACGGTCGCTGCCCGTCTGTCTGTGTGTGTGTGCTTGAGCAAATTGATATGTATCCAAGATAAAAGACTTAATAAATATTGGCATATTTTTTAGTTCATAAATTTGCAATAAAATATGTGTACAATCCAAAAAAAAGTTGCTTATTTCTCTTTATTTTCTATTTTTTGCTGTTTCTGCACAAACCTGTATTCCAATTGCTTGTGGCTGTTGTTGTTTTTGTTGTAGCTGGCTCGGCTGCAGTTTATTTTTGCCCGTCGCTTTATTCCTGTCCTCTGCATTGACTTGTTTTGTTTGTTTTGTTGATAATATGGAGCAATGCGCCGCTGCCGCCCGTTTCACGTTAAATGCATTTGCATTGCACAAACTTGCTGTTTGCTGTTGCAATTTTGTATTCCGCGTTGTTGTTGTTCTGCTGCTTCTTTTTGCCGCCTTTTCTGCTGTATAAGACTTTTCTGCGCTGGTTTCAAACACACGCACACATTCATATGCATATATGTATATGGAACACTAACAAAAGAATCGCGGTGCCTTTTTTTGCTTATGTTGCTGCTTTTTTTTTTGGCTTGGCAACCGAATTGAATTTGAACACTAGAAGTATTATGTGGAATTGCTGTGGTGCTCTAAATTAATTGCAAATTGCACTATTAACATAAAATTCAAACCAACACCAAGCAAAACTTCGGCTTTTTTTCGAAGTGTTCTCGTCTGTCAGTCCAGTGTGACCGGCGTTGAATGACCAAAAAATCTGCCATCGTTTGCTGCTTCCCTAACTGCCAGCTGGTTACACTGTAAAAGGCGTATTGGTATTTTTTTTAATATAAGCAAAACGCGCCTAATTTTAAGCAGTCTGCAATTTTCTAATCAAAATCCAACTCGAATGTTTTGTTAAGCTGAACGATTGAAGTTCAACTAAATAAAATTCTTTGAAAGTTTGAAATGTTTTACTAACACAAACTAGTCAGCTAAAGTGTACAACAGTGTGGCCTTTCTACTAAAATGCTATAACCTGCTATATTCAAAAATAATTTGAATCGTTTTTATACAAATAAGAATGCATTTATTTTGTTATTTGGGATATAAATAATTTAAAAAGTGTAGAATAAACAACAAAATCGCTATCGCTTATCGATTAACATCTATCGCATATCGATGCAACAGAGTTGCCAAACTAAAGCAAAATGTCGCCTTCATATTGTGCACGTTTTTGGACAAAACAACTTTGTTTACATACGCAACAATTAAACTGCAATAATGGGCGCTTTGGCAGAGGTGAATAGTGTAAATAAATAAAACGTGTGCACTGATTAAAGTGTTCCCATTTAGCTGGCAGGCGATGAAAAGAACGGCGACGGTTCTCGCACCTTCGTGTTTATGAACGAAAGTCACACGCTGGGCAACGCACTGAAGACGATAATCGCACGCTATCCAGAGGTAGACTTTTGTGGATACACGATACCGCATCCCACCGAGCAGAAGCTCCACTTTCGCATACAGTCGCATCGTGAGCGTGCCATCGATTTGCTGAAGCGAGGATTGGAGGATTTGGAGGCGTTGTGTGACCATACGATGGAAACGTTTGAAGCAGAGATAAATAAATTTAATGCGAACGATGTAGAGATTAATTAAAGAATGTTACGATTTATAATACTAGACGACGCTGCGCGCCTTCTTGGGATCATAGTTGGGCTTGCGCAGATGATGATAGTTGGGCAGCACTTTGCGTAAAAAGTCAATTTGAAGCGTCTGCGATCCCTGCTTGTCGATCGCCTCCCGCTGCAGCGCCTGCTGGCCATAAACAATCGTATTTTCGGGCAGCAGCTGCACGGTGCGCATTTGAATTCCGGCGCCAATCACACAGCCGTTGGATACGGTCACACCTTTGCCCACATAGCTCTTGCTCTCAAAGACGTTCTTGTCGCCAATGCGCGCTGCTTTCACGGTGCAGCCGACCTCGAAGACATTGTGGCTGCCAATGCTCAGTATGTTGTTGGCATCCCAGCTGGCGCCTTCGGCCAACTCGTGTGCAATCGTCGCGTACTCCTCGATGATGCAGTTTTCGCCGATTATTATCGGACCCGCTTCGGCGATGACTGTTGCACTGGGATGGACGACGCAGCCAGCGGAGAAGGTGATGTCACCGCTGAGCGTGCTTTCGTCACACACCACCGACTTGGGCAGGATTTTAATGCTACAAAGAAGATGTTGACAAAGGTGTTGTAGTCTTGTTGTTGCAGTCTTTTGGTTACTTCAAATCACAAACTTATTTACTTGTTTTCCACGGGCATTGTTTTCTTCTCTTGCTATTAGAGGTGGAGCAACATTGCTGACATTATCGATAAATTGATGTTGTTTACATTTATAAAACATCGGTGTATGGCTCAGCTGGTCACACCATCAGCAGTTTGGTTCGCTAAATTACGATATTGAACAGATCTGTAGTTTTGCCATACAAAAATTATTTGTATTTCTCGACATTTGCTTGTATAACATCAATTATGTCATTAATTTTAGTAAACTATTTAAATAAAAGAACTACGCATTATTAAATAAGTAAATAGCATTAACATTAGAAATAGAAAATTAAAATCAATAGCCCAATTTTTTAGTGATTCAACATGAGCATTTCCAGAATTAAGGTATGGAGATGTTATTTTTACATTTCTATTTGTGATTTTGATTGATTTTAAAGCTCTGCCAAACTTCGAACAATTGTGAATGCCAAATGAACTAGTGTTCTTTTACTTGTTCATGAGCGTAGTTCACATTTGCGGCAAAGTCAGTATTGCAGCCCTGGTTCGGTCTCGTTGCTGATGCAATTTCATTGCAGATTTAAAGCAGACACTCTACGGTCATTTAAGGCAGAGTAATCTGAAGCATTTATTAAACAACATGCCTACAGAACAGTTGGCTGAGCTAACAATCGGTAAGTTTTCATAATATTTTTCTCAGAAAAGTGCTAAGAATGTGTTTTTCTTGTGATGTGAGCCGCTGTCCACGTTGGCCATGTGTCATACGCACACACAGATGCGCAGAAATATATAGTGTATATAGTGAGGAACCTAATTATTGACACGGCATGATCGATTTGCATCAACTAGTATAAATATAGACATGTTACAAATATATTTGCAAATGCTTTGATTAATAAGGAACTTTATATTACAAGAAAAAGTGTCCTATTTCGATAAACTTATTGGCTTATCTAAATACATGGTAAACAGTGACCCAAAAAATTATTAACACGGCAAGCAATTTCTAATATGACTGTTAATACTAATATTATCTAAAATAAACTACACAATTAATTTGCAATTTAAATTATTATATTTAACTGCTATTATTAATATGAAATAAACACAAGTAGAAAAGGTCTATTCATATACTATTCATTTTGTCAAATGAATTATTCTATATAGTAATAAATAAAATAAAAATGAATTCATCTTTTAACAGGTGCGCTTTTCACGTCGGAGAAGCGTGGCAGCGATGAAACCGGCGATGGCAGCGAGCTTAAGCCCTATAAGACGATTTTGCAGGCGATGCGTCACGCTGCCAAAGAACCCTTCCCCACTATCTACGTGGACAGCAAAGACCCCAAGGCCGCAGAGCTGTACGAACCGGCTGCCAAATCGCAGCTGAAGAAGATACAAAAACTGTTTGTGCGCGAGGGCCACAAGAATACTGAGAAGCAGCAACGTGAAGCCGGTGACGCCGAGAAGCGTCAACAGAATCTGGACGAAGCGAAGAAAGTGAAGATCGCCGAGGATCCCAGTTGGCCGACAGCGAAGCGCATCCGCATCCAGGATGGCGCTGAGCATCGCAACACGCGTGTCAAGCTCTATGGTTGGGTGCATCGCCTGCGTCGTCAGGGCAAGTCGCTGATCTTCATTACACTGCGCGATGGCACCGGCTTTCTGCAGTGTGTGCTCAATGATTTGTTGTGCCAGACCTACGAGGCGTTGATGCTCAGCACCGAGAGTACTGTGCTGCTCTATGGCACCTTGAAGCTGGTGCCCGAGGGCAAAACAGCGCCTGGTGGCCATGAGCTGAACGTGGACTATTGGGAGGTGATTGGCTTGGCACCGCCGGGCGGCGCTGATGCCATTCTCAACGAGGAGGCGCAGCCGGATGTCCAGCTGGACAATAGGCACATCATGATACGTGGCGAGAACACCTCGAAGGTGCTAAAGATGCGTTCCGTGGTCATGCAGGCATTCCGTGCGCATTACTTAGAGCGTGGCTACAATGAGGTGACGCCTCCGACGCTGGTTCAAACACAAGTCGAGGGTGGCTCCACGCTGTTCAAGCTGCAGTATTTTGGCGAGGAAGCGTATTTGACGCAGAGCTCGCAGCTGTATCTGGAGACGTGTCTGCCGGCGTTGGGCGACGTCTTTACCATTGCCCAGAGCTATCGTGCCGAGCAGAGTCGCACTCGCCGCCACTTGGCCGAATATACGCACATTGAGGCCGAGTTTCCGTTTGTCACATTCGAAGAGATGCTGGATCGTCTGGAGGATTTGGTTACCGATGTGGTGGATCGTGTTTTGAAGTCACCATTTGGCTACTTGGTCGAGGAACTCAATCCTGGCTTTAAGCCACCCAAGAAGCCATTCAGACGCATGCCTTACACGGATGCCATCAAATGGCTAAAGGACAACAATGTGACCAAGGATGACGGCACCTTCTATGAGTTTGGCGAGGATATTCCCGAGGCACCGGAACGCAAAATGACTGATGCCATCAACGAGCCCATTTTGCTGATTAAATTCCCAGCCGAGATCAAATCCTTCTACATGTCGCGTTGCGCCGAGGACAATCGTCTGACCGAGAGCGTCGATGTGTTGCTGCCAAATGTGGGCGAGATTGTTGGCGGCTCCATGAGGATCTTCGACAGCGCCGAGCTGATGAAGGGCTACGAGCGCGAGGGCATCGATCCCAAGCCCTACTATTGGTATACGGATCAGCGTGTCTACGGCACCATGCCTCACGGCGGCTATGGCCTGGGCTTGGAGCGCTTCCTCTGCTGGCTGCTCAACCGCTATCACATTCGCGAGGTCTGCTTGTATCCACGTTTCCTCGACAGATGCAAGCCCTAAGCAGACAAGACTATCTGTCCTTAATCGCAGCATTTAAAAACCACAAAAACTATGGCTTGTTAACACTAATACATTTACTCAAATAAACGCTTTATGATTCTGGATCACAATTGAAAATTGTTCTGTTTTGAAATTAGAACCAAGGAGGCTACAAAACGAATTATAAAATGTACTTTAAAAAGAAAATTTTGTAAATATTTTATTGTATATTTTGCAGTCCTGGTTGTTTATTTACTTTATTCATTTGTTATATAAACATTTTATATTCATTTAAAAATTTCGACCAAATATACATAACTAATTATTTGAATAGTTTCTATCAAATTAGGTAACAGTCTTTATATCGACCTTTATAAATACCCAAAAATAAGTAGTTTTTGAGGAACCCATTCAAATCAGTAAAAAATCCTTTAGACATCTAGAATATAGAGAACCTTAAAAGGAATTGGAGAACACTTGCAATTTTGTATTAGTTTCATTTTTTATTAGAAAATGTAGGTCATTAACTCACTTTGACACTTTTTTGTTTGGCCAAGACGTGAGTAGTATATATGGAGATATATAATATAACAAATAATAAAAATAATTTAATAATATTCTAGCTTAGATTGTAGTGAGACTATGGCGGCAATATGAACAATCCCTTAGCTTGTCATGTTGTTCAGCAGTTGTTCGATGTTCTTGTCGTCGAAAGTCTCGTTGGTCGCGCTCTCGTCCAGCTCCATGTCCTCATCCTCCGCATAATACTCCTCTTCTCCCTCGCCCTCGCCATCCCCATCCCCTTCACCTTCACCGGCGCCCTCTGCATCCACATCCACATCGGCCTGCGGCACCGCGTCCACCTCAGCCGTGAGATGCTCCTTGCGATAGTGGTTGCGCAGCAGTTCGCTGATGGTGGCGCAGACAACTTGCCGCACCTGGGAGTCAAAGCTGGGCGGCAGCCAGCCAGTGCGTTCATTGCAGACGGCGCCAGTTAAGGGCGTGGGAATCTTCTCCAGCATTTCCTGTATTTTGGGCAGACGCACATCGCAATAGCGCAGCATGCACTGCCTGGAACGCGGCAGCTTGTGCTCCTCAAAGTACGGATAATCAATGTTTTGTACAAGATCGTTTTTGGTATCTTCCGCTGCGCCAGTCAGCGACTTCTTTTGCTTGGCAAACTTGCGGGAGTAGACGAACTCGGAGACACCGGAGCCGAAACGCAGTCGAAAATCAAAAGTCTGATAGTAACGACTCTTGAAATCCTTGCGCGGATCGTAGCCATAGCGCACATAGAGCATGCGCCATGGACCATTGCTGAAGTAGAAGGCCAGCGAGGGAATGATGCACTTCAGCTTATCGTTGGTCACGCCCGACTCGTAGAGCAACGCAATTCTTGTCCACACTGGAATCTCGGCAAACAGTTTCTTCACGCGCATAAATTGCTCATCGGAAACGTATTTGATCTTGAGACGTTTAAGGATTTGTGCATCCGGCTGCGTGGGAAACGTGTCCTGCATGCTGAAGGGAACAATATCGTGGTTGTCATAGGTGGTCTTGGTGACCACACCGAGCACCTCGTGCTGCCCATCCTCCCTCTCATCGATGCGAAAGTTGCCGCCATGCACAATGTCCACGCGCGCAAAGAGCTCCGGCAAACAGATCAGCTGGGATTCCTTTCGTCTGCAAGCCAATGAGTTAAATTATAGTCTAATCGCTGGCTGTGTTTAGCACTCACTTGAAGTACTCCAAGTCGGTGACATCGCTTGGTTTCACCAGTGGCAAGGCATAGCTTAGCTCCTCGGCAGCGAGCGCATCGTTGCTCTTGGGCTGATGCCACAGCGGCAGATACTGAAAATCACAAAGCGCTGCAAAACGAATAATTTAATCATGTCAAGATATTTTTCAAATTACATTCACTACATTAAAAGCATTTGTATACATTTTGGATCATACCAATTATAATTCTGCAAGAAAACAATAATAAAATAATAAATTGTATGGCACAACAATTTATGTTTGGAAAACAAACATAAGATATTTATTTTGATTTTTTCGCTCAAGTAAAATTTAATACGGAATAAACAAATAAATAATTCAAAAAGAATTATTTAATACTTATTTTTTCAGCTAAATTTATAAAAATTTAAGAAATTTAAAAAATTAATTTTAAGAAAAAAAAAATATGAAAAAAGGGTACTAAATAAATTGTATTCCACAATGATCTATGTTTGGGTAAACAAATATATTTATGATTTGGATTTTGAGCTTTTAACTCTTCACTCACATTCAAAGGAGAAGCTGCGACAGCAGTAGCCCAGCAAGCGCACAAAATGCTGTGGCGGCCGCGTCTTGTCGCGTTTGTGGCGCCTCACTGTGACGGAGAGCAGCACGCCGGACTTGTCTGTGCAGTCACCAAAGGTGGGCTTGTTGTAGGGATTGTCCGGATGGAAGCGCAACTCCAAGCGCTTCTTCTCGTCATCCAGCACCTGCAAAAACATAGCTTATCAACTGTGCCCATGTTTTGATGTGCTTTCGATTACCTTTGATATGTTTACTATGCCGCCGAGCGTTGCCTGCATTCGGTCGATGTTAACGACACGACCGGGATATTCAATAAGTTCATATTCCCGGCCTAGATTGAAGTTCAGTTGCCGCGACATGCTTTCAATTTGTGTTTTGTTTACTAAAATACAAACACACACACATACAAACAGGCATGGCACAGAGTTGTATTTAGCAATCGAAAATATTCGATAAGTTGCTGTTGCTGTTGCAGTCAGCTGTTATATTCAAAATTCAGTTCAACTTTAAATGATTAAATATTGATAATTTTTTGCGCTACAGAAATGAAGTTTGATCAACATTCCAACATCTGCCTAGACAATTAACAATTACAACGCTTGACAATGCCACTAGTAAGCAGTCGATTTATTAGCCACTTGCACACTACATTCTCAATTATCGATAAAAAACGAATCAAACTGACAGTTGGCATTTCAAACATGTAAACAAAGAACTCAAAAGTATTTATTGCTTTAATTATTTCTTGTTGGCCTGCATTTTGGTAGCAATGTCAACAATCTTGTGCAGATTGGAGCTCAACGTTTTAATCTGATTCAATGTCGACTCATCCAGCTGCTTGAGCACCTCGCGTTTCACCTCCGATAGCTTCTGTGGCTGCAGCTTCAGCACACCAACCTTGGTGGGAATATGCACATTGACATACTTATCTGGAAATCTATAAGGTGTTCGATATAGGATGTAGGATGTAGTGGGCGTGGACTGCTTACGATTGCACAGCCAGAGGACTGCCCCCTGAGGACAAAGCCACTTCCCCGGGCTTAGGCCAGCGCAAAAAGCTCACGGCAGGCAAGTCGTTTCTTTTGAGCACTGTGCTCGCTCGGTCCACGGACTGCACCTGATAGCGAGCACTCTGCGATTGCTGTGGCGTGCGGAGACGACCACGCGAACAATTGGAGTGACTGCGTGGCGGTGGGATTGCAGGAGGAGCCGGCGCTGCAGAAGATTGGAATAAATTACTAAGCAAAGGGTTTAGCTGGACTCACATTTGAACTGATACTGCTCGAAGCGCGGCAGCTGCATCTTGTGAAAGTCAATCCATTTCATCTGCAACACTTGCTGCGGAGTTCGTGCCAGCAACATTTGCAGCTGATTGTCCACTTGCTGCATGCAGCATCTGCCCAGCTCATCGATCTTTTGGAGCGCCGCATCCTGCTTGACGCCGGCCAGACGCTCGCGCTCCTCGCGTTCCGCCTCCAGACGCACCTGATGGCGGGTGCGTTTCTTTATTACTTTAGTGCGGGGCATTTTTGTTCAACTGACAATACGGAATAACAAATCCCAGTGTCAACTTGAAGAGCCAAATGTTGACAAGTGGACTACTACGATTATTGCAGCCGAATAAGGGTTTCAAAATAATTTAAAAACATTACTGAAATTACAAAATCGCCAAAAACAATAAATGCAATTTATAGTAGAAATACAAAATTAGTTTGAAATTTTATTATATATTCGTGAAAAAATATATTTGATATTATATAAAATATACATGTTTACATTTTAACTAATTATAGTTAAATTTGAAATTGAATTGAATTATTTAAAATTTGTACTATGTTTCTGTTTTTTAGACTTTACACGAGAAAATAGAAATCGGAATCGTCGCAAACGAGGGTATTATAAAAAATATTTCATAGAAATGTGGAGCCGTATTGTTGTAATATTGCTACCATTAGAAGAGATTATCAACAGTAGCTAAATAAAAAACAATAAACTACTAAATTTTCTATCTGCATTAGCATGGGCAACACCATCGTCGTGAATGAACATTGAAATTTATTAAGAAACATAAGCTTACATTTTAAAATACACTTTAAAAAACACTAATGCGTAATAATGGAAAATATAGAAATGAAATGTGATTACTTGATAACTTAGCAAACATAAAA